>BOPP01000019.1:7738222-7861576 GCA_017312745.1 Gryllus bimaculatus
GGGATGGAGGCGGGGACGAGGGCGGCGGCGGTGGCCACAGCTTTGCCGCTCCCCCTTCGGCCGCCGCGCGATAAGCAACGGGAAGGGAGAGAGAGAGCACCTGCCCGCTGGAGGAACGCGGCGGAGGCGGATGGCCAGGTTCGCGCCTCAGGATCGTTTTTCTTCGTCGGCTCCAAATTCCACAGCGTCCTTTCTCTGCAGATGCAACACTACGTTATATTTTTACGTGAATCTCTAGGAATGAGAAGTACGGGAGTGACATTTGAGAAAAATTGGAACGCTAAATTCTCTCGCTCTATAAAAATATTTAAAAACATTATTTTTTGTTTCCGAGCACATAAAGTGGAATGGTCATTTAGTGAACTGCATGTTATACCGCAGGAGAGGGCGGTGTTACTCCCTTTCTAGAACGTGAGGTCCGACGCCAACCTACACGTCGGCTTACAGCTGTTTTCCTCTCCCAGGCAACACTGTCGGCAGGTCACTGCACTAAGCTCCCGTCTGATCTCCCGACAGTGTAATAATGTACGCGCACGTGCAAGTGTGTATGTCACGGGAGAGGATAAAAGAAGGACGGGGAAGGAAAGATGGCAAGCGGTTGTTAGAGAACTGCTCCGGCATGCGACCAGTATTAATAAAAAAAAACAAGTTTTACCGCCGATCAGAGCATTCCGTTCTATAATTCCAGCGGCTTAATTCGACCAATTTATCTAGCGAGTGTCGAAAACCAGCATCCGTCAGGTCTCGAACCCTGGAACCTCCCGGTCAGTGTGGCGGTAATGGCAATAGATCTTGCACTGAGCCAACTCAGCCGATACACTATGGAAAAACGTCGGTTCCGCACCATTTGTAAACAACCGACTACAGAAAACCCGTAAGTGTGATACTATTCGGAAGGAATTACCCCGCTTCGCAGTCCTGCATTAAGGAAGTTCACAGATTATATTGCAGGGAGAAAGTACGCATACGTGCAATCCGCAACATACGTTACGCTGCCACATACTTCTCCATCGACCATTTCTCGTAAAAGATTCGTTTTAGGCCGTAAAATGATGTTTTTCAATTCCCTAGAAAGTGTATTTCTCACACCGTACTTTATACAATGAGATTTTCTTGGCTATTCTATCATATGTTTGGACCGCTTACCCCGCATTTCTTAGTACGGATTGTCAGAAACATTCTATCACGATGTTGTTTTCACTTATAAAACAATGATGATTTATAAAGTACTGAATGTTCGCACGGGTTCAAATAATCCTTTTATATAAAGCATAATCTGTAACGGAAAATGTTAAGTACATACCCTAAGGAAAGTTGCTATCCAAGGTGGTAGAATATTCTGTAAACATCAGAACAATAAACGATCATTGCTTGCGGTCTTTTTTAGTCAATTAATTTTGGTTAAATTGAAATTAAAGTACATTGTTAATTATAATCGTAAGATAAAATAGCTAATTGAATTAAATAGCTATTTTGCCCAATTTGTAACGAGATTCATAGTATGACCCTGCAGTCTTCAATTGAAGGTTACAAACACTGATATTTGACCAGGGTTTTCTTTAAACGTATCTTCACATCTGTTTTACCTAGAGCATATTCTTCCACTGTCTCCAATTCATCCCGTCTTCCATATCCTTGTAATGCTAATTCTAATAATCACATCTCGTGAAAAGAGGAATAAAGTCTCAAATAAAACCACAAAAGAATGTTGAAAATGTAACATTGTCAGGAAATACCATTTTTATGTCCTCTCGAAAACGTTAGAATTCCATTATCCATTATTCAACACGTCACATATCCGATAACTCACCGAGCACTAGCGGACCACTTCAAAGAATCGCGAGATCCCACAAGGGCTCGACGACCACCCCTCAAGAAACTTCGCAGTAATTGATTACAAACATCCGCGAGCTGCGGGCGAAAAGGCGGTAGTCACGAGGGGCCGTGGGCGTATCAGATGAGGAGCGGTCGGCGACGCGGGCGCGGGGGCGGGCGCGGGCGGGGGCGCGGGCGTGGGCGTGGGCGTGGGCGCCGGGAGCCGCCGATCGACCCTTTTGTTGGCCGCCGGACAAGGAGGTCTCGTTTCGAGGTGGGCGTCGCGGTAGTCCGAGCGGCCACGTTAATGGTGTAATGAGAGAGCTGAAATACCGGTTATGCGAATATCTGCGAACATTGAAGCGCAAAAACTGAAGAAAAAAAGGAAAAATTCGGACGTTCAATGGCTTTTTCAAACGCGACGGCCAAGTGGAGCGTGGTCAATTCCGTGAGAAAGATCCCCAGCACCTGCGACCGACGAAGTATTTTCTTCCCAAACTGGTTTTCTTTGTATGGAATAAATGTGAATCTTATCTATAATGCAATTTATAAGCTCTTGCTTTCTTAGCTCCACGTCTTAATCCAATAATACAACTCATCGTCGCTGAATTGAAGTAGGGGAATGGAAAATCTCTCCGAAAATTCGGGGGTGAACGGTTTGTCGACCAACACTCGCGTCCACCACAATAGAAGTCAGCGGTCACAAAGATCAGAACGGCGGCTCGTCTTTGTCGCGGCAGGCGAAATGAATCACGTAGACAAATACGTGCGCCCGTCCGCCTGACCGCCCTCGCAGCTTTATTGCGCCGCCTCGTCATCGGTTTCTTCATTTTGGGCGAGCGGCGCGGCGGGCGCCCAGGCCTTGGGGGACCGGCCAGACGGGCTGGCCGAGCGGCGGCGCCGCGCCGCGCCGGCGGAACCTGCGCGGTCGGTCTCCCCGAGCGACCCCCGCGCCGCCACGCGGTCGCCGGCGAATATGAAGCCAATTAGCATCTAAAGGGGGCGGGGCCGGCGGCCGACACGTTACCACAAAGCGCCGTGCGTAGGTGGAAGCTCTGGCGCCGGAGCGGCGTCGGGGCGGATTGAGTTTCTTTGGCGAGTTTTGGCTTCCGTAGAGGACAACGGACGAGGCTGATTGCAGTGGAGGCCTGAGGCAGTAGAGATGGTTCAAGAGGAAGAAAAAAAAGAATATTCAGGTATAGAGAGTTAAAGCGGGTGGGGATGTGCATGCCTTTGGAGAAATGGTTGTGATGGAAGTTGGTTATACATAGGCCCTTTGATGCCAGAGTGTTCATTGATTGCGATTATGACATTGTATTGGAACGAGCAAGGAAGGAAAGCGAGATAGATAACAGGAACAAAAGCAGAAGCGTATGGGAGTCAATGAGGAAGTAAATAGTCCGTTTGATGGTATAATGGAAACAGTCTTTGCGATGGCTGGAAAAGTGGTTATGATGGCGGGAGGACAAGAGAGGTCAGCAACAAGAGCGACAAGACTAGGAATGAAGGCAGAATCAATCAGAGAGTACAACGATGATTGTACACGAGGCAGTGAAAGGGCGGCGGGACGGCGGTGGAGCTGCAAACGCAGGCAGAGGTGGTAACTACCGCCATCCAACACGTAATTACGTCATAAGCACGACACGATTTATAAGCCCTGCGGATTGACCCCGCCCCGTGAAATCTAATTTTCTCCCTGTGTGGGAGTGCGTATCCTGTGCAATAAAAGCAAGTATCGAGGGGTATCATTTAGAACTGCGTGTAGAGTATAGTGGCTTTTAAATGATTGTGGGAAATTATGTCAAAAGGACAGAACTTAATCTGATCGGGATGGATTAGACTTAATGATATTCGGTCCCTATACTAGGCGACATCCGGTGTAAGTTGTTATTATGATAATGTGACCGAGTAATAGATGCAGATGCTCGATTATCCCGAGGCTTGAGTACGCAAGTCCTCGAACTGCGAAAGTGCTGGTGGGCGGTGGCGGTCAAGGAAAGTGCAGAGTCGTGTGAAGCCACTTAAGTCCTTACTTAACCTGCCACCCGCTGAGAATGAGGCTCCACCAACACGGTAAAGGAAAAGTGCCATTATTCTAAAATGAAGCAATAATTCGATAATAATTCACCATTTGATATTATGAAATTCGAAAAAATGATAATTCTTTATGAAACGATTTCTACAAATAGATCTTAATATTATAAGTCATATTATATCTGTGTATTTCAAAGAAAAACAGTGAATTATGACAACAGTGTAGTAAATAAACATTTTTTTAAAAAAGAAATGCTACTAGAACATATATGTGAATAGGAGCAAGAACCATCTCATTGTAAAAATTAAATGGTTTAAAATGGGCCAAAAACAATGTCTCTAAAGCAATGTGCATAGTATTTCCATTAAAAAGTTTGGAAAGTGATTTGTACAAAACTGCATTTTACTAGATAGAATAATAAACAATAACACGTCAACAGCATAACAAAGCTGCTGAAAGGTACTCAAAGATAAAACTTGGACCCTGAATTCGAATATAAAATCAGTTCTGCCTATCGGACTCGGTTTTCTTGTCACATGCTACTCCCTATTTACGGAAATGCTTGAATACGCTGCATATACGTTACTGCAGCTTCAATTAATTATCCCGCAGATATAATTGTTCAGGTTCAAGCGATAAGTGAACTACTATACATAACACTGAATTCAGAAAATTCATCTCTAGGAAATGAAAACGGTTTGGCAACGTTGCTGGAAGGTCGTGCTAGACCATACAGAATCGCGTTGTGTTTCTTGTCGGTTGTGTCCCAGCATTAAGACATTTGATAGCAAGTTTAGTGCTTTAATGTGAATGCGTTTTTGTAGTAGATTTGTGAAGGTTTGTACTTTGTATTAATTTAAAAGAAGAATTCCTCGCAACTTGTAAATAGACTAAATTCATTTTGTTGTATCTGTGGAGAATTAACTCTGAAATCGCAAAAACTGAACCTAAATGCTCTGATGAAGTCATACGAACATTATTTCAGGCGTAAGGTTGGCAATCAGGAACTGCAATGGGCTGCATATGCATATGCTGTGTGTCATATGTTGTACTCCTGACATACTGATTAAAAAGGTACGCGGCACATGCCCTTTGCTATTCCCATATTTTGGAGAGAACCAACGAATCACACAACGGTTGTAATTTCTCTCCGAAAAAACTAGCTGGAATCACCTCAAAAACGAAGTGAAATATCCTGATTTTCCCTGCTATACGGCCTGTAAGTCTTAGCAAAGAATTGCCGGTAGTGCTGCCTCCAAAGAATCAGACAGTGAGTGAAGATGAATGCTTCGGTGACGAACATGTAGATGACAGAGTCGGAGATATTCATGCTGACCAAACATTGCAAGCCACCTGAGACTCAAGTGAACCAAATTTTTTGTCTTAAGGGATCTCAACGATTATCTTGTTCATAATTTCAATTTGTCGAAGCAACATTGAGCTTTTAGCTGTACGACTAAAAGGATGGAATCTTTGTTACCCATGTAAGAAACATAGTGTTTTTCGTGATCGCCAAATAGTGTTTTTCAAATTATATCTCCAAAAAAGTGACATGGATTATTGTAGTAGTATCATGTCCATTATGATTTCCATCAGGACATTCCTCAAATGGGGAAGCGTTATCATGACAATTTCAGTGGCGGAATGTTGTACGACTACTATCGCACGTTATTCAACACAATAGAATTGTAATATTCTACAAATATATAAAAATATCCATTTCCTTTACCACGAACGAAACGTAGTGTTCATTATCGGCTTCTGTTATCTGTTCGGCGATACAACAATGAATAATAACAACCAACAATGACCGCTCATCTATTCGTTTTCACATTTAACACAATTAAATGACGCAATTTAAAATGAAATAACATTAATATAATAAATAATACTAAAATGAAATATGAATATACAAAGTCATATATTCTTATATAGAGAACGTAGCAAGCTTGCAACTGCGTAAATTGGGGACTGGTGGCTGAAGGCTAGCAATCTTAATTTCATGTTGATTTCAAATATTTTTTTACATAATTTCTAAAAGATTATTTTGGAAACCTATAACAAAAGCTCCAATGTAAGAAACGAATAAAGGAATAAAAATTGTGAAATTATATACACATCTTAACTTACGTAGCATCCAACTGCCTCGAAACACCTAAAATTACCATTACGAAACGCAGCAGGCGACTAACTTTGACGCCAATTGCTCCAAACATACTCATATTTCCGAAAAACTAAAAATAACCTTATTTAAAAATCTGTTTTTGATGAACACATTTCATTAAGAAAAAATTGTATCTTCATAATTGTAGTTGTAGGAGGACGCCGAAAAAGTTTTCAATTTTTTTAATTTTCAAAAAATCAGTTGTTTCAACCAACCACCACCATTTTCATAAACGTCCTTCAGACTTTCCACCCAAAAAACAACAACAATGGCGCAATTTTTAAGACAAAAATGTTTAAACAAAAATTAAAAATTGTATATATTTCAAGCAAC
This sequence comes from Gryllus bimaculatus, assembly GCA_017312745.1. NCBI lineage: Eukaryota > Metazoa > Arthropoda > Insecta > Orthoptera > Gryllidae > Gryllus > Gryllus bimaculatus. The sequence goes on from BOPP01000019.1 coordinate 7,744,570, forward strand.
ATCACGCGAAACAATATTCAAATTATCTAAGAATTGTACATGATCTTATTTCCAAATTTATCTTTAAGGAACAGATTTTATTAAGAGAAAAATCTCCATTTTTAATATTTAAGTAGTGGGAAGATGCCGAAAAGTGTTTGTTGTTTTCAATTCGAAAATTCAGAATATTTAACCATCATTAGACCTGCACCATTCACTTAAACGTCCTTCAGACTTTCTATCAACAAAATGTAATCAAAAAGGCGTGGCGCTATCTTTTTAAAATTTGAAAATGTCTCAGGCGCTTCATTTAAAGTACCCCCCAAAACCCTCCGAAATTGAAATATCGATTTCAAATTCAAGGAGCCGAGACATCAGCCAGATTAATCGAAAATATAAATTTTGGAGAAAATCCGCTGAACAGTTAAGCTCCTAGTATTGTTCACAGACGGTCAGACATTTGCCGTCAATTGATTTTTCGGTATCAAGGACGGATAATATATGAATTCTGGTTACACCATGTGTTAGAGGAATTTTTTTCTAAATTTAGAAAACTCTATCCACTTTTTCGTTACCAGGGTCCCCTAGTAAGAGGTTTTCTGCTGAAAATTGGCCGTGTTTTTGCGCAGCATACAAAACTTTCTCTTCTTAAGAACTTCCTTCTTAAGAGGGAGAAAGTAAAAACTGATTAATAATTTGATCCCCTAAATTAGGAAAACAGTTTTAAAAAATATACAAGAATACAATTCTGTATTATTTTAACAAAAAGAAAGTTATATCTATCCTTTTTATTTCGACGTTTTAATAAAAGTAAGCTCTCACTTTTTTCGTGAAAATTATCATACTTCAAACATTTTACCTGTTTTCTAGAACTATTAAAAGGTATAGACCTCTTAGCAAAAAAAAAACGTTCCAATCAAAGTGTCAGTATTATTATGATTACCAACATAATAATAATAATAATAATAATAATAATAATAATAATAATAATAATAATAATCATTATCATTATTTTAGTGGTAACCCGTCAAAAATGACGGGACGAAAACTTTCATAGTAATACTTCATTAGAAGAATAGCAGAAAACTATTTAATAGCTTTATTACTTCAGTTGTTTTTTCAGTTTGGTATTTTTTAATCTTCAGTAACATGTTTTCAAACCTGAATTCGCGGTCATCTACAGGTCCGTATAAAAATTATGGAGACCTGGAAGAAGCTACCGTCTGCAATTTTGGGCTATTTACTATTGTTGCCACTGGTTGCCAAGTCGCATGATGGGATCGGATTAACTACTCTTACTCTTCTGAGTGTCGCTTAGGCACTCTGCGTTCCCGTAAAATAACATTGTGTGTACCGAACATTATGTCTTATGTCTCCCCAGAAATCGCACGTAACAGGCGCGCAGCCGCCAGCATCTTTCATTCTTCTGCCACAAGACCAGGGATCTTCGTAGGACCGCTTCTGGGTTTTGTTCCCCTTTATTATATCCTTTCCTCATTTGTTTTTAACAAATAATTTTGAACTGTGACATGTATTCTTCGTAGTAATTCTGTATTATGTGGATTAACCTAACTGCTAGTGGATTTAGTAGAATACCACAGCCCCCTGAGCTTCTGCAGCCTCTCCGTAATCCAAAAAGTTGTAAATCCCGAGTATCCATCGCGGTAGAGTTATTTAATTATTCCGCATCCCCAGATGTCGAGTTTCAAAGCATGTGATAGCCTGGCGATGAGCGCAGCGCCGACTTCGTGGACAATCGTGCAGAGTGATTGATGTCACTGCTAACAGTCTTCAAACTGCGTAATCGAATTGCGCACCGCGAAAACTTTCGAATTGTACCGCTATATGTCGCGCCAATTGCACCACAGAGTTGTTCTACCCGAAATTATATTTTTGACAGTATATCCTTATTTGTAATAATGTTAAAAAAATCGAGTTTCTATCTTACTTCAGTGCCTCAAAATTGTCGATAGAATCTCGGAAATGCAGGAGATTATTATCCCCATTACTATTATTATTACTATTACTATTATTATTATTATTATTATTATTATTATTATTATTATTATCATTATTGCTGTTGTTGCAATATTGAAACACACAAATATGCAAAACACTTTACACACATCCATGCACTGAATATTTTAGAAAACGCTTACAATTACCTCCAAGGCTAATTAAATGCAAGGCAACTGATTTAGAAACTTTGAGTGTCCAACTACACCCTCTTTACACAGCTTGAGTGAGAATGCCTGTGTCAGCAGTGACGCCGGACATACTGCGGATAATGGGGCGAACCAGAATTTTCAATTAAAACCCAAGTGGCTGGAAGGCCCGCGATAAGTGGTTGCGGCAGCGGCACGCACGTCGAGAGGTTTACATGCCACGTGGGTGCAGATTGGTTCCTCTCCCTACTTGGCCCTGTCACCACTGCCACCCCCATCCCTTCTTTTCCAAACACGTTTGCGAAGTGTCTTATCTATACCCATGTCTTCGCCCTCCCGGAGTTAACCCCCCACCCCCACCCGGCGTGGCCCCCTCAACTTAGCTCCTCCCTGACTTCTACCCCGCCAACTTTGCTCTCCACGACTCTTCTCACCACCCCGACTTCTCACCACCCCGACTTTGCCCAACCCCGACTTTGCCCAACCCCGACTTTGCCCAACCCCGACTTTGCCCAACCCCGACTTTGCCCCCACACATCACCTTGGGCTCCGACTTCTGAGAAACTGCTTATGATTCGCCAACGCCCTATTAACGCCCACCCTAACATTAATTCAAAGCCATCGCCCAATGCAATCGCCTCTGTCGCTCCGTTGCCAGTGTTGTGTCTGCCGATGACGCCGACGCCAACGTGTCGTGGATTAGTGAGCAGCAATTACGAGAATATTGGACGATGTGATCGGCGCGGAAATCGCCTCGATGTTCAATGAAGGAGAGAGCGTGGATGAGACCACTTTCGCACGAGGTGCGGTCTAATGCCCGTTACAAGATATTTTGTAATGTTAAAATTGCCTCAGTCGTAGAACTTTATGACACGCATTTTTTCTGTCAGTACCCTGCAGTGGGTTGTGTTTGGGTCACACTTTAGAGTAATAATGTCAAGGAATCATTAACTTTTTTCTAATTTTTATCCGTGTTGATATTTGTATTTTAGTGTGCTACAGCAGCCAAAACACTGATGAACAAACCCCCATAAAATTGTTTTGTGAAAAGTAACAAAGTAGCATCATATGAAAAAAATCATACATCTATGCAACAAATTAAATATTTTATCAAAAACAGTCTTCCCAATTACTATAATATAATAGTGTAGTGTATGCTCATACAGAATCACAGTACAACAGTCTTTTAAATGGCGTGAGTATAAAAAAGTTACTATTTCATAACGCAACATAAGAACGGCAAATTATTCAATAGCGGGCGGCCTATTCCTTGTTCATTCCCTATTCATTATTTTGTATTTTTTCGGGTATACAACAAAAATATAAATATCTCTCACATAGTGGCATAGCTTTTTTTCAATTTCTACGCGCACTGGAAATAAGTAATAGATTGTTTTAGTATTATGCATCTTATATAATTCTATTAAATTAGTAAATCTTGAATTATTTAGATGAAACTAGTTTATCGAGTCATTGTTTACTAAGAAAGTTTAAACAGAACCAAATGGCATTCTAAGTTTTGAAGAATTTTTGCTATACCGATTCAAACCTGAAGGTGAAGAATCTTTCTGTCTCTTCCGGTATTCACTTTGCAGCGGAAAAAACTTTGACGTTAAAAAAACAGTTAAAAACGTTACACATAGCGGTAAAATAGCAAGAGATAATTAATATCAGCAGGAGTTTATAAGTTGTCAGGCGGTTGTCTGGTCGCCTGCTTCTTTATAGCTGGTGAAGCTGATTGAGAACGATACGATTGTAATGATGCAAAGAGACCAGTTTATATACGGACGTCATTGGACTCATGGTCAAATTGTTAGAAATGTCAACTATTACATAGACTAGAAAAAAATATTACACGTTTGTGAAAAAATTCAGAAATTCAAAGAAAACAACCTCAGTGTTTTCTCTATTTACTGTCTTAGTATTTCTTAACCTTTTTCTCCTTTTTATAAGTGAGCATTTTTTTCTGTGTACACCGTGGACAGTTCTTATTTATTCGACCGTGTTGGTATCTCCGGTTTCTTTCGTGAAACCTAAATATTGAATATTTGTTTCATGTCATATTTCATTGACACATTTTCCTATTTTAATAATAAATTTCATCTATGCAGATTTCTTACCTACATTACACACCCAGTTCTATGAACTGTATTTTAAAATACAGTCCGTTTCTTTAGAGGTCTGGCATTCCGTAATATGAAAGTAACGACTCCAAACAGGGGCGACATTTGCGCTTTACGGTTGACTCCTGATAACAATTACGAAAACAAATGAGTCGTAGCTAATAATGGCGATGAGTCCAACAAAAGTATTTCTTACTGATATGATTTTTACTTTCTCCCCTAGAGCTTACTTACGAAGAAAAGAGAAATTATTGTAATGCTGAAAAAAAGTGGTGCTTGTATGAAGGTGCTAACTGCTATCGCCAGGGTTACAGACGTCAACCGCTTTCGCTACTTACTACGCTTTATATAATGAAAGAGGTGTGACAAATAGACAACCAATGGCAAAAAAATTTCACTTTGCAGTCAAGGTTAATGCAGTCAATTATATCTGAATAGAAGAATCAGATGTATTTCCCTGTGAAACACAACATGTCACTATTATCTAGGCCCGAAAGCCTCCACTGGAAATATGAAAATGTAATATGATTAAAATGGTTAGGTGTAAGAGCAAGTCTTATGGCCTTGTATGTTGTTATTAATTATTATTATTATTATTTGATTCTTCACAGTTTTTACTGGTTGGTATGTCAACCACTCACAGGAATGATGATCAGGTGCTTTATTGGAGATTCAGGTGGCTTCTAAAACGGCATGTATTCAGGATGACTATCTTCTGCATTTTGTATATGATACAAGTGAATACACTCTAGTGCTCAAAGTGTAATTTCCAGAATCACTCCTGTGGCTGTTACTATTATAGGCACAGTTGTCACTTCGCTGAAGTTCCACTGAGCTGCGACTTCATGGGTGAGATCGGTATACTTCTGGATCTTCTCTTTATATTTTGCCGATATGTTGTGTGTGCGACATTGATATATCTAAAAGGAAAGCCTGCTGATTGTTTCTATCGATGAAAGTTATATCGGGTCTATTGCCGCCGACTTGTCTGTCAGTGATAATGGAGTGATCCCAGTAGAGAGTGTTCACAACTTTCAAGCAATTTCTCAGACACATATTAATAATACGGCACAGAAGTGGCGAGTAAGACTGTTTTAATTGCCAATAAATGGTGGACCTTCGCCACTTCATCATGCCTCTGTTCATATTCCAACTGTGCGCGGGCGCTACATCCACTTGTCACGTGTCGAATGACGCTTACGGCCTGACATCTTCTACATATGTTGGAATGGATGGTTGAATCTCTCAGAATGTGTTTTCTGTAGTTCAAAGTTGGCACCACTTGGTCCTGAATAGGTATCAAGAAGGCTTACGGCACCGGAAAGAGATGGACACAGAGATGTCGACTTCTGGTTTACTGAGAGCGTAGGCTTGCGCAGCCGGAGTCAGTATTTACTAGGCTGTCCGGGTGACGCCGCGTCCATGGCGACGGTGCCGACGTTTCGGTCGCCATTCTGCGAACTTCCTCAGGGCGTAATGCCAGGACCCGTCACCCGGACAGCCTAGTAAATACTTCTGGTTTACTCACCTCACGGGGGTACCATCCGTGCCGTACCTTCGCTTTCTATGAGGTTATCTTCTCTTGGGATTCATTGATTGGCTGAACAGGCGGATAAGTCTTTTTCAAATTCATAGGACTATAGTTATTATCAACTGCACTCACTGCTTGCTGAACTCTCCCACAATGTCTTAGAAAATATCTTCTGAATGATGTAATTTGAGAGTTATGTAGATTTATGAGATCTACAACACCTCGCTCTACTTGTGATCTTGGAAGGGTAAAACGCTCAATACTTGAATGGGGATGATGTTTTCGGCGTTGAGCCAGAGCGGTTCGAAATGTCCTCTGGAGGTTGTCAATGTCGGTATTGCTCCATTTAATGACGCCAAAGGAGTATGTCAGCACTGGAATAACAAATAAATTGATGGCCTGCACAAGATTTCTAGCAGAGAGTTGCGTTTTCAAGATTGCATGTAATCGTTTATATACTTCAGTTGTTAGAATGTTCTTAGTGGCATAGTATTTGATTCGGAGAGACTGAGTGGAAATCCAAATATTTGTAAGCTTCATGGGGTTCCATGAAGGTAATCTTGGTTCATTATCATTTTCCAAATTTATAACTTGCATATGACCCGGAATGATATTCATTCTCCTGCACTTTCCCAAACCGAATTTCATCTTGATGCCTCAGTGAACTTCTCTGTCACGCTTATTAGTTGTCGCATATGATTCTCAGTGTCTGCATAGAGCTTCAGGTCATCCATATAAAGAAGATGCTGGCACGATGAAAGGTTGAGTTCCCTTTTTTTAAAAGCGATGCCATAATCAGATGCATTTAGTAGAGTAGACAGGGGATTCAATGTTAAGCAGAACAATAAAGGGCTTAAAGAGTCACCCTGGAAAATCCCTCGCCGGATGTGTCTAGTATCGGAGCGGACGGATTGTTTTCCATTAGAGAGATACAGTTTTGTATTCCATCGACTCACAATTTTCAGGAAGTTTTGGAAAAACAGGTGGACCATACATCCAAACATTGAATGAGCCAAAAAGGGGGCACTGTGTCGAATGCTTTAACATAATCTAGGTAGCATGCGTACAAGTTTCTTTGTTTTACAAGCACTTGCCCAATGAAAACAGAGTCTATAATGAGTTCCTCCCTGCATCCCTGAAATGCAGAACTACATCCTTTCTGTTCATTCGCTTAGATGTTCTGTTCCTCAATGAGTCTGAACATCAGTTGTGTAACACATTACGTTATGAGTTTATAGAAAGTTTGAAGGCAGATTATAGGCCTGTATTGCGAGGGGTCTTAAGTGTCATCCTCCTTTGGTAAAAGAACGGTTTACCTTCAGCGAGGAAGTAAGGCAGATATTCTGGATTATAAAGAAAATATTGAATAATATTAGCTATATGATTGTGAGTACTGGTAACTTTTTGAGCCAATAATTGTGCAGGCCATCTCTGCCCGGTGCCTTCCAGTTATGTGATTTTTTCAAAGCTGTTGGACAACTTCCACGATGATGATTGGTTCATCCATTAGAGGAGAATTTCGGCGTCTGTCATATTCCATTTCAATTCACGTCATATCTGGGTTGTGAGACACAGCAGATGATCAGATAGGCTTCCAAAAGTCCTCTATCTGTGCCTTTTTTCATAACATTACAAACTATTATTATTATTATTATTATTATTATTATAGAATACCGATCTATTGATGTTAATAACTATCATACTATACATTTCATCAACTAGCTACATTTGAAGTGCAAGAAATTACATGCGAATGCTTTCCGTTTTCTACGTTTGTCAAGGAACGTTGCGAGCTGCTAGCTACTGAGCAAGTGAATATGGAGTTGTTATAAGTGATTTTTCGACTGTCCAGAGAATTGGCTGCCCCAGCGCGGATATACGAACATCAAACATAACTATCAAACCTACATCAAACTCTATTTCTAACAATGAAAAAATCTTTCGTAACTATAACTTTGCGAAAGACGATGAATTGCTCGGCGGGCAGAACACTGATCAAATCTAGGAGAGAGTAGTTAAGCGGGTCATGAGATACGTCGGGATGCGTCTCTGCGGCGCGCAGGCGGGGCGGAGGGCGTCGCGGGCGGCCGCCCCGGAGGCGCGCTATCAGGGCGTCGAGGCGCGACGCGACGCGGCGCCCTCTGCCGCGGCGCGGCGCGGCGCCGCTCAAGCAATGCTCCGTATCCGCGGCGATGTAGGTCGCGAACGGGCGCCGCGACGCCGCCAAAGTCACTGTGCGCTCGGGGAATACGGAGCAACAAACTCGTAAAGTCTTCGGGGCATTGCAGTTGCTTTTGAGAAACAGTTGATGCTCGCTTTGCTTTGTGCTCGGTTTCAATTTGTTGATCAAGCTGGAAAGTAACGAGAAAGTGGCCTGAAAGAGATGCTTCAAATGCGAAACTTGGACGTTCCAGTAGTAATGTCACGAATGATGAAATAAAACAGAAATGTATCTTATATTTTTTCTTCCTGGAATCTTTTAGCGTCAAATTTAAGTGCACATCGGAAAATTACCTGCGAAGGTCAAGACTTTCCGACCGTATACCTGAAAGGGATAATTCCATCACTATTACAGACGCAGAGCAAAATTAAGGAAAGAAGAAACAATTGTTTGCGATATAAAGTTTGATAATTCCCTCATTAGTATACTTTTCAATAAGATAATATATTTTTTCTTTTGATATACGGAGATACTGATTTCTAGTGTTTAGAAGACGGGGTTAGGTGGCTCAGGGCATCACTGACGACAGCGCAGTACCTCTGACCGGGAAGTCCCAGGATCCAGAGTTGCGACGCTTCCAAGATTTTTGATACTAGCTAAGTCGAATTGAGCCGCTGTCCGGGGCGGGGGGATTCTAGCAGCCGGTTGCACTGACAGTACCCGAACAAACGCACCACGGACCTTGTGAGATTTGCCTCTCCCCTTGACCTATCCTCACCCTTTACACACACTCTCACTTACATGCACTATACTATCGCACATGTGGGGTGACCAGACGGGAGCTTAGAGCTAGGTATACCCCACTGATGGGAAATACCTGGTTGGGGAAATCCCCGCAAATGAATAGGTCTCCGCCGAATCTCGCCATCCAGCGGGGATGATCATTGCCACCCCAGCGATAAACAACTGACACTACACTTACGGGGTTAATGACCTTAGCACTTGTCGCGTCCGGAAATATTAATCAATCAATACCTGGAAATTCAAGATTTCTTTATATTTAAAATACATTCTACTTTACACAAATTAAAATTTTTTAGTTGTTTACCCACCGAACTCATGAAGAGAGAACTGCTAACATTTTGATTCAAAACGGCTCTTTTCAGTGTCTATTTCCTAACTCCTAGTGTTGAATAGACAAACTTAGGATATGATACCAAGCATAGACCGCATTGAAAGGCATAAAATAAAGTATGTGGATCATATATTTTATCTTTTTGTTGTTACTCGTCCTACGGAAACTTTTGTGAATATGAAAAAGAACGTGTGTTTTTATTTTCTATAGTGGACATTTTATGATTTTTACACACGAGAACGAAAACGTAAATACATTTTTAGTGCAACTGACTTTAATAACTAGAGTGTTCCTTAATCTCTTTCTACTGATTTTTCTTTTATTGCTGTTTATGTTTTTCAAATAATTATCACACCCGAGATTATTATGACAGACAAAGTAATTAAAGTTGTTTAAGAATGCAGTTTTTGTTGTGGTGAACACATGTTTACTTTGTATCATATCATCAGAAATATCACAGCATTCTACCTCGTAACTTTGCGCTAGATTAGGCAAATAGTGCTACTCTCTTGTGTAAACCACACAAATGTAAGTTCTACCTGCTATCAAAATTAATTCTAAACTGCAATAGTTTCCTATTATGTGTGCCTTTTAATGATTCAAGTATTTGCGATAGACAAAATGATCGTTGCAAGTACCAATAATGAAATTCCGAACGACATTCTTGGGAAGTATCGTAAACAAGTTCCTTGAAGCAAAAAATGTTCTCCGCAAAATTTGCCGAAAGAAGCATAATTGCTTCAGGAGGAAAACATCTTCAGCATATTCAAGAAATTTTGAATTCTTCTCAATATACTAAAATAAAACCACTAAGATATTAGCGTTAAAAACGAATTTTATCATTTTTTCTTTTGAATATATAATGTTGTAATTTATATAAATTACACCTATCATACAAATTGAAATTGATTCAGAACTACTTTGACTTGGTTTAGCTCTTCACTGGAAGTTCCCACAGTTGTGATTAACTGCCCCAACTTCAGGGAAATTTGAAAATAGAGTTGCATGGTCAAAAAGTGAAAATGTAGTCTAAAAAGTATTCCAGCTGCAAATTTCATTAACAGACTGTGATCCAGCCCATTTATATTCCTACTATCTCTTTCTTATATTATGTTGAGATAATCAAGTGTAACGCAAATGTTTGTTGTACGATGTTGGTACATTTTTTCCTCTTTGATAATTTTCAGAAATTACTGTTATTAACTCTTCATCACTCTTATATATATCAACACCAATCAAGAGAGTGCAGCTCAGATACTTTAACGACTCCTGATGTCTAAGAGTCGTTGGTTAGTTTGAAAATGACACTCCTGATTTACAACGAAAAACCGGCTTCCACAACTCTCCTTCCTCCAAGAAATCATACCCTTACACTGAAATCCCCCCTACACTGAAAGAAAAGTGAGTATGAACACATCTATAGGGATACACTCAAAACATACACACACATATTATTATTATCATTATTATCATCATTATTATTATTATTATTATTATTACTAATATTATCATATTTATTGTTATTATTTATTACCCTTCTACTTCATAAGAAATGTCAGCATTTCTGCACAAGACACAGCTTGTCTGTACAAATATTTGGAGCTGTTACAATGAAGAGCTTCCTCTTGTTTTGTTCTAAACAATCTTTATGTAGTCCTCCATGAGTTATTATTAAGGTGGTGTCTTCTCTTCCTTATCTCTTCATCTGCCTCTTCAAGACTCAAAAGCTTTCTGGGATGCCTGTCATACCCAGTATAGCGGCCTTTTGCAGAGTTCTAATGTGTTTTCCTCATAACGACAGACTTTTTTGCCAGCCTTCCGCCAACCCTTCGAGACTACACTATTTGCCGATATTATCACAGATGCTATTCGTGTTTCCACTGTCTGTAATGTGCACATAATCTTCATTCATTCATAATTCAAATCTTCATAATCACACTTTTCGTCATATGAAAGCAAATGTTGAATGTGTCTTTACAATGTTTTGTTGCAAACATCCGATACATCAATTTCATACGCCATCTTACGTCCTTACAGGACTAGTAGGACCACGATGTAGCTTTTTCATTACTACTCTAGTAGTGTCATATCCAGTGTTGTTTTTATTCTAGCAATGTCTTTCCATTCAGCGAAAGTTACTTCTCATCTTCAACGAATAAATCAAGTCTAAGGTCTTTGCGCATCCAACAGACTTGCACGTGCTTTACGGTACAACGTTTGTTAACAGACTGAAGTTAATTGAATACACAACCCTGTCATCATCCGAAAATAATTAAACACAATTTTATCAGACACGTGAAACGATAATTCGTAGCCTCCTAGTAAAAAGCGCATATCATATCGCATGCAATCAGCTTCACGTATGTATCTGCCAAAAGCAGCGTGATGCAGGGCTTTGCATCGAAACATCTCACATCACATGTCACGAGGCTTCGTCCGCTCCTTTACTCAGCCCTGTCGAAGGCGCCGTACTCGGCTCCGGTGGCCTTGCGGCTAATTAGAGAGCAGAGAGCGCAGGGCACGCCCCTCCGCCGCAGCGCCAGCAGCGCCCATCGCAATTCATGAAATACGAGCGCGCAAAATTCTTAAACGCCAGATTATCTTCCTGACTGCCCCCTTGACTCTCCACGTCTCGACTCGTCACGATGTACACTCTATAATTTGAACTCAGCGACTGACAAGCACAGTCCTCTAATTTGCCACCATAAAGAACTACTATAAAAATCATGCACTGATACGGCAAAAAACTCATTCATATATCTTGGATTGACAAGTGGAATATTTTGCTGATATAGTCTTCCGATAATAATTAAAATGCGCATTCAAGGTGGACTGGTTTAAAAACGAAGTTAACGACGTTTTAGATGCAAGAGAGGTCACGAGTGCAATTTATGTTGGTGAAGATTGATTACATGGTTTACGCAAGTCACGCCCGCAGGAGTGGGTGGCAGTTGAAGAGGCTTCAAAGTTTTTCAATTCAGCATCATAATTGAATGAATTATCCGAGGAATGATGGGCCTAGTAACTAGTTTTACTTTTAGTGGTTTTGCGAACTACTGCTTTAAAGTATTTGAAAGTATGGACAGGAAAAAATTGTCAGAATTATTAATAAAAAATGAGGAAAAATGTTATAAAAACGGTAAATAGTTTATCAATAACAATATAATGGTATTTCATATAGTGGTATGAATGCACTATAGTATATGATATACCGTTATTAATAGAGGGGGAAATTTAGACCCGTTACTATTAGAGGGAAAATTCGAAGAATCCAAAAGAAAAGAGGAGGGCCTAATTCCATTTTCATCAAAAAACATCTTCTGGAATCTTCGATTACACCAATTTGATTCTTACACCAAGCTTAATTTCACAACACGATTCTTACACCAAGTTAATTTTCACTGAATTAACACTTTATTAAATTAAGAAATTTTCGAAATGATTCTCTGTAATATTTTTACTATAGCTATATTTCACACCGTTCAATTAATTGATACGTGACGGAATTAAGTGTATAAACATTCATTTTTGCATGCCTTGGTAGTCCGGAAGTATGCCGAGGCTCCGGATTCGAACACCACTAACGGGTGTTTCAACAGGTGTTTCTGACGTCATTGTTATATCAGTTCGTATCCTATTTGTACCATTATTACACCTTTTACTATATTTTATTTTAGTGCAAATTATTGCGAACGCTACCCTGTGTTTGTTTTAACAAAACGAACGCCCCAGCTGGCCCATAGGGTGTGGGGCATCAATAACCAACACGCCCTTGATCTGAGTGCGGGTGATTGTATATAAAAAGGAAAAAGAGCTTATGGGGACAACCAGCAGTGTATCTGCCCAATTAGTCACTTTTTTGTCACATAAGTTTCTCCACTATTAGGGTTTGATGGAACTTTCTAGAGAGTTTGGAAATTGAACAAGAATTTCTTTAACACATAGCATATATATTCAGAAAAAGCATAAACACATAAATACAACAAAAACCAAAGCAGACAAAATTTTTTAATCTCTTTAACACAAAAATATATGCACATAATAATATGCAATCAATTACCTCAAAATTAACACTTTCTCAGAAACAAAATCAACCTCTTGGTTTGTATAACTGTATCTTTCGACAGTTTCATTTCACTAGCCCTAGCCGAACTGATTCTTCATCAGGTTAACTTCAATTACAATACCTTGTCTTTACGAACATTCAAAATTCAATTGAATCATTAAGATGTTTAAAGTTACACATACACTGAACTCATTTAATGTTACCTTTTACTGGATTCATCAACAAAATCTAGAATTCTCCTTGATTCCAAAATTACCTTTCTTTGCTTGAGGTTCCAAGCCGCCGCAATGGAACCATAGAGATTAATTACGCAATAAATGACTGCGTTTTCTAACGGATCTTAAACGTCACTTAGAATTGAAGCAACAACCTTAGTCTGGAAGCGTCGTCTGTTTCCTCGCGTCACCTTTGAAGAACGTGGGGTAAAGAAGAGTTTTTTGTGTAACAGCATTGTACATTAATAAGAAAATCAAACTTAATTTTGGCATGTGACGACTCGGGTATTTGATATTGTGCGAGTAAACGGTGGTCGGCTGTTCCGTTTAGCTCTACCTCCCCGATTCTCTCGCTACGATTGGTTGAATGTGTGATGACGCAATCATTCGTGACACAAAATTTGTGCCGGAAAATGACCGATTATGAACGATTTCTTGCAACAGAAAAAGTTTTTTTATAATGCTGCAATACAAAAAACGCAATTTTGTTGTATTCTTTTGTTTACTAACGCAATTTTTTGTACACCTCTCACTCGTTACTATTTAAATTAGTGTCATTTCATAGACAGTTTTGCATTTGTAAGCACAAGAACTTAAGTGATAGGGTATGAATTTGCTGGAAAATAAAGTTTTATGTGAAAATTTATTAAAAATTACCCGTTTTCAAAAACTGTCAATCGGGTTTTTTTCTTAAAGTCGCCTCAATTTTTGTTCGATAAACATTCGCATATATTACAAGTTTTACTCTTCTATTATATCCTTGGAATCATGGTCTATTTCTATTATTAGCCAACTATACATCCCGTATAAGGGGAAAGAGACTATAGCTTGTGTACGAAATTACACATAAATATTAATCATACAAACACCAATCACAAAAACCTAAAAACATAATTATTCTCTATAAAGTATAATAAAAGAAATAGAGAGAGAGGTTATAAACATTTTAAGCATTTCAGTACTTGTAAAAATTTGAACACTTCTTTTACAAGTATTACAATACACAACTGGGCGTTCTCAAAACATTATTGAAAATGAAACCCACTTGTTTTTGTATTAATAACTAAGGCGATTAGATTTCCAAGAATAAAGTTCATATTGACTCCCAATTTTTAAGGAAATCACATTAACCAAGAGAGCTCATTTTATGTTAAGAGTTTGTTCTGAACCACATAGAAGATTTGGTACCTACCCCGGAACCAGTTCTTTTAATTTCTGTACTGTAACTGGCATACAATTATGTTTTACGATAATTGTGCACTTTTTTACTTAACTATAAAATCCAACACTGATATTAGATATGCGTCTGTTCTTATTATTTCCACGTTTGTCTATGTTGTGCTTTTGGGTTCTACTGTTTTTGCTATTTTCTATAGTTCGTCTGCCCATCTTGTACCTTTCCTCCCGGGTCTTCTCCATCCATTTGTGGAGTCGCAAGTTATTGTATACGTCCAATTATATTGATTTTGTCTTATTCCATGACCCCCGTCATTTCCATTTACGTCTTCTTGTTTGTATTGTTGCGTCTTTTATATTTGTCTTTTGCCTGATTACCTGGCATGTTCTCTTGTCCTTTACAAATATTCCCAGAACATTTCTCTCCATTTTTCTTTGACATTTTTGAAGTTTCAGTTTCGGTGCTAATGTTAGAGACAATGTCTGTGAACCATATATAAGTGTAGCTAGTATGCATGAGTCCATTATATCTTTTGTTTATTTTAAGGCTTGGTTTTTATCCATTAATATGAAGGGGAGACTCCAACACTTTTTTCTATGCTTGTGAGATTCTTCTTTTGATTTATTTGACTATCCTGTTATAAAATGATATTAGTTGTGCTAGGTAAACGTATTCCTCGACATATTTATATTTCTTTTCCTTTTATCTGCAGTTATTTGTTCGTCATTTGTCATCAGTTTTGTTTTTGCAAGTTTATTTGCAGTCCTACTATTGAGCAGTGTCTGTTCAGATCATTGATCATGTTTTCTAAAACTTTTGCTGATGTAGCCATTAGGATGATATCGTCTGCGAATCGAAGGTTGGTTAGTTTTCTTCCATTTATTTTTATTCCTGCCTTTGCATGTTGGTTCAGGTTTCGAAAGCAAAATTCTAGTAGGCTATTGAATAATTTGGGGGATTTCGGGTCTTCTTGCCTTATTTCTCTTTCTAGTTTAAATCATGGTCCTCGTCGGTCAGCCTTGATTAGGGCTTCGCTTTTACCAATTAATCTATTAGGTGACTAAAAAAACTGAGAAAATGTGAAAAATAATAATTTTGGCACCGATACGTAGGGGCTGGGAAGAGTTTGTGACAATATTGAAAATATAGTATTTTCTAAAGATATTATAAATCTAACAAGTACCAGAAAGTCTGGTCCATTTTAAAGCACTACTTGTTGGTAAAAAATATAGTTATTTCAATTTGCGGAGCCTTTATCATTAAAATTACTTTTTAATCTGTCTGCCTTGAGTGTTTCTACCCCTCTTCCAAGGAATTCCTAAGCTGCTTTTGACCAAGTGTTAAAATGAAAATAATATTGTTATAAATTATGTTTTGACTGTTCAAAGATTGGCAGGAAAATGAATACAAAATTATCACTTCTAGGTATGTGGTGGAGGTGGTGGTCTAGGATGATAACTGAATATAACGAAGTTACACGTAACATTTACCCCTGATAGACAGGCAACCCATAAGGTTTTGGTGTTTACCAGGTCACATCCTGCTGCAGTCAATTTCTTTTTTCTTCTGCCCGACAAAAACCATTGCATGATGGGTTGCCGAGCAATACAGAGCAATTAAACCGGGAAAATTTACCACATCTTTCTCACTAAATAAAAGTGATCATCTAAAACCCCATACATGCGCTAGAAATTTCGTAATATTTATTCTGAGTCACACATTCGCCAATTGAGTTTCTATGGATATCATATAGCATAATCTCATATTCAACATCTTCAGAAAATGTACAACCTATTTCACGGAAATATATAGATTTGTAATAGTGGCAGCATTTACTTTCATGAATTGAAATACATATTTCACATGTACCGCAATGTATATCAATGTTCAAAAATATTTACTATTTATTCGCAAATAAAGTTTTTAAACAGTTTTTTCAATTACTTTTCCTTGAGTAAAGGATCAATTTTGAATATAATGTTCAAGAACGAGTCTTATTTCTATTTCTTAGTGCGATGTTTTCTCAATCACTACTTTCTAATCACTTGCGAAACGTTTTTTTTCTTTTCTTCCTTTAAACCCTAATTAGTACTCTAAATATACAATTATCATTTGAAGTATGTTTTGAAACCGAGCAATTACTCGTCAGTTAGAGATATCGGCGCTTTTTCAGGGGATAAGAGGGGGGAAATAGACTAAAAAATTGAAGGAAACATCAAAATATTAACAAGTTACTGTCAAGTGCAGAGATTGAAATAAGTGTTAGAAACTATAACTCTTTTAGGAAACAACCGTAATACGAACGACATAAAAGCTAGAAATTTGAATGCTGAAAACAAATGAACAAATTATTATCATTTTAATTGTAATACAATTACAGACCCGTTCTACAATATTTATAAAATATTTCATACGTATTAACCCCTGGGTTGACCGAAGAAACTTTTCTTGATAAGAAAGAAAAATTTCATGAATGACACTTTAAAATGGCTTGTGGTTGAAATATATCCATTTACTAGGCTGTCCGTAGGCGTAATGCGAGCCCTGAGGAAGGTCGCAGAATGGCGATCAAAACGTCGGCACCTTCGCCATAGACGCGGCGTCACCCGGAGAGCCTAGTAAATACTGACTCCGGCCGCGGAAGCCTACGCTCTGAAATATATCCATCCTATTTAATTTTAAATATTTATGTAATTATTTTTATTCAACCAATGAATTAAAAATACGATAATGATTTTCAATTTTAGTAGAAATATACTTTTTTACACGCTAGAACATTCATCTACGCGAGGTAATTATAGTTTTATGATAAAAGATGAGAAATACTGAACATTTGTGAGAATAAAAACTAGATAAATCTTATGCACATTTAATATAAGAATATTATTTATTGGCCTATACTATACTATTTATCACTAGGTATGGTCTACATGAATCTGCGGGAGACAACTTTCAAATACAGCGACAAAAAAGATTTTGTTTAAGGCAAAATTCCATATCTTCCATTTTGTAGTTTTTAAAAGTTGAGTTTTTTTAATTTTCTATATTACGATTAGTTCAACAAAAGTTGGGCTTGTGCCATTCTTTTAAACGTTCGTTGTTCTATCTGTAGAAAATATTTGAAGGAACAATTTGGAGAGGTTCTGGAGAAGAGGAAAATACAGAATTCGCCAGAAATGAAAATATCACAAATTTCTTACACTTCTTGGATACATACGAGGAAAAAATTTAAAGAATAAACTTAGTGTCTTTTTTACAGAAAAATCTTTAAAAAGAATTAAAAATTGTCTTTATTTCACGCAAAAGTACGCGAAAAGTAATCAAATTTTGAAAAATTTGATGTAAGTTTATTTTAAAATATATCTTGAAAGAACAGATTTCATAAGAAAAAATTCTATACCTTCAATATTTTAGTCGCAGGAAGACACAAAAAAATTAAACTTTTTCTATTTTTAAAAAATGAGGTACTTCAAGGAAAATTAGACCTGACCCCTTCTCTTAACCTCCATGCTATCAGACAACAAAAGTTAATTAACAAATGTGATGACTTTAGTTAAAAATTTTGAAAATACCCCAGGAGCTTCATGTAAAGTACCACCCAAAATTAAAATTCCGGTTTCTACTTCATGGTGCCGCGATGTCAGCCAGACTGATAGGGTAATTTCAGTTTTGGAGAAAATCTGCTGGACGGTTTAAGCGCTAGCGTTGTTCACAGATAGACAGACGTTTTGCTGTCAATGAATTCTTCGGTATCAAGGACCCTGAAAACACGGATTTTGACTACACAGAGTGGTAAAGAAAGTAATTTACTGAATGTAGGGATAAGATTTATTCTCTTCTTCGTTTCCAGCGCCCGGCAATGGTAGTTTTGGTAGTTTTTGTCTGTCGAAAATTCACCGTTTTTTTCGGGTCGAATTACAATTCTTTCTCTACAAGCAACAGCGAGAAAGTGAAAATTTAGGACCATTTTTTAGAAAAAAATGAAAATGTAATTTAGACTTAATGTGAAGTATTTCGAAAATTTAAAACCTCGGTTTTTAATTTCAAGAGGCCGCGACATCAACCAGATCGATGGGGGAAATCAATATTGATGAAAATCCTGCTTAGGGTTTAGGCGCTAGCATTGTTAACAGAGGAGAGACGGGGAGATGGAGAATGGGTTTTACCATCAAGCAAATTTTCGGTTACATGGACCCATAAAAGGTGGTCTTTCTACAGAACGTATTTCAGGAAGTAATGTACTACTTCTGGGAATGAGAATTATCCACCCTTTTTGGTATCAGGGATCGACAATACGTTTTTTTCTGCCGAAAAATTGCGAGGTTTCTCTGTTTCATTTCCTAATCTCTACAGAACCTATGAGCTATTCGAGAAAGTAAAGTAAGGGAAAAAGATCAGTATTTTCAATACATTTTGCAGTATCAGTATTTTCAATACAGGGTGCAGCACTTCAGATAATGAAGTAGCGATTTTGTTCTTAGTCTTCAATATAAAAAGCGTTTCAAATAAAAGTTTAGATAAAAACTGATTTAAATGTGTGATAGATAACATGCAAGGTAATAGCTTACAATATGATTCAGTATCTTCCTCAGTAAAATTATGCAATGAAGGTAAAAGTCTTCACCATATGTAATTTCGAGTGGCAAAGGTATCTAAATTCCGTAGATTGCCTATTAGAAAGGTCTACCTAGCCGCATCATAATGTAGCATTTGCGTGTTACGATATATTTCATATGTTATATTATATTATTTAGTGTATGCTCAGTCGCTAAATTTGCATAGTCGAGCTAAATTTTTAGAGTGCAGGTTTAATCCTGCACATCACACAAATAAACATAACTTTCGCTGGTAGATAGGTTGTAACGAGAAGTGACTTAGAAGTCACGGTTTCCGGAGTTATATCAATATTTTACGTGTATTTGTACAACTGAAAGTTAAAATGAACTTATGAGAACTATAAATTTTTGTTCTGTAATATTGCTAGGCAGATGCCTGAAAGCAAACCTTGAATGTCACTAGTTGTGTGTGTTTAACATTCCTATTTATTCATACATGCCCATATTTTTTAATTTTTTAAAATTTAGCTTTCCGAGATCTAGTAAAAAATAGTTTATATATATATATATATATATATATATATATATATATATATAAAGTTAGTTTTTAAAAGTGGGAACTACTCCACTAAAATAGAACTAGAACTATTTATATTTTTTTTAAACGCATGGCATTTTTTGGTAGTCTAGTTTTCAAGGACGCACACTTGGAAAATAAAGTTCCTGAGCAAGTACCTAGAAAAATAAAATTATACTTCGCAAACTCCAGACGCCATGTCATCAACCAAATTGACCACAGAATATCCATTTCGGTGAAAATCCTAAGAACGGTTTAGGTGGCCAGTGTTTACAGAAAGATTATAATCGAACTGAGAGACAGATACGTTTAACTAGTAGTCCTAGAGCAACACATATTTTCTCGCATTACGTCTGACATTTTCAGCTTTCAAAACTTAAGAGATTTCAACGAAAAAGTGACCTGCGCCATTCTCTCGCGCGTCCCTTGTTCTATTCGCTAAGAAAATGTAGAGAAAAAATGTAGTCGTTTTTGAGACGTTTTCTTTTACAATTTGCAATAATTTTGCGTATAAATTACGCGAAAACTATTCGTTCTTTCAATAAATTGTTTTGTAAAAAATACAAAATTGAATATAGATGTGTTTGTTTTACAATTTGAGCTGTTTTGAAACGTTTGAATAGATGTTTTTAAGAAATCAACTCTTAAAAAAGTCATGTAGAATTTAAAAAAACAAACAAACGAGAAGTTGTAGTGTAATTTGTACTTGAAATCCATGCAATTTATAAACAAACGTGTTCTTAAATAACCGCTTCAAATTTTTTCGTCAATTACTTGTCGCTGAACAAGGAGCGCTTAAAACAATGCTATAAAATGTCTCACGGCACATGACTCTATATTATCGAAAATGCAAAATTAGAAACAATTCGAGAAAGTATGTGTTCTTGTATAATCACTAGTTTAATTAAAGTTTAGTAATTTAGATTATAATTAAATCATGAATATATTAACTTAATAAAATATATTGACAAGTATAGTGGCGTATATTTCATGCAAATGGCTATGTGCGAGAGATAATAGAGAAAGAGTGTTGACAAATGTATTCGTTTGTTCCATATAAACACGCTGTCTTATATAACACTTTCAGCAGAATGTATTAAAAAAATACCGAAGAAAAACTAAATTTAATGGCAATGACCGAGGTGAAGATGATCCGTACGTAACAGCTATGGCGTAAACTGTAAGCTGCAGCACGATTAGCCATGTACGACAGGTTGTAGAAACTTGCACTTAACGTTGCCCTCAATTGATTGCTTTGAAAATTTAGGCATGTATCAAGGAAATTGTTATGCGTGAGTAACTGCACTCATCGGCGAGTAAACGGTAAGAGTCTCGAGACTGGTCACCCAGACGTTAAAAAAATCGATTACAGTTTGATTTCCGTGAAAAGAAAGAAGGAAAACGAGTGAATTGTAAATAAACATTTGTGAAGATTGTTGAGGGAATTAAGATAATCGAATCATCAGTGAAAATTGAAATAAATCAACCTATTCAGCGATCACAAATTCAATATTAACATAACCTAACTATATTCACGCTCTATAAGAACATAATTTCGAACACCTTTTTTCAACAAAAAAGATATTTGTTCTAGCACTCCTTTGATCTAAATTCTTCATATTAGTGGGAATCGTGGAGTATTAATTGTGATGATATACTGCAATGAGAGAAATGTAATTTGACTATTTGACGCAGTGATGGTGATGCGCTGTGACACACGACAGCATGTGGTAGTATCGTAAAGGCGACAATGGTAAGACGATAGTATTGTAGAAGTGAAGTCATGATAGAAATCAAACGGTGTTGTTCTTATCACGGGAGGAAACGGTAATCTTTACCCGCTGAAGGTGGAGATCCGGAGCCAACTTACACGTCGGCTGGTGGAGGTTTTCCCCACCTAGGCATATCCCACCACCGGGATATCTCCCCAGGCGGAACGCGCTCTAAGTGCCCGAGTGGTCTTGCGTCATGTGTGGTAATCTAGTGCATATACGTGTATACGTGTGCGGTTCTTGGCCCTTTTGTTAGGGTACCGCTCTGCCATTCGGCTGACGTTGATCGGAGAAACCAATGAAAACTCCGGATCAGAGCAGCCGGGCGCTAGGTATCTCTTCCAGACAGCGGCCAAATTCGACGCCGGTGGTGATGTGCTCCATGGCGTGTGGCTCGTAGCAGAGAAGGCTACGTTGGTGGTGGCGGGTGGTGGCGTGGCGGGCGTGGCGGTGGCGGCGGTGTCGCGCGGTCGGCGGCGGTGCGCGGTGCGGCGGTGGCGGCGGTGGCGGCGGTGGCGGCGGCGGCGGCGGTGTTGGCGGTGGCGGCGCGGTGGCGGCGGTGGCCGGTGGGCGGCGGTGGCGGCGGTGGCGGGCCGGTGGCGGCGTGGGCGGCGGTGACGGGCGGCGGCGGTGGCGGCCGCGGCGACCTCAGGCGCGGGGGGCGCTGCTGATTAGGATGGCCGGCGCGTTTTATATGCAAATGCGCAGGCGCGACCCGCGTCCCTGTCACCGTGTCGCACCTCATTTCGAAATTTACTGCGGCCGGCGACAGCGCGGCGCGCCTCCTGCCACGAGCGCCGTCTCCGTCCGGTCCTGCGCCCCTCTCGGCCCCCCGACTGCCATTGCCTTCATACCGCGTTCCGGAACTCGAACTTCACGCGTGTCACCGCGGTACAACAGAAGATGGAAATTTAAACAGAGTTTTTATGTGTTACCTTTCCAGACCTTCCTGCAAACGTTCTCACGTCTGTCTACACGCAATGGATAACAGACTTTCATTCGTCAAGGTAGCGTTTTTGCCAGAGACCTATTATTATTTCATGTGCTTGGTATTAACCTTATAGGATGGTGAATATGTTTTCTGATAAATAAATTTCTTGTATAATGGTGGATAGTTTCCGCGTAACATTCACATTCTAGGAAATGAATTCGTATTATATTATCGTATACATGTCATCAGATTGAAATCAATTCTGATTGAGTTATTCATTTTTTTGCAACAGAATGAGTACTGAATACACGAGTAAAAGTAAATGTGTATCAGTTCCTAAATAATGTTTATAAATTGTTAATTTATCTTTACGATTGTCCTGTTTCCTTAAAATAATTGTTTTAACGAACTAGTTTGCCTTACTTTAAAAACAAAACCGGTAAACACTCGCTGTAAAATTATGAGCATTCTTAGCTCTTAGTTATAAAGAAGAAAACCTGTAAGGCCATCAGTCAGATCATTTACTGAAATATTTTATCTCTTGAGAAGTCAAGACGTAAATACAACACGATCAAAACAAACTCTCGCAAGGAAATTATGATCGACCGGAACACTTCGTTACGGAGGAAAACAATAGGAAAAATCATCCAAGGTCCCAAGGCTATCACATCATTCACAGAATTATTTGGAAGTTGTCGCAGCCCGAGATTTAGTTTAGATTTATCTGGCGCGTGGTGACGCCTTGTTAGCGACAAGTCCGTAATCCGCGGGGACCTCGCGCGCCGTTTCATTAGTCGCGCCGGGGGCAGCGCCGCCTAGCCGGTGAGGATTTGCGCCGTCGAACGCATTTGCATACGCGTGGGACGACGGGCGCGGGGAGTGGTCATCATAAGCGAAAGGCTTCGTCCCAAGTTGTCGCCGCGGACGACGACCAGCCGGGTCGACCCCGCCCGATCCAGACTCACTGATCCACAATACAACACGCGATTACACGACGCGATTCTTCTATTGAAGCGGAACACGCGAGCGTGGGCGTGGGACGGCGCACGGCGCGAGCTTACGTACACACTACTAACACACTTGGAGGCGCCAAGTTGGGGCGATTAGCATTGGCCGCGAGCCAAGACGGGCGGGCGGGCGCGCCGTCATTGCCTGGAAGTGGTCCTCTGCGCGTCCTCAGAGCAGATAACAGAAGAAGACCGCCGCGCACCATCGGCGTGGCATATAAATTTAATTGCCGTGGAAGGTGCACCGAACACACACTTGAACAAATGTAATGTGTTCATAAATTACATTTGGATTCAAATTACGTTGTGTAAACATTATTTCTGTGAACACAGAATTGAAAACTCCTTTTTGGTTGTCAAATAATTCTATTACGTTTAGAGACGTGACACAAAAAAGGAATTACCAACAACACAATTTCAAAATAATGTTCCTAATATTCTGATAGCCAACAAATCATTATTTTATTCGTATTTGTTTGTGTCACATTTTGTACGTATTTACTGACGTTCGAATTAGAGACTGTGCACCGTCGTAAAATTAAAAATAACGGTGGCAATTTACTACATAAATGCTTACTTTAATGAATTCCTTTCACGTGACTATTCGTATTTATTAAAACAAGACATTTCTCTTTTCGACACATTTAACGGTGAATTTCAAAAGAAAAATAACAGATTCCCAACATAATTGCCATATTTAAATAAATTCTCAAAAATAAAATAACCTGTATATAAATAATAATATACTAAATGGCAATGTGAAACTTGATGTTAACAATGGGAAGACGTCCTAAGTATTAACATGAAAAACACGAAGGTTTAAGAGTGGAAATCTTCTGAGTGAGGTATATTTCAATTCCAGAAAGTACTTGAATACAGACAAATGATCTCAAGACCCTTGAAAATTTCCTAAAATTATCATCTGCAACACACTAAAAAAGCACTTATTGCAATGTATTAGAATGTTGTAGAATTAAGTGACCTTCCTTTAAAGCGAAATTCTAAGAGAAACACGTCTGCTTACACAAAACACTTGATGAATAATCGGCCTCTCGTATGTTTAGACCTACATTATTAAGTCTCTCAAGCGACGTCGAGCTTATCGACAGTCCAGGAATACACAATACCATAGATTCTGTTGCTGAGAAAAGAAATTCGTGATCAGTGAATGAATTCATGTCATCATTATTACTTGTACAGCAGCCAAAGACGAATACAATTCCGTCGGAAACAAAATTAGACGGATTTGTCTTCGTAGGGGCACAACAGATGTCAAATTTCAGCATGTCGAGAATGGGGTTAGAGACAATTAAAAAAATGTAGTGTCAGAATCTGTCCGGCGGTTCTGAAGGGATACGTTGTGCGTAATGAATAACAAATGTGAATATTAAGCCATACACAAGGATATTTTTCATAACTTCAGTCGCTTAAATAATAAGGTTCTTTAACTAATAAATTACAAGCACTGGTTGATTTCCTTTCATTTTCGAGTTTAGCTGTTAATTTCAAAGTGATCAACATTAGAAATGCTATGTCAGGAGAGCCAAGGAGTTTTAGTAATATATTTTGCACTCTGTTCACATGATTTTAAATTGTCGAATCTTTAAGGATTTAAACTTCTAGTACATGCCTTAGATAAGCGTTTTACATTGTTATTAGTCAAAGAGTTCGGTACTGGAATTTATATTTTTCTTAAAAAATATACGTGAATGTTTCATTCAAAGCATCCAAGTTTGCAAGAGAGACTAAGAGTACGCGGCAACAAAATACGAAGTTAAAGCTGAAGAAGCGAACATGAAATAAATATCTATATTCTTTAATTTTCATTAACTAATATTGAATAAAGGATCTTATCAACAAACGTTTTGAATTTATTATAGGAAAATACGATATAATAAAAATATGCAAGAAATAATACACAGTACACAGTACGCAAGAAATAATACACAGACGTATCAGAACATATTTTACAATCTTCAAGAGCACATAATGAGGTCTACAATAATTAATTTTTGATAATGAACATATAATTATATAATGTATTACATGTATGAAATTTTCTCCAGCTTGTTAGATATACACAAGTACACATAGATTACACATATACACATATTAGATATACACAAGTGTTGGGCATGTCGAACACACATTGGGAGTTATTTAAATATTAGGAGTCAATGACCCATCTGTATCTCCGTTATATGATATTTCCACATGTTTATTCTCAAAATGTTCTCATTTTCGACCGTCTACATGCCCTAGAAGTTTGTAAGATTTATTCTGTGTCACCAGTATTTCTAACGAGTTATTTTATCCCATCGACCTAAAATAATTTTCCGAACGATATTTCTGCCAAATTTAGTAAAAAAGCCACAAAACTGGACTGAATAGTCATATGGAATATGAATTACATATTTCCCAATTGAGATGTCATTTTATTCATATAAAATAAAAGGTTTTTTTCCTAGTCAAGCGCTCGTCATCAGGCAGAGGGAACGATTACTCTCGTAGTAAAAATGAGTTTCTACGTACGAGATTATTTTAATATAGTAGTTTCGTATTGAAAGTCTAGAATGAATATGAACGAGTCCTAAATAAAAGACGCGACGAAAATGACAACATACCATAAATTACATCACAGTTGTGCATTATGACCTCTCATCTCCCACGTGAAGTTACAATTCCGAGAATTAACCTCTCTCCCCTTGGGGTCCAGCAGCAGGTGGCAGCGAGTGAGGCACCGGGCCTACAGAAGGATTGTGGCGTAGTCAGGGCGCAGAATTTACGGTATCACATGGGCTCTTGTTAGCCCTGGGCCCATTCAGAAGGCGGGTGTCGCCGCGCAGGGAATATTTCACCAGCGGGTGAACGCCCCTAGTTCACGCGCGCGCTCTGGTGTTTCCTGAAGCGAACGTAACAGAAAATATCCTCTCTGATTGTGTCAGAAAGAAATAATAAAACGAAGAATGCAATAGGAGTAAAAATAAAAAAAATAACACAGAACAAAAGGGTTTATGGTAGATGTGACCATTTCAATTTACAAAGCATAACAGACGACGTATCAAGAGTAATAAAATTATTACCAATTAATATCGACGGGAGTATGCTTTGTCAAAAGCTTTGATGATGAGGACGTCCTTTGTCAGATATTTATGTATTGATTATGAACAGAAAATGGGACATGGTATTTAACACTGTTTGCAATGCCTAGTCGTAAAGATGGTCAGGTTAGGACGAAAAATCTTTATGTCGTGCTTTTGTTTTGTTAGATGATAAATGCATTTTATTCTCAAGCGAACTATACACGATGACGGGAGTCTGTTTAAAATTGCGTTTAACCAGTATAACTATTTTTTAAAGCCTCTTTTCACAAAGTGCAGAAAGGCAAGTGTTAGGCGGAAGAGCAGGGCTAATGGTCTGAGTCTCGCCACTAAAAAAGACAATTTTATAAATAGGTAGGCCTATGCTTCATTAGAATGTTATATTGAGTAAAATTTGCAAAAATTCCAAAATTGAATTCTGAAGAAAAATTAAGTTATTTTTGTTCCTGAAACCTCGGCCGCGATTTTTATAAACAAGAAGTTTTTTTTTTTTCAAATGAGAAACGAGTTCACATGACAACCTGCATCAAGACCACTTCAATCTCGGGACCACAAACCGTGTATTAAGGATGATTTACAAGCTAGATACATTACAATGTTATACATTAGTGTCCAAACAAAATGATTAATACGTATAGAAAGACAAAAATATTTTAACAAATCATGTCCCACTCATTAGTTTTAAGAATAATGATGTTTTATTAGCATAATCACGTCTTTTCACCTTCAATGTTTTAGTTGATATCCTCCATAAAATGTAAATTGTTCACTCTTCGATGAACTTCGAGTTAATGAAACCTTTTCCAATGAACTTTAACACCAGAACAAACTCAATACTAATTGAAATCAGTAATAATTTAAAATAAATTAATTTGTAATTTTATATTTTTGTAGGATATTCTAAGCATTTTCCGATCTGATTATCAATCTCCGATCCCCTTGTCTTCAAGGGCGTCTAACGATTGTGGAGTAAAGTGGAACACGACCCAGTAAATAGTTACCTTTCTACGTCGCAAGTGCAAACAAGTCCGAAACAAACGAGGACATGTAAAATACGATCGCAATATTTGTGCAAGAACTTGAACTGCATTTCATAATCCCTATGCTTAGTAAATCAAGAAATTGTTTCTTTGCTATTTGAAAATGTATTAGAGTCGTAAAGAATTCTATAGAAACTAATTAACGGGGAATGTCCTTCTGCAAAAAGTATTCCTCGATCTCTAAATCATATCTTATGTTAAGAAATATTTCCCTCTTCTTTTAATGCCATTGCCTTCCTGGGAAGTTAGCAATCATTCACATAACACATTTTTGCTTTATTGAACATATATAAAATGATGAAAGGTGATTCGGGTGATTGAAGAATTCGCGGTGATTTTTGCTTTGCCCGTCACGACATATTCAGAAGGTGAAACGACCATCCGGTAAGTGGTATTTGACTCACAACCATTGCGTAAAACAGGCTGTTGACAGTATAGTTACCTGTGCCATTTAAGTCAGCAGGTCTAATTTAAGCAGAGTCACAAATTCACAAATTCTACGTGTTGACTACGACTTAGAACAAAAACAGAATATGCTTTTCCAGGGCATACACAAACCTTGATTGTGTAGTTAAGAAAAGTCAGAGGACATGAGACTCATATCTATTAAATACAGACCGATTAAATTCAATTATCAATTGAAAATGAAAGATGGACAAATGAATTCATGATAATATTCGTAAACCGTAATAAAAAGCCCACAAGACCCAACAAATCTGTATATTAATTTGTAAGCAAATGGTAATAAAAAGGGGTCGGATTTTGATGACCTAAAACACTGCCAAAAGTATAAATAAAATTCTCTTTAAATGTTTTTAAAATGCCATAAAAACAAGGGAAAATGTCTTAAAAAATTCCATTTAAACGACTTCAGATGAACAACTCAAGCTTTGGTTATGTTACTGATGTCATCGAGGGTTCTTCTACTCGTTCAAGTGATCTCAACTTTCAAACGTTTGGTTTGGACTGTTCTTTACCAGGAAATCTCCGTCTTTAGTTATCCTGAAATCGACTAGATTTTCCATCTAGTGTTTTAATTAATTAAGATGACGTAAAATAGCCTGTAACTCCCAATTGGATAATTAATTACTTCGACGTGAATCTGAGAAATGTATAATAGATTTTTATTATTTCTCCAGGTAATTTTCATGCAACCTGACGGCACAACACTACAATTTACGAATATTACAATTAAGAATATTAATACAGTAACTTTAAATTACTTTAAACTAATAATAATAATGATAATACTAAGCATGATAACAAAATTAATATATAAATAATAAAAACGAATGTTGAAAGGTAGGACGGGTAAGAGAGTAAATTCATTAACATAAACAAAGAATTGTTCTTCAAATCTTGGAACAACAATACATAATGTAATAACTCTGGCCCGTCCCAAGCCCTCTCACATGCGCAAAGCCATGCCGAGTTGTCTGAGCTGTCTGGTGGGGCAGCGCTCGACCCGAGCGCCGCTCACTTCGTCACCGCGGCTAGGGCGACTCGTACCCGAGCAGGGCTCTCAGGAGGACTTCTGGCTGCGACTGCGAGGCGGTGGCCCCTCTATGTACTGGGCGCCGCTGTCGCCGCGGACTCGCTCCCCGCCTGCGCGCTGGTGGCGCGTGTCCTGCTCGCGCCGCTGTCGCTACTAAATGCACGACTTTTTAACTACACTGCACTCCACTTTACAACACTTGCAAATATATTTCTCTTTCTTCTGCTCCATCGCACTACACTTCACAACACGTCACCACACGTCAATTCAGTACTTCCTTGAATGTGATTATATTGGGTATGTAATAAAGCAATGCATTTAATAGTAATAATACAATATTACACATAATATAATAATATATGATATATAATGTAATTAATAATATAAATAATAATATTATATACAATTTTAATCTATATTGACTTTATTGATAGTGGGCTTTTGGAGACAAAATACTAACAGCAAAAAGTGCCAATGCCAACGGTGAATGGCAGTGTAAAAAGTCTTGTAATTCAAAATCAACCAAATTATATCTTTTATTTTAGGCATACCTCAGTAGAGTTTTACTACATTCTAATTTTTTTCTGTCTCATTTGCACGTTCTCCTGATTATCGACTAGGCAATCTTAAGGGAATACATTCCTTACGTTTTGTGATACAAAAGACGAGTTATTTTAAACTGCCATTATGACAATAGCTTTTGAGAAACTAACAGCAACAGTGTAATCATCAATACCATATCAGACAGGCAATTTTGTAAACCAATTATTAATTTCTCCTCACATTTTCCATTGTGAGCAAATGCCGAAATTGCCGATATTATTACGTTCTCAGCTTTTCGTAAAAATAAAATAAGGTGGTAATTCATCTAATATAAACACTCTATGAGTATGAGCACTACTTACTTAAAACCACAGTGAAGGTGTACGCACAGTGTTCAAAGGTTGGTGATGCACTGACTTTAAACCAAAAGATCAAAAATCCAATGAAGAATGGCAGAGAAACTGAGCACTTGAGTATTCTAGTAGTGAAAAAACTCAAAGCTGATTCACGTTTCTAAAGAGAAAAGCACGAACGTCCTTTGCTTCTGTTTCAATCAAGGCATCATCCCGTTTTAAAAAACCTTTCGGTTGCAGTAAATAAACTATTTGGATAATTTTTTATTTAAAAGGTTTTAGTTGTGGTTTCAGTACCATTTCAAAACAGTTGAATACGGTTATTCTATATTTTATTACCCAAGTATTCATAATGCTAAAGAACTTCATTGATTCTTTCGTGTTTCCGGGTGCGTCAACTGCTATGATCATTAGTCCCGTAAGTGTACTACGTGTTTTATCACGGGTAGAGGCGGTGATCTTCCTCAGCTGAATCGTGAGATTCGGAGCAGACCAACACATCGGCTTGGGATTTTTTCTCCAAACAGGTATCTTCCACCGCCGGGCCACCCCGCCCGCCGAGACTAAGCTCCCGAATGGTCTCCTGACACGCGTGGTAGTGTTATGCATGTAAGTGTAAAAGTGTGTAAGTAAGGGGTGAGGATAGGACAAAGAAAAGAAAGGAATGATCGCGCGCGGTCCGTAGCCCATTTGTTAGGATATTGCCCCGGCATTCACCTGGTGCTGATGAGAGAAAACACTGTAAACTACTGTAGAGAGCAGCCGGCCTCTCGAATTTTCCTCCATACAACAGAATTCGACCTAGCTAAAATAACGTTAATATATCAAAATTGTTTACGTATTCTTTCCCGCACACGGCAAAGACCTATCAAGTGCAATGTAATATAAAGAAACAACGTAATGTCTGCTTTTTGAAACTATTAGTCATATTTTCTAACGTGCCAGCGAATCAAGTTAATTAAGCGCGCGTAGTCTCTTCCCTGGATTTCGTCACAAAGACGGCTACCCTAAATACCATCTCAAAAACATTGACTTTTTAGTTTTTCGATAGGCAGCGTTGGCCAAAAAAAGTAGGTTTATATTCCATTTAAAAACACACAAGAGCAATGAAACACCTATTAACGCATACAACACATTTATGGTCGTGTGTTCATCTATTACAATCCCTAGTTCGCAATTAGCTAGAGATTGTAATAAACGTTTTCTAAACAGTTAATAATACGCATAGATGGCTTAACGGAGCATGTGCGGTGTCTCTTTTCTCGTGTATTTCGCTCACATTTTATCTGCGAGTGTACAGATGTCCTGTGCAAAACTTTCACGAAATTGTGAAGATCTTTTAAAAACCGGAACCGTTTCATTCACTTCCGGTTGTAGCAATATAGTAAAAGTAGAAATAACGTTCTCAATTTCATTCATTCTCAAATTCAATTAATTTTGGGTCTCATTATTGATATGGATTTTAACTGTTTCTGTAAAGGTTTCGATTGGATACATAAAACACTAATTGCCAGTAGCCTATAATTGAAAGAAAGAACTTTTCAAAAAATGAAAAATTTAATAGAATGCGCGGAACTATCAAAAGTAATTTGAAAATCAACGTCGGGATAGATACACATATGAAATTTTACAATATGCAGTCTCTTATGTGCTAAATATTTGAAATTTGGACTGTGGGTAGAAAAAAGAGAGGTAGGAGGCAGACCTAATGCCGAAAGGAAGTTTTCAAAGGGCTGCAAAGGCATCACAAATAGATACAGGATCTGGAATGAGGAAATTCGGAACTACGGAGAAATTTATAATCTAAATGGAAAAACAGACGAACTGAGAAAAAATTTAGAGAGATCAAATAGAAAGAAGGGAAAACAGACGAATACCATAGCAGCTTCTGGAATATAGGCTGAGGAGTAAAGAAATATTGGAAGACCGAAGAGAAGATACATTGGCCTGCATTGAGATCCAGCGGAAAGGAAGTTCCTATTCTTGAAGAAGAAGGAGAAGAAGGAGGAGGAGAAGGGGAAGAAAAGGAGGAGAAAGAGAAGAAAAGGAGAAGAAGTAGACGAAAAGAATGTGAAGGAAACGAAAAAGAGGAGTCGGAGAAGAAAAGGAGGAGAAGGGGAAGGAGAAGGGGAAGGAGAAGAAGGAGAAGGAGAAGGAGAAGGAGAAGGGGTAGGAGAAGGGGAAGGGGAAGGAGAAGGGGAAGGAGAAGGGGAAGGAGAAGGGGAAGGAGAAGGGGAAGGGGAAGGGGAAGAAGGAGAAGGGGAAGAAGGAGAAGGAGAAAAAGGAGAAGGTGAAGAAGGAGGAGAAGAAGGAGGAGAAGAAGGAGGAGAAGGAGAAGGAGAAGGGGAAGGAAAAGAGGAAGGGGAAGGAGAAGGGGAAGGAGAAGGGGATGGAGAAGGGGAAGGAGAAGGAGAAGGGGAAGGGGAAGGGGAAGGAGAAGGAGAAGGAGAAGGGGAAGGAGAAGGGGAAGGGGAAGGAGAAGGGGAAGGAGAAGGGGAAGGAGAAGGAGAAGGAGAAGGGGAATGAGAAGAAATAAGTTTTAAAGGTGTTCTTACTTTGTTTTATATAAAAACCGACTATTTGGAACCAATGAGCTTGTCCCATACACCTTCGAATAAAATCCGATCATTTAAAACCAATGAGCTAGTCAGAGGGACTGCTACCAGGGACAGCGCGTCTAGTCCACAGGGGCGTGTTCCGTGCTAGGACGCCGCTCCCTCGCCGCACGAAGCTCCTCACCAGCGCGTCATGTCCAGTCGGCGGACACGGCTACCGCCTCGCATCTCTCGAGATCAGGCGTCGTAAAGCACGAAGCCACACGCGACAATCGTGTTCCCCCGCGGCTCCCTCCGCGCTGTTCCGTCCGCGTGCTTGGGCTGTTAGCCGGAAGCCCATAACTCGCTCCTCTACACGCGCCCCCTGCCTAGTCATCCGGCTACCTTCCCATTTCTGGAGTTGGGTGTTGTAGTGTATCAGAAATTAAAATAAATTCCTAGAGCCCAATTATTTTCCTTTACCACGCTGTTCTTATTACCGAACATCACGAGAAGAACAAAGCGCCTCAGCAGGCTAGCGATTAGCTTATTTGCCTCTGAACCCGCAGTGCGCGGGTTCGATCCCGGCTGAGGCGCTCGGATTTTCGAAGGCAGGTTTTTGGCAGGCGCCCGGCAAAATAAATCCCACCGGTCATTTCTCGTGCTGACGAGGTTTTACGATACCCGAATCAGGAAGGTCGGATAGAGTAAACCCGGAGAAAGTAATAATCAGAACCTAGCGTTTAAGGAAGCGCCCACGATGCGCGCCTGCAAGAAAAAGTACTACGCGCGCCGAGGGTAGGCTTCAGAGAAAGCCTGGGTACATGGGTGCGGTACGAGTCAATGACTGTGTCTCTGAACAAATAACGCACACGGTAAAGAAATAACAGGAAGAGCATACGAACTGACAGGAATTGCAAACAGTCATTACAACCCACTGACTATGATTTGACATGTTTATTGAAGTAAAATCGAATTCCAATAAATGCATTTAGAATTAAACCGCTAACTGCAATGATAGACACTTTTCTAAGAAATTAAGTTTGATGATTTGCATTTCATATTCAGTGTATTGGATTTACGAGAGTAGAGAAAAAGGAAAGACTTTGATCACTTGGAATTAATACATCCTGAATCCCTCTATTCTAAATTACTTTCAACCGTAAGTTCATTGTTCAGACCTAATATTGTGGGTAAAACAAATAAGGACTTTCAAAACTGATTTCTTCAATGTAAAGTAACCCCTTTAAAGACAAATTCAAATATATCCAAGGTAAGAACCAATATGTAGTCAATCTCTTTGATACAGACGGTGTGTGTAGTTGCGTAGTGACGTAGTGACGTAGTGGCGTAGGGGCATAGTGGCGTAGGGGCATAGTGGCGTAGGGGCATAGTGGCGTAGGGGCATAGGGGCGTAGGGGCATAGTGGCGTAGTGGCGTAGTGGCGTAGTGGCGTAGTGGCGTAGTGGCGTAGTGGCGTAGTGGCGTAGTGGTGTAGTGGTGTAGTGGCGTAGTGGTGTAGTGGCGTAGTGGTGTAGTGGTGTAGTGGTGTAGTGGTGTAGTGGTGTAGTGGTGTAGCGGTGTAGTGGTGTAGCGGTTGTTTGACTTTCCCTAAGTATATCTACGTTCAAATTTTGGTTTCTCCGTGTGGAACTGGTGGGGGACACAGCGAGTTAATAGCAGGTTCTGGCGCTTCCCTAGACAGTCGTTCCATATGTTGGTCTATCGGCATTCATATCACAACTTCACAATCTCCAGATCATCAATATTATTTGTCCACTTCAAATATGGATATATGGCTTACAAATTGGACCATTACAACGATATACTAGGAACTAGGAGCACAGGGGGCTTTTCCAAAGTCAACGGGTAAAAGGAAGTTTCAAACTTTATTCATTTGATGTCACCAAAACGCGAAGCACTGTACTAGAATTGCAAAGCAAATGTAAGGATTTCTCTGTTTCTATGAAAACAACTCATATTGTGTTCATATATAAATTGAAGGCACGTGAATTGAAGGCACAAAGCAAAATATTAGCATTTCTTCGTTTCCGAGATATTGAGGTGGGATGAATGGATATAATATTATGATATCTTGTGGACCACGTCAAGCACTTTCACCCCAAACTATAGCTGATCTCTAGATTGGTTTCATGACTAAAAAGTTCCAATAATTGGCCATGTTTCTTCTACTACGTACACTGATGAGCGTCGAACATTAATGGTAGATGAACCTACACTAACGTAATCGTGGTTGACAACAAAACGTCTGTAATAATTTTTCCACAAACGTAGTCGATGGACGAACGAGCCCCTCATCATCCTAGGAAGTATGTGCTTCAAGAACACACGATCAAAGGAAACTACGGCACGTGAAATACTGTTTTATTTATTGATGGAATGAATACAAACAATTTTTTAAAATTCGAATCCAATTCTATTTTTCTCTTTATCAAAACTCCCCTACGAAAGATTCAAAGCTGAAATATCCATGAGATCTTAAAAGAGCAATCAATTATGATTAAAAACATACGAACAGTCATTCTCGATTGATTATTGTTGTTTCCTCTGCGACATCGGCTAAGGTCACTAGTCCCCTTGGTGTAGCAAATGGTTTTATCTCGGGAGGAGGCGGTGTTCTTCGCCCGCTGGATGGTGAGATAGGTACCGTCCTATAGAAGACAACCTCTGGGTTCCCGAATGGTCTCTGCCGCGCGGCAGTGTAAATCATGTAGGTGTGTGTGTGTGTGTGAGAGAGAGAGAGAGAGAGTGCGAGCAAGGGGAGATGATAGAACAAGTAGAGGAAGGGAAGATCGGGCGCTGTCCGTAGTCCGGTTTTAACGTACTGATCCGGTCTGGTATTGATAGAGAAGCCATGCAAATCTACCGATCCGAGCAGACAACCGCTAGAAATCTCCTCTAAACACCGGCTGAAATCGTCCTAGCTATAAAAGCGAATCTTAATTCACAAAGCAAAACTAGTGGACAGTTAAAAGACTATTTACAGGAATCGACATGGTCCTTCATGAACACCTGTGACACACAACGTGTGCCTCTGGCGGAACGGCTTTCATTCTCGTCGGTTGAGCGTCGAGAATCAAGTTATATTTCGGATTCAAATAAAATTTCAAAATTGAAAATAACGGATTTTACTTCTAGAAGCGTGTTACACATTTCCTATTTTATTTCGCAAGGGAACGTTCTGCACAGCCCATGCGTCCCCTAGTATGTATTATGACGAATTAATATTCTATAAATTGGTGAAATGAGCTTATTTTTGTAGATGAATTGTTTTCCTATAAAATGCATAAGAATATATTTTCTTGCTATGTTGTTCTAAACCAACATAAAACAACCTACGTGCCCAAACAATGTTGAAATTTCAACAAGAATGAGGTTCAGAAAGATATTAGAGTATTTAGAAAATTTAAAATTTACATTAAAAATTATTCTTTTAATCATTGAACTCCTGTTGAGAATTCCAAACGACACGTTAGGTTGTTTCCCCCCTATAGAAGAACAAGTAATGAAAGTTAAATTTTCTTGGGGTGTGTACGGAGAGCTGTACGGATAATTTTCATGAATTATCTAAAAGGAACGTTCGTAAAATACGAAGCATTAGTAAGATATGTATAATGCAATAATTCGCAAAGTTTGTTTTTAAAAACTATGATGGAGTTCAAAATTATACTATATTTTCACCTTCAATATCGTGTCAATTGCAGAAGTCACTAAAAAGACTGAATAAAGAGATGTATATCTTCGAGTATAGAATTCAATAACTAAGATCGTAAGTGTCCTAAGCAATTTCACGTTCATAAAATACTTCTCCTTCACATTTTCTGGAGAGTTTGCAATGAATAGCAAGAAAATGCTCGTCGTTTCGAGAAAAGTGGCTGAACGTGTACAGGCTTCGACCGGCACTTTGCAAGCAGCAATCACCGTCTATTAGCATAGATTAAAAGCCATTACAACCGACTTGAAAGAGCTTATTAATTCATAACAGTCAGCTAAAGTTTCGCACTGGGGAATAAGTTAGCAAGTAAAATGAATCTGACAGCACTCATTCAGAAGCAGCTGTACTTACGAATCGTTCAGACGAAAAATGTTGAACCCCCAAAACCAAAAAGTTTACTTTGCGGATTTTGCATAAATAAATTCCAATAACACAAGCACTCAAAGTTTATCTTTGAATTAACAAAGTTGCAAGTAAGTTTTATAGTTCATTTCTTTTTTTCAAATTCATTATTGGAAAATTAGACAAAATGATTCTTTAAAATATCTCTTGTACACCTCATCTGTGTATAAAATGACCATAATAAGTGGTTGAAATGCTTTATTAAAATACGTGTCGCATCAATACGCAAATTAATACGATCAATACATAATATATTTTGAATGAAAATAATTTCAATAAATGTGTATAAACATTATTTTGCCTCAATTAGTTACAGAATGAAACACGGTTTACTAAAGCAAGAAAGTCTTCACAAAAAATGTATTTGAAGATTTATTATGTCGTGAAAATAATTAGAGAAATATGTTATAGGTTATCACATTCATAATACAAGGAAATATGATAACAGTAATAATGGAGGACAGGAAAATAAACAAAAAAGTGACGTATGTTAAAGAATAATACAAGAGAATGTGGACGTAAACGACAGGGGGAAAATGGAAAAATATTGTGATAAGATGAAATAACGTAAAGACAAGTGTGAAAATTTGTTGGGTGAAAATAAATTAGTAAAATTATTACAAGAACCAGGGAATAAACAGATAAAGCAAGTAATCGTGAGTGACCAATCAGAAAAAAATAGCGTTCGGGTAATTGAATGATATGCGTCGAAGAAGCAAGAAGAAACGCGTTTGTGTACTACATCGCGCAGGCTTCTGCTACAAATGAAGGGCGCGCAGAATGAATGAACGGAGGAGGCGATGCTTAGACCCGGCAGCGATAGGATGTGATGATGAAAATTTCGATGTTGCCAAATTAAAATTTTCAAAATTTTCTCAAAAAGGGCTCAACACATTTTCTTTAAATTTCTTGTAAGAATATATTAACATACACTTGCAAATGTAGCACAGGTCCGATTTTCAAGGTTAACTCTAAATATTCGAAAATTTCAAAAGTACGAATTTTTTTCGCCGTCTTCTTAGAACTAGAATATTGAAGATAAAAATTTTTCCTTCAAATGATATTTGTTGTCCATATTTAGTTATTTTATTCAGATCATATACACTTTTTAAATTTTAGTAGTTAATGTCCAAAATTGCATGCATATTTGCAATTTTAGAAAATTACAAAAACAATATTTTCTTTGAAACGGCCAAACATTTTTCTTTAATTTTTTTAGGGAAAGTGCTAAATGCACTCATTAAAGTGACAAAAATGCCACATTGCTATATTCTGTTATTTTTCCAAAAATTACAAAAATGTAATTTTTTGACTTTTTCACGTTGTTAATATTTACATTAACACCAATTTGTTCACGTGATTATATTTATGAGTACATATGCGTTAAATAATGTCAGATAAAGTTACTCGAAAACATGCGAGTCATTTTGTGTGAAAAATAGCTCAAAATTCCGCATTTTCAGAACCGCTCAAACGCCTTTTTCTCAAAAACGGCTCCAAAATTTGTCTTCAAACTTTTCAAACGGATAGTAGTAATTGCACACTTTAATATGACATATATAACAAAGCTCATTTCGGGGTATATTGTTTTTTCGAAAATTACACAAATGTAATTTATTTCAAAGGTATCTCACGCCGTTAATATACTAATTTCCATCAATTTGTAAACACTATTGTATTTGTGAGTTAAAATGCTTCAAATGCCTTTAAGCGACGTTTTTCGACATCTCAATAATTTTCTATGAAAGAAAGCTATACATCTCAATTTTACACTGGAACTTTACAGTCGTCTCAAATATGGGCCCAAATTTTTTGGAGAATATTGCATTAATGACGAGGTTTACTACTCTTTAATGTTCTTAAAATAATAATTCCGTTCTACCATTAAGAAACCGAAAAATAAAGTATTTAAAAAATATATTTGGCGATCTGATAGGTGGCAGCTGGCAAGAGTATGTAGCAAATTTGTCTAGCTATCCGAGACCAAAGAAAATAGAAAACTAATAGGGGAAAGTTTGTGCCATTCTGTAGCACGATTAGTTTTTTAATGAAATTCGTTCATCAAAATCAGATCTTCAAATAAGGTAAAGTTTGATTTTTTTTAAAACGAATATTTTTTGCAAAAGAGAGAGAGAGGCAGGTCTATGTTTGTTGAAATGCCTGATTTTATGAAAAGTTTAAAAGATTTTTAAAAAGTTTGGGTCTTCCTTCAACTGCAATTGTGAAGATACATGTATTAATGAAATGTGTTCATAAAAAAAGATCTTCGAATAAGATCATGTTGATTTTTTTGAAAATGCGTATTTTTATGTAATATGTGTACAATTACTCCCCCTCCAAATTTACAGCACTTCGGGTACCTAAGTGTAGAAGAGTTTGAAAGCTTTTGCAATTCTTATAAAAGAAAGTAGATTGATGGATACATTTAACCTAGCACTAACAAATTACCTCTTTATTCCAGAAATTTTAATTGCAGATTATTGTATTGTTTAATTTCTGAAAGTTAGAAATGACTGCTGTTCCTGGCTATTGAAATAATGCCTAAATCCACCACATTCGCTTCATTTGAATTGTTTGGCTTTATTTTATATTAGCAATATTTCAAATACTTTACATGAAAGAATCAAAAAAATGTATATTGTAACGTGCATTAACGTGCCTCGCGTTGGACATTTCAATTTGTCAGGTGCTTCTTTTTTAACGTTTATCTTGTCCCGCGTTGGGCGACATTTTTTAACATGCCCCACGTTGGGCGCTAATTTGCCACTTACGTTAACTGGCCCTGCGATGCGCATGCCCATTTCTAATTCTTTTAATTTAATTTGCCATGCTAGGGTCGTTAATTAATTGCTCTAATAACTCATAATTTGGATAGCTCGGTTTTTTATTAAAATCTTGCAGGAGTTGGACGTACAACATATATCACCTTACCTGTTGCACATCGATGTATGAATATGTATGTACAGAAATCACGATTCCTAGAAATTCTGTGGAATTTACTACTTACTAAATTGATAGCAACTCACTTAAATGTTAGTTTTATCTTTTCAAAAAACAATTAGCATTAATTGTGAAATTTTTATAATATATTTCGAGCTCATTATTGATTAATGTTTCTATGACCTTTGAACATTGTAATACAGTACGGATTTGATAAAGTTCGTAAGCTTACAGAATGTCTTCTCGGTTGTTTCGATACCATCGTCGTCTCAAAAAGGGGGTGTTCTGGGTCTTCCTGTGGTATAATTTGTGAGCCTAATATCCGTGTAAACAATAAAAGTTTCCGAGTGTTGCTAATTATTTAGTCCGCTATTCGTATTACATTTTATTACGGATTACATTACTATTAAATACATCAGCTTTATATAACCGCGTCGCGACGTTACTTCACTAGGCTTCGGGTGAAACCTCTATTCGTATATTTCCTTTACATTAACACTTTAATATTCCCACTAGGAAATCAACCTCGTGTAAACTCACAAACACGAAGTTCAAATATTTTTAAATGCAACATTTCTACACGTCAACAAATGTAACTATCATTTAAAAAATGCAAACATTTCCTCAATTAAATGAACAATACTGTTTAGCCTACACTATTATGGACTGATCAAAGAAATTTTCACCCACAACGTAAATCTACAATGGGAAAATTAATTTTATAATGTTCATTATCATCTGAACTGCTTCGCTTCTTTCGTGAGAATGAGAATTCGCTTTTTTTTCTTGAGCTAAATTTTCAATGCCCTCCCCTATCAATTTCATGTTAATGACCAGGCCGGGCTGTACCTCGACAATTCAGTTCCTGTTCCTAGCATCTGGCACGGTACGCCTATTCGTTTATTAGTTCATTGCTAGGTTACGCGTTTTACTAGAATTTTAACATTCTCGATGCATCAATTCAGTCGAATCACATCAAAGTGGTATTCTACTCTGTAACAGTATAATTAATTTTTACAAACATTTTAATTTTACATTGCTAAATGCGTCATCTTGGGAAACAATGCAGCGATATATTATTTACTTTTTTATTTATTTATTTTTAATTTAACGTCATAAAATAAAAACTGAGTGTGACCTATTTTGGGGAGAAATGTATTCTGTGTACGGGTTTGTGTTTTTCCTTACCCTAACCCATTTACTTGTTGAATTCTGAATGCAGGAGCATTGGTAAAAACAATTTGAGGAAATTTTCCTAGGTGTGAAAACGTATAGAACATTTAGCATTGCTTGTTCAGACAAGTAGTAACATGTAATTCGTGTTAAAAACGGAAATATTTGGAGCATATTACAATACTATGATATTTAATATTTACTACTATATATTCTTCGATCGATTTCCATTTGTTTGCCAACGCTATCAGTATCGTAGTATTTATTAACTTTAAATTATTTTACTTTCTTGCATACTGCTTACTTTGAATCTGGCTAAAAACTCTTCGATTATGTTCGTGAATACACTGCACACCGTATACAACGAATTCAATGCCAGAAATATATTTTCATTTAAAGATTTGAATAAAATATCTATTCCTGGAAGCTATTTAATTTTTCAACCAAACGTTCGACGATTTCTAATTAGTTTAAAAAAATAATGAATGAGATGGGTTAATTTGGAGAAAAACTGTGGTGTAAATAGTATTACATAACAATTTCTAAAGGTGAGAAAGTGCATTCTGTTATCAAGACATTCAAGAAAATAAAACTTTAAGATAGTTTGTTCGTTAGATCGATCACGGTGAATTACCCCTCAAAAGTACAAAACTATCCCCAAAAGTAAAAAAGCGAGAAAATAGATATAGAATTAATGTCACTTTTAACAGTAAATTATAATTAAAATACTTTTTGATATAATTCATTCAATTTTTCTCGTGGCCAGGAGTTGGTGCGTACCTGAATATATTTCATTAATTTCAAGGAGAAATTACATTAAAATATTCGTTTTTCAAACCAGCTATTGTTAGCCCGAAGGAAGACGTTCGCACTTTTTTTAGAGGATCTGGAAGGCCCATATAGGCAACACCGTGCGCGAAGCGTGCTTCATTCAAATCTAGCGGAAGGTTTTTAGCAAGAGATACACTCACCTCAGTCTACTAGGAGAAATGTACAAGCTCTGTACAATGGTATGGTATCTTAAACTGGACAGTATTATAATTTTTGAATGATGGTCTAAATAGCACAGCACTTTAAAAATTATTTGCTTCTGGCATGAAGGATGGATGAAAGCCACTATATCGTCGGCAGACCGTTAACTTTATGTACTCGTACATCAATACATTGAGAATACTAATTGTAGAATCAAGTAAAGTAAAAGTACAAGAAAGCAAAAATAGAATAAATATTGTTATTTTCAATAGGAATTAAATTAAATAAATTATTTTTCATATTATTCATTCAATTTTTTCTCGCGTCCATAATTTTTTATTAGCTTATTTTGCAAAACAGACTTTATCTGAGGCAAAAATCTGTATCTTTAATTTGTAATTCTGAAACGTTTTTTTTTAATTTTCGAAAGATAGCAATACCCGAAAATAAGATTATGGCCATATTTGTTACCACTTCTTATTACATATGTGGAGAAAATTTAAAGAAAAATTGGAGCGATGTTTGAGAATTTTGGTTGTAAATTTCAATCGCAAAACACGCAAAAACTACTAGTTTTTTTCAACACATTGTTCATTGCCTTTTTTGAAAAGCTAATGTTTTGCAACGGTCTTTGTCTGAGACACAAATCTCCATGCTCAAATTTTGTAGTTAATTTTTTTCCCAATATTCGAAAATCGGGAACTTCAGAGAAAATGAGACCTGCACCATTCTCTTTAATCTCTTTTGTAGTATTTGATAATAAGATTTAATGCAAACATTTGGAGTCATTTTTTAAAAATTTTTAAAATTTACAAGGAGATTCATGAAAAGTACCCGCCAAATTAAAATATCAGTTTAAAATATCCCTTTAAAATATCAGTTTCAAATACCAGGGGCCGCGACTTCAGATAGAACGATTAGAGATCAATTTTGGAGAAAATCGTCTGTACTGTTTATTGTCTGAACTGTTCACAAACGGCCGGACAGACGTTTTGGCGTCAACCGATTTTTCGGTATAAAGGACGCGCAAAGCATGGATTTTGGCTACATCATGTGTTAGATAATTTTTTTCTATATTTAGCAACTGGATTTATTCACTTTTTCTTTATGGAGCCCCGCAATACTAGTTTTTATGTCGAAAATTCGCCGTGTTGCGGTGCACGAATACAATACTTTTTCTTCTTACGTTAGTAAGTGCGAGAAAGTAAAATTGAAATTGGTATGTGGCTCCGAGCTAGTTTTGGCACGAATTTGGCAGCCCATTAGCGTGGAAAAAGCTCGCACACCAAGTGATGGTTCACAAACCCACATCCGTCGCCGCATTCGGTGCATTACGCTCGTGAGCGCATTATTATTTTCGGTTAGATTTTAAATCATTGTTTTCCTTAACTCTAGCCTTTTTGTTAATACACGGGAATAAAAAATGTATTATTAATATTATTATTATCAATATGTAAATGTCATGAGTTAGATCTTATGAAAATACATGTTCACGAAGTTTAAAAAAACTGAATGTCTTCTAATTATGTTCACAATTCCATTGTTACCTGTGATCATGCTAATATTAGATGCCACCCACCCCACTGTGCAATGGAGCGTTAGGACGTGAGGCTGCAATTCCGTCGGGGGCTTCGACGCGAAGGATTTAGTTCCAGAACTTTGACAAAGAAAAAAGTCTAACCCGGAGAAACCTGGGACACGCCAACCATTTTAATCACCTAGTGGAGTACGCAGGAGGTAAGGCGGTAGTGGATGTGCGGTAGCGATGGGTAAAGGAAGCTCGTGACTTATAAAGGCAAGACGGAGTGGTTCACAAAAGATTGGTGGATCGGTCCTGTTGTGTCATTCCATGAACCCAGCTGCACACTGAATATAAACAGTTGATTCAGAAGATTTTCAAGAATAAATAATTACAGTGATGGCTCATGTCTTTAAAAGTTAGCTTTCAGAAACTGCAGGGGAGGTAGTTCACAAAAGATGGAACGCTCAGTCAAGAAAATCAGACGGCCTCCAAGCTTTGCGAATACACGAAAGCAGCCGAGATCTCCTCCAAGATAACAGACTACTAGTGACACTACATTACGTATGTCCTAATTAGTTTGTCACAATTTTTACATTATCACACTTACTTCGTAAGAAGAGTCATGATTATAATCGCGTGCAGAAAAACGGCGAATTTTCGACAGAAAACCTGTGATCATGATCCTTTCCGTAGCCCAGACTTTTCTAACACTTGTATAGTCAAAATACATGTTTTGTGCTTTCTTAATCCCGAAAAATCGGTTGGCGGCAGAATTGCAACTACGCATATTGAACTGTTTTAAGTGCTATGAAGGGGAGAATGCCTTAACTATCGGCTGTCTAAATGTGTCTTTTTGGAATCTTGAATTAATTACGTTTTGGGGCTTCATATGGCTGTCCCTGTCTGAATACAATAATCAGTAATTGATGTTCAGGATATTCAAGAATGGTTTTTAAATACAATTTAAGATTTTTTGTATTTATTTAATTTAAAGTTTCTTATGAAGTAGTGCTTTACTAATTAATCATGGGGATTTGATGATTTTCCTTAAGAATTTATTCTGAGAAATTATAAGTTCTGAAAGTTCGTCGGTGTTTTATCCCTCCAATTCGGGCTCGGTTTAGGTGACTGCATGAGGTAAATTATTTGTATGCCTGTGTCGTAGAAGTTCTTCGCTTGGTATACACACAAGCGTTTGACCGGACAGGAATTTCTTGATGTGTAAGAGTATATGAAAATCGTTGTAAGTGAGATCTTGACTATTCGATGGAATATCAAACACCGTCCAACAAAACGGTTGTAGAAGATCTGTTAAGAGCCGAACTGTTCGTAGCCGACCGTAGGACTCTTCACCCTATAATCCGGATCTCGATCGCTGATGATTTGGGTCAGTTAATGACAGAGACAAAGTGCTCTTAGTCAAAGAAGGTAAAACGTTTCATTTAATGTTGATATAATGTAAAATTGATGTAGACAGAATTTGATTAAATTAAAAATTTCCCTTTCACTACAACTTGTGGGAACAAATTTAAAAATGATATTTCAGTTCCATCTTTGAAAGTGAAGAACTAAATTCTAATAAACACAAACTTATTTATAACTGCGAGAGACTTCAATAGATATTAATATAATTTTAAAGACATTCTTAGTAGTTTTAGTAGAGAATTCACAGACAAAA
Source organism: Gryllus bimaculatus (assembly GCA_017312745.1). Lineage (NCBI taxonomy): Eukaryota > Metazoa > Arthropoda > Insecta > Orthoptera > Gryllidae > Gryllus > Gryllus bimaculatus. The sequence continues at coordinate 7,789,454 of BOPP01000019.1, forward strand.
ACTTTTAATGTCTAGAAGCACTAAAGATAAACAATAACTTACTTGCTCTAACAAGCAGTGTATTTGTAGAATGTTTGTGAAATTTATCTGTACATTTGGCACATTGTAATGGGTTTAACTGGTACATAGAATGGATATTTTGAGCATTTATTTGTTTTGGGCGTTTTTGCGTATTATACATCCACTTTGATGTTTGGTGGTGAGTCATTTGATGTCTTTCTTTGTAATAAAAGATGCCATTGTTGATGTTGGCTGGAGGTTAGTAACGGGTGCATCGGTTTTAGAGGTTGTAATTCCCACGGGAATGCATGCTGTACGTACTTGTGGATGTTTGGTTGTTATTGTTGTTGTTGCAACTGCCGCTGCTGCTGTTGAGGTTGAGGAGTATGCGTGGGGATCCATTGCCTTGTATTTCGCGTGTCTATGCTTTTGATGTCTTTAGATGCCGCAACTCGCTTTTATAATGCATTTGTAATAGCTTGTCTCACCGGGGGGCAACTGCTTGGAGCATGCAATGATTAACAGATTTTATTTGCACTAAAAAAACTTACATTTAAACACTGTGCTCAATAATAAAGAAAAAAGTGCACTACTACTTGTCCAGTGGGGCTCATATCACTGTTCGATATCTGAATGTGGGGCGAATGTGTCTGTCTTGTTTGCAGGCTAAGCCCAGAGAACTTTTATGTGCGAAAATTAAGAATAATTGCTTGAGCTAAACAGGAGTAAATACCAATTACTCAAGACCTTTTCTAAATAACCGTAATTAATGAAAATTATTATAGTTAATTTTAATGATGTTCTGCGAGAGAAAATGATTTAATATCGTTATATTTAATTAAACCAATTATGTTCAATTAAAAAAGAGTTTTTTGTCAAGTGTAATTTAGACTACTTTTTTAATTATTATTATTTTTGATTATTTAAGGTCGCATCAACATCTAGGTCATTAGCGACTACTATTGCATTTAACGGTATGGTAAATAGGAAGATGATATGGTTATGATGGGGGGGGGTGAAAGGACGAACACAAATACAACCATGCGCGCGGCGGAACACGAACCCGCGATCCTTCGTTCCGAGATTGCTACGGCACATCTGCCTTAACGACCTCGGCCATCCGGACTGGGTTTTTGACTATTATTTCTTTTTTCATAAAGAAGAAGGTTGCTTCGTTCCTCCATACAAATCTACGCTTCCGACATTAACAGCATATTGAACATCTAACCTTCAAAACAGAAAAGTACTGAATTTACTGGAAATACTACTTCCTAAAACCTACCTATATTTTTCTTTACCAATTCTTAAACAAAATTTAAGTGGCCACTCCTGCAGTTATTCCTTAATGTCTCGAAATCGGTGAAGTTTTTATGTATGAATGTAAATTTATGAAATGTATGAATGTGTGAATTAATGGAATTATAAAATTAATGAATTAAAAGTTTCTGAAATCTCACGAAATGTATTTCCGAATTCTTTCTGATTCACATAATTTCAATAGTGCCATTAGGCTTTAAGTAATTGAAGGTCCAAAGTGTTTCTGGATAAGTGGTTTGCAACAATGCATCTCTTTACTACTGCTACATACTGCTCAAACGATGGTGGCAGTACGAAGGTTGCCTTTTATGTTTCGGGATTTAGCAATCCTGGTGTTGCAATCTGGCAACTGACAGTTCTATCGTAAAGTTGGATGTTTTGAGGTTATACGTACTCAGAACGTTTTGACATACTAAGCGCTATTTGTGTTGTTAGCAGTAACTTAAAAGATTCATCTTGTCCCCAAATGGAATTAAATCGTGAACATTTTGTGCGATTTTTTTTTTTCGACGTGGATTATATTCAGCAACAGCATATATGAACTTAATTCAATTTTGGCGATGAAACTCCATCAATGACCGGTGTTCATCGATGGTATGGGTGAATTCAATCGTGGTCGTAGTTCACTCCAAGACGAATTTTGCGAAGGTCGTCCAAAATCAGTAGTTGTTCCGAACATTGATGCTGTGCGTGAACTGATATTGCAAGATCGTCATGTGACCTATCGAGAGATTCAACACAACCTTCCGTCTGGACCACGCAAATTTCGCTACGCTCCTTTCATATAGCAGAGAAAGAAGGTATTTCTGGGCGAGAAACAGGCGCATTTGAATTTAGCTTCAGAGGCGTCATTTAGGCTTGAGGATCTTTTACATGCAAGTAATCTACGAACATGGGACAACCGGCTTTACTTCCCTTCGAAGAAGGCGTACGAAGGATTTTTCCGCCCATCCACGGCTTCGATCGGGTTTGAACCCGCCAACTTAGGTACAACAGTCCAGTACACTATCCGTTACACCACGCGCGCCGCCATACATTCAATATTGCATGAACATTTGACTGTCAAAAAAAATTGTTCGCGTTGGATCCCACACAATTTGTCAATCGCTCAAAAAAAGGTTCGTGTCGATTGTTCGAAAGATATGCTCAAAAAAATACGATCGCGGTGCTTCGAAACACGTCTATGACATTGTGACAGGTGATGAATCGTGGATTTACGCGTATTAATTCGGAAAGTAAACAGCTGTCGACTGTGTGAGTGTTTCAAGATGAGCAAAAATTCAACAAAAGATGTTCGCGCACTTGCACTTCCAAACAGATGGTCGCCTGTGTTTTCGGAAAAACTGGACATGTCACAACCGTACCACTAGAACAACGCCAGAACAGTCATTCTGAGTGGTACCCAACGATTTGTTTGCCAGCTGTCTTTCCAAGAAATCAGGAAAACCAACCGCCGAAGACGAATCACTCTTCACCACGACAATGCGAGCTCTCGCACATCGGCTCAAACAACTGCATTTTCGAGCACCCAAAACATCGATTTGATAGGTCATCCGCCATATAGTCCTGACTTGGCACCGAATGATTTCTTTTTATTCCCGTACGTAAAAAACAACCTGAGAGGTCAACGTTTTTCGACACTTGAAGAAGCGGTTGCTGCATTTTGGAGATACTCCAAAGTGGCAAAAGTGCTTCGACAATTGGTTCAAACGCATGCAAAAGTGTGTAGATCTTCATGGGAAATATTTTGAAAAACAATAAAGTGATTTTCGATGATTAATATTTGTTTTTGTTCTCTAATCCTGAAATATAAAAGGCAACCCTCGTATCGGTATGAAGAGGAAGATTGCAAAGAGGGCGGGGAGGACGCTGGCAATGCAGAAGATTGTGAAACTGGGGGCTTGGGCCGGAGTGGGTAGGGTTGGTGTGTTTGGCACAGGTCAGTGCAAACCATAGAGGGTATATACTACAGCTACTGCATAGAAGTATTTTTTGACAACTCAAAACGGCCCATTAAGCCGCAAGCAGCGGCAAACCGCGACGTAGACCAGTCCATGAGCGTTTACTCCAACCTGTGTGCCCACTACAGATAGAATTCATTGTTTTCTTCGTAAAAAACAATACATTATCACCCGAGCGAAGTTGGGTTCTTCAGATTGTTGATAATAATAGACTGCATAATTTTCTTCGTGTTGGAGAAATGTTCATTATAGTGCTGATCATTGTAGGTGGGATTGACTCAGCTTCACAAAGAGAACTTTCAGGTTTAGATAATCCATCTGGGAACATCCTGCCTGACCATGCAACTTAAGTGCTCATAAATTTCGAGAAAACTGTCATGCATTAACCCTCGCTAGCAACTTTCTTCTCCAATACCACTTGCGGATAAATTTACTTTTAGAATTCAAAATACAATGGAATTTACATGTAACATGTAATATGATATGAAATAATACACGTTGCCTTAATGTCGATATAAGAATTTTGAAAATGGGTAAAACAATATATGCAAACTAGTTTTAAAGTTTTAGAACTATGTTTAACATCGTAATTACGAGTGATACTATGTTGAGAATACGTTACTTCTGAATCCAATTTTAAGCACACTCGTACGTTCCTTGTAATTAATGAAATTTACAACGTGGACATTCTCTTTGAAAATTCGTGAGATTCCGTGGGCTATACAAGACGCCCTGTAAACAAATTTATCACTGTTTAAGAGAAGTCTGAAAGAAAAATCCGAGTCTCTGAATAAGCGTGAATTCAGCTTGTCTACGTGTCGAGAATGAATGAATGAATAAATAAATGTTTCTTTTTGACTGCCGGTCTGCAAAGTACTTAACTGACAAGGTGGCATTTGCATAGCTATTTATTGACAATTGCACTCCCTATTTCCATTTATTCTCAATCCTTCACTTAATTGCTTTGTATTTCATATTTATTTTCAATTTTGGGATAAATATAGTCAAAACATATGCCTGCCTCTGGGTTGAGAAAAAGTATTCTAAAGTAAAATATGGCAACTGTTAATAAGCTTTGATTTGATAAAAAAAATTGGCAGAATTTATTAAAATTATTCTACAAATTAATAGGAAATATTTCAGATGGTAAAATGGCGACTATCTTCTAAAACTTAAAGGAAGTTGTGCTCACAGTAAGTTGATAGGCAGAGAATACAAGTATGGTCGGAAACATAATCTACGTTTTTCTGTTACAAACTAACAAAAATCCAAGTTTGTCACTTCACGATATTGCGGTGCAAATTACGACAGTACCACGCGTGGAGCTGTGATCTCAGCCGATTTTAAGCCGTCAGGACCTTATGCTGTCAGAATTGCAGCCATCAGCCTGCTTACAGCCATCAGCCTGCTGTCAAAAATACGGTGCACTCGTATGACACTATGGCTCCCCAAGTGTACATCAGCGCATCCACTCTTGCATAAAGTGCATGACGTTCTGGTGATATGCAGAGTTCAACAAAATTGAAAGAATACAAAAACCCTTTCTACGGGAAAATACGATTCTGAAGTCAACCAATTATTACTGTAAAAGAATTAGTTATTGCTATTTAGAGGAACATTCAAGGTAGTGTTTCTGAAATGACTCGCTTGTAAATCCCAGTTAGGGATACGGGTTCTACGATTATTACGTTCTAACATTAAGAACCATTCTACTTGAACTGCAACATCGCTTGGATGCTAAAACCACGATCGATGGGTCCTGCACTCAAGATCAATTATAGACTTCGATTGTCAATATCTATCGGTACTTGCATATTCAAATAAATTGTTTAAAGATGTTAGAATATGAAGACAATGGCACAACAAAGTTTGGGACGGGGAGTGAGACGCCTAAAGGCTCCTCTCCCGTTTTGGGTACGCCACTCATTGAAAACAATACATTATATCATTGATTAACAAAGCACAATCAAAAATATTTGAATGCAGTAGCAATTAATTAATACAAAACAATTAAATTTAAATTTACAAAAGAAACACACAAAATTTTAAATATTTCATACGTAATAATCACCTCATAAATTATAATTATTGTCAAAAGTCAACGTAGTTCATGACCAAAACCATGATGGAAGGAATCACTTTTAATTTGTTTTTAAATTGATAACATTTATAGGTTATTTATGGTTTTATATATGTTACAAAACATTGTGCATAAATGTATTATTCGAAATCTTAGCTTTTTTAGATTAAGTTGGGGTCGCTAAAATTTGATGAGTATAGGTAATCGTCGTACGTTGTACGTTGTGGAAGTGAATATCCTAATGAAGAAATCCACTTCCTCCATTTAACGTCTTTTTTGTACAAAAAACTTATAAGTAAAGATTCATAAATGGTAATGGCAATATTTCCTGCTCAATGAATAAGTAATGACAATGACAGGACTGCTCGTATTTGTTATTTGCATAACTTATTGGAACAATAGTATAAAGAAGACATGGTGGCACATTTAAATAAAATACTTAGGCTTGGTTTAATTTTCACGCTTGAAGAGTAAGAGACACAAATGTCGAATGTGACGTATTAGCTTCACCGTAGTTTGCAAACTCCGCCAGCCTGAGCTTTTCTTCACAAGCTAAGCTTCTGAAGCTTCCTCTGTAGTTTCACAGCTACAGAAACTAAGACAATTTTTAAAGTAAAGGTACTACTCAATTTGGGCCTCGACGGGAATTGAACACTGGACCACACCCGGGGAAGGTAGTACTTGCTCACGAGTCATGTAAAGTTCACTCAGTTTAAAAAAAATAAGGTATAAAAATCAAATTTAGTTGATGTCTTCCCTCAAATAAATTCTTAAGATGGTTAATTCGCAGAGAACGCAATAAATACGTGTAAATTATCACAGTTGTACTAAATTTCATTACAATTTGGCAGTTTTTCACCTCTCTCGAAAGACAACACTAAAATTGTATTACGAGTTTATATCAATAATGAAATATATACCCAATGAACTCTTAACATTAAATATGTTTTCTCAAATTTGACATATCAGTTCAAATCAATGTATCACAATCGACAATCAGTTCAAAAATTGACGTATCAAATAGCTAACAATTTCTCCCCATGACCGAAAAAATTGATAAAATAATAATATAATACCCGCATGTTTTCTTGGTCTCCAAAATCCTTACGCCAACTCTTTAGTTGAATTATGAACAAAATAGCACGAGAATTATTGTTAATATTATCTCTCTAGTTACAGGAAATATTTATACCGGCAAACAACTTGCAGATTTTATGAGAGGCTTCTGCCGCGAAAATAACTAAATCTCCCACCTCTCTCGTAGCTTGCAAAATGAGAGCACAAGAAACGTGCATCAATAACATGTATTTGAATTACTACTGGTAGCATAGAAAGTTTAAAAAATTAAAACAAAACTGTTCAGTCTATTATAAAAAATCTAAGTTCTAGGCATTCTCTAGGTTAGCATTACTCGAACAATTTTAAGCTTTAAAAGTTTTGACAAACACGCAGGTGCTAAAGAGAATTCTAACGGTGAATATTTTATAGCCTCTTCCAGCACGGTACTTCAAAGAAGCGAGATAAGAAACGTTGCTCAATTTCTCGAATTTCACAACCCAGCGGTTCTGTTTAACCCCATCATTTTACTATTATTACAAGTCATCCACATACTAAAATTCAATTATAAAACCATTTGTGCGGCCAGTTCCCAATGCGAATTAAAATCATTATGTCAATTTGAACATTTTGTTGTAGCATGTACCTCCAACTGTTATTTTGCTCTCTTTTGAGTCAGAAAATTGCGACAAGGAATGTCTTAACGTTGGTAATAACTGTTTTAACACATTAAACGTGTTCAAGCAGGTTAAACACTTAAGTACAAAACAATATTCAGGAAATCAGTTAGGTTACAATTTACTTACCAGTAACTGCATCTTGCTATTGGTAATTGATTCCTAGACACTATTTGCACATTCACTTGATTTCAGTTACACAACCACCACGCCAAACTGCCAGTTCGATCAACCGCAAACACCTCACACAGAAAATTTGAGGTTATGCGCCCGCAACTACCTGTTCACCGAGTCACGCCGTCCTCCCCTCGCGAACCGAGCGACCTGTTGCTATGGCGGCGGCTACAACGCCGCAAGGGCACTCGCGGGGCGTTCGCACCAACGCGCGCAGAAACACATCCACAAGTGCAGACACCCGAGCGGCGCGGCGCAGCCCCGGGCCGACGCAGCACCCGCACGCGCAGATAAACACAAGCGAACCTGCCGCCGCCTCGCGCCCGCTGGAACAGCTTCGATTGCCCACTGATACGCGGCAGCACAATCGCGGGCGCTCGAGTTATCACCGTCGACGGCGGCGAAGGCGGAGGCGGAGGCGGCGCGGGAGCGACGACCGCCCCGGAGCGGCGGCGGCGGCGGCAAGGGCGGAGACGAGGGCGGGGGCGAGTGCGGGGGGCGGAAGCAGAGGCACCCGGCTGGAGCTCGCGACCGCGCAAGTGCAGCCGCGAGCGGCCGTTGCAGTGGAGCTCGTGGCCAGTCGCCAAGTCCGGTACTGGCGGAAGCGGGGGGGGGTGGGGTGGAGGCGGGCTCAGCGGTGGAAGCGCCGCGGGCCAGGGGGGAAGGCGAGGAGGCGGGGACGGCCAGGTAGGTAAGGGATAGGGTGATGGGGAGGTGGCGGAGACGGAGGAGGAGGAGGAGAAGGCAGGGGAGGCGATGGAGATGGAGGAGGCGGGGAATGCATGGTGCAGTGGGCGATGAGGGCGGCTGTGGGTGGCAGGGTCAGAAGCGAGAACGATGGCTAGGTTGCTTGTCCGCGGCTGTGCAACTATGGCGTTAGAGCTAGGTAGTGCCCACCAACGCGCGCACCGCCTGCCTCTCCCCCGCCCCCGCACTCACTTGTGCGGCACGCGGTGCGGCAGGTGCTGCCGGAGCAACATCAACAACCGTAAAGAAGGTGGCTCTGTACTGCGCAGAATGAGGCACCAGTGCTTGGAAGGTTTGGTATTTTCTTTCGCATGTCCTGCAAATTTTACACTCGAGTTTACGACAACAAGAGATTTTAAATCCCTCAATGTGCAGGTTGTCCCGTACGACAACGAATGACAGTAAAAAATGAAATCTTAAAGGATGGCATTCTTGTGTTCCGTATTTAAGCAACTTAAATTCATACATTTGTTCGTATTGAATAGATTTCGTAATCCTGCTGTTGAGTGTGTGGAAAATGAACTCCAAAAATTGGCTATTCTGAAGCGACACAGGTAAATATTGAATCTTCTTTCTTACTCGTCGCACGACTCCAGCTCTATCGTAAGTAGTGATTCCCTGAATTCAGTCGGTATCTGCATTACGAGATTAGGAGGAATTACACAATCAAATGTTTATATTTTCAGCCTAAATGGAAAAAGTTTCCATGATTTTGTATTTTTTCCTAGCTTCTGGGTATCTAACAAAATCATACACACCTCTTACTTTGCCGGTGGCTGAGTAGTTGTCTTTCGCGCGTATGAACGAACATAGTCAGTCTGCTGGTCAGCGTACGCTACCGCTCGTGGAACGTTATTTAGTCATCGAACGATACCTCTGCTTTTAATAACGATTTCCAGTCGTTTCCGCTCAACTGCGCTTCCCCAACTAGCTCTCGTGTCCTTCCTCCCAAATATACGTCTTTAATTTCAACACCCACCTGCTGGTGCCTTCGCATCCTTCACTTATTCCAAGAACTCCTACTTTCTCCGCCTCACTCCCGCTTCATCTTCCCGTCCTACAGCCCCTTCCCCCTGTCCTCCATTGTTCCCCCTCCACAGCATTGTCTCCCTTGCCGGCTCCTCCGCTTCCTCCACGACAGGTGCAGGGCTCTGCGCCGCGCCGCGCCGCGCCGCGCCACGCCGCGCCTCGCCGCCGGGCGCCTGTTTGCACTCGCGGAGTCAGGGTCGTTCGTCTCGCGGCTTCTGCTGCCGAAAAACAAACGCGAGCGGTCTACTTAGCAGGCGCTTATGTCACGCCGTATTTGGCGCTGCGGTGGGAACGGGGCTGAGAGGAACCAGCGCGGCGGCGCTCAAGAACACGGTAACGAGTGCGTTGGCCCGCCCGGTCCCAGGAGGTGCGAAGTGAGGTCGTATGTTAATTCCCTAATTGTGTTAGGTGGTCAGCTGCCGCTGGGCGGGATAAATGACCTGAGGTCCTCACAGTAGCTGTTTATAATAGCGATAGACGGTGAGACCGCAAAATATTTATTTCATTCATTATGCGAGGATGTACCTGTGGTGTAGCGGTAAGACTGCTTGATTTCCACCACTGGGACCGGAGTCAATTCCCGAAAGATGCTGCTGGAATAAGCGGATTCATGAGGTTCTTCCGTTTTTTCGGCATTTTATTCCACCATTGCTTCCTCATCGTCAAACCGTTCCTCAGCTATCAAACCGTTTATCCATTCCAGACATGGTCGTCAGATTTTAGTATTGGAATCATAATAAAGGATTAAATCATGCGAAAGTGTTTTAAAACATTATGTTTTTTCTACAAAAAATTGAATGTATTCTCATTCAAGTGTTGCCATTTACTAAAAACAGCGATTGGTTACATTACAAGATATCAGTAATAGTCGCGGCGTCCTTGTTTGTGACTTTTCCCCGCCCGTTGCGTCCCCACTTGCAATCGTGTAGTTGGATGTGGGCGAGGAGAGACACGGCCCACGGGCAGCGGGGCAATGGTGCACGAGAGTGCCTCTCGTTGGCCTCGATAGCCTGCGATGCCGCAGTACTATCAGCATATCGTCATAGAGAGAGTTGGTGTACACTCGCAAGCTGTAGCTGTAAAACGAAGTACAAATCGCGCTCGACATTTCACGAAGAGTGGTGGGATCTTATAAAACACAAATGGCTAGTTCTTGGTCAGCGAGCCTGCTTTCCAGTACGCGGTCCCGGATTCGATTCCACCTAATGGTCAAGTCAAGAGTATAGTGTGCGTTGAGAAGACCGGAAAACGGCGTGAGGATGTTTACCTGCTAACCACACGTACCCCTTTCACCCATGGCCACGAAGCAGGGTCATCGCCGGTAGGCCTGAACCCGTTCATGGGCTGACGCGACAAGTACATACATCCCATACACAAATAAACGAACAATTTCGTAATATTTAAAACGTGTATTGTCAATTATCGAAATAGTTTGATGTATTTCATTCATCAAACTATTGATTCATTGATGAATTGAAGAATTTGTTTAAGGCGGGAAGAATGACAAATACTGTTGCAAGCTTGAAAGAGAAGTTAAATTTAAAATGTTTCGACAACTCCAGAACTTATTGATTGTTGAAAATTGAATACTGTATCACATAGTGATAAAAATGTTGAATACTTTTGTTTTGATTTGATTTAGTTTGTAATAGTTTGTTTTGTCCTATTTTGTTTTCCTTCCTTGTCGCTGAAGGCACGTATTTGTATTTGTATTTGTATTTAGCCATTATATGTCCCGTAAAGGACAATTGGACTCGGCACCGTTATATCCCGGGGTTCCTAGACGGTCACTCAACCAGGAATCCGCTTAACCTTCTTGATTTTAAGTAGTTAAAGAATTCGGCTAGCGACGCCGGTTTTGCAGCCATGGCCTTTCAGTAGAACCATTCCAGAAATCGCCTGGATGACCGACAGAAACCACGAAAACCCCTGAGAGGATGGCCGGCACGAGGATTGAAACTGTGCCTCTCGAATGTGAAGTCAACGCGCTTTGTTCTGAGCCACTTCGCTCGGTTGCGTATTTGTAGTGTATCCTAATGTACATGGCAATTACATTATGTATGTTTAATAGTGAAACCTTCAAGGGTTGTAATGCAAATTTTCTTTGCATGATAAGAAGAAGCTCTTATCGCCTATTTTTATGAAAAGAAACAAAGTACAATTTATATATTTAAAGAGAATTGTTCTTAACCTCACATCTCAAGACTTTGGTTTCAATAGAATTCAAGTGAGAAAATCATTATTGTTCATTTTATACAATTTTCCATGAAATTGTGTACCTTAATCAATAAATTTCAGAATGATCTACGGATCACCAAAAGCCACATGATGCTCAAAATATTCTAAATAAATACCTAAATGTGTAAATGTGTTTCTAGTTTTCCGTAAACTAGGTTCTCAAAAACAAACCAAACCAAACCAAACGTTTCAGTCACATTTAATTTAACTTAGTTACTTTCCATTTACACACAAGAGAAAAAATTAACACTGAGCAACCGAGACGAAAACAGTGGTATATCCCTGCAAGCGTCTTCGAGTTTGCTCTTCCACAATGGTAAATCAGGTAACATAGAAATATTAGTTTTAAGAGATTTATTTCTAAAAACGTGTTTATAAATTCTCCAAGTTAACATACTTTCTACCTGAGATATTCAAATATAATTTTTCACCCGAAATAAAAAGTTAAACACTAATTATGTACCTTGCAAAGAGTCAGGAGATTAATGAGAGGTAGGCGCAGTACAGACTTTTGCAATATTCGTGAACATGCCGCCTGGACTCGAACCCACGACTTGTTGCAAAAAGAAGTTTACGAGCACAGCCCGCAAGATGGAGAAGCACGAAACTAATCAAGAGGTCCATGATATACGCGCGCTATTTCCCAGGCTGGTATGAATCACATTAGCCAGCTTCTTCGGCAGAAGAGAAGGCACACTCCAGCGATAGTTATGGTCCAATATGTGCAGTCTATTTAGACCAGAAGAATTTCGAACTTTTCGACGGACAATTTCTCTCTATCTGGTCTGCAAGATTTTTTTACGGGACGCAAATTAAATATAATACAACCATTTTAAAACCCCAAGACCCTCTCTTACCCCTCTCAAACCCCTCTCTTAGAAACTTTACATAATACTGTGAAGGTTTTAATTATATTGGCTGGCATTAATCCAATGCCCGGGTCGATGGTGTGACGAAAGGTTTAATCAGCATGTACTGTACTATGATCGTCAGGAGATGTTTCCAAAATGATGTGATCTTTACCGTTATTCAACTTGCAGATGCAAGAAAAATGAAGTTGTTAATTGAGTGTTTGTTCCCAATGCACCCATAATCGTTGCCTCAATGAAAACTACTAAGTATTCACCTTTAACACATTTCACTAAAATAGTTCATAAATTATAATATTATAAATGAAAATAATTAATATCTTATTGGTCATTACAAGTAAACGAAAGTGACCGAAAAGAATTACAAATAAAGTAATTTCAAAACAAAATGCAGAAAAGTATTTGATAACCGAACAGTCAGATGGAGAACGCCAGTAGTTCAAATGGATTTAATGTATTTGTAAGCGGTACACATTTCTTTCGGAATACTGTCTCGTCAATGTAATTGTACTCAGAAAATAACTTAGTTTTTGTGATGATTCGCCACACTAATCAAAACTAAACAACTAAACATAGAAATTAGTTCTGGTTATAATACGAATGTGTTATATACCCTCTCGTTCATGACCATTTGCGGTGAATCACAATCAGAAAACGGATCAGAATTCATTTTCACATTCTCACAAAATTCCTTTTTCACTTTTCTCTGAATGTGTCTCCTAAACAAAGTATTCCGAGGTATTTTCAATTCGCAATTTGTGGAATTTCTATTCGAGCCCCTGTAAGAACTATTTCTTTACTAGTCCAGACTATGTTTTTGGTGTCTACTGAAGCAACCGTCGAATGGCAGGAAACGACATCAAAAAGGAATTTACGCTCAAGGAAGAACATAACTTCTTCACACACACAAAGATTGAAGACAGAGAGTCGTGCCGATCTGAGGAAACTACCAACAAACGCCCGAAGAATCTTCCTGACGAGCACATAAAACGAAATACCACGAGACTTTTTTTGCAGCACAGGGGTACGTAATACACGCACACAACACTGCTATATTTTTCAACTGTCAGCCTGCCTTTTCTCTCGCATGTTTCCGTAATTTCGTGTTTTGGGTGTTCTACACTTGTTTTCGAGCTTGAGGAATTATTTCACGTCTTTTAACGCACGATTGCTGAAAACGGAAAATCATCTGAACAAATAAGAATTAATGCGAGCAATTCACAGCAAATATGTGGTAAAGATGTCTTTTTTATAGTATATTTCTCTTTAAAGAGATATCAGACCACTACCACAGAATTTTCACTCATAAGTCATGAACCAGTTTTTTCTGCTTCGAGATTCCCACCAGTGCTACATACGTGGCAATAAGCACTTAAGTAGTTATCTGCAAAGTCCACGTGTTGTTTTTTAATGTAATAATGATATTCGTATATTATATTTTATTATATCATTAAATTATTTATAATTATAACCGGTCTCTCATACTTTCAAATTGGAAGTGGCAGATAAACATACTTCTTCTTTTATTGGCTTGAGTGAAGATATCAGTTTGTTTTCTCTAAATAAAAAAATGTAGTTCCACAAAATATTTCTATAAATATAAAAATGAATATGCACTCAAATGAATAAAAGTCAAATATGAACCAAAACCCCACTTATCTTCTTTGAAAGTTTATTGGAACGTATTGTCAAAGAATTTGTTTAAAAAACTTCTCTTTCAGGAGAGGAATTGAATAATTGTGCTGATAGGAAGCCGGCGATACACTGAACAGTACAAGTAAACGTCTTTTATATTGGAACTGTGTTTATTAAAAATTGTCTTTCATATTGAAACAGAATTTATTAAAAAATCTACCATTTTGCTGGAATAAACGGAGAGATCCTTAAGGTAGTACCAAGAAGCTTAGATTTCAAAATTCCAGCGTTATCGCTCCCGTCACTCCATAGGTTTTTCAGGTTAACTGTGCAGAATGCCTGAAGTTCTAGAAAACGTTCCACTTTCCTTCGTCGATCATAATGATCACTAATTTATTTACTTACTTGCTGGTTCACAATATTCAATCACTAATTATTTCTTATTTATTTATTCACTAAAGATCCGTGGTCAAGGATTCAGGTACAGAGATGGATCGTTTGTCAGGAAACATGCCAGAATAATTTCACAGTTTATAACGGGATTCATGCTTCTAAGGTCAACAGTTGCCTTGTTGCCTGGCACATCCTGTAGCAGAGTACAGGCAGCTGAGATTCTTGATGTCGATCCTAGGAGTAACAGGAAGAGATAGATTGAAAAACGAGACCATCTGGGAAAACCTTGGAATTTATAATCTAAACGATAAAATCGAAGAATATAATAATAAATGTAAAGACCAAGTATGTATTAATTGTCGTGTACCTAAGCAACTCCTCTTCTGCACACCCTCGAGAGAAGAGAAGCATAGGTAGAAGATGGGGCATAGAAGATGGAGTGATCAACAACTGACAGAAAAGAAAAAGAAACATGAACCTGTAAATACATGAAATGTGTTTCATGAGTAAATGAGGTTTGTTAATTCTGTATTCTATTAAGTATTTTAATTTCAGAAGCATGTTTTCTGTTAGATGTACAGGGGTTGGCCAAAATAATATGAATACCACACAATGTAGTATGTCTCTTGCATGTTGACGCCATGGCAGAAGTGTAAACGCTGCGGCACGATTGCATTGTACAGTTTGATGATTGTATTACAGTGTATTACAGGCAGTACACGTTTTGATGATAGTATTACATTGTATTAGAGTGTATTACAGGCTTTTTTCTGCGAAGGTGAACAGAAACAATCGGGGAAGTACTACGTGACCTCTCAGACTTCAAAGGAGGGCTAATCGTTTGTGCGCGGATAGCGAGAGCATTTGTGACGAAAACAGTTGAACTATTTAACGTTTCTCGATCGACCGTGTCCACAGTAGTAACAGAGTACGCACAACATGGAAAAACATCGTCAAAGAGGAATAGTGGGTGAAAGCCGAAGTTAAATGTCAGATACAGACGAACATTCAAAAGGATTAGATCACAGACAATGTAAACGCAGTAAAAGGGACTCAACACTCACTTGAGTAATACTGTTTCTATTAAAATAGTACGGTGGGAGTTTCACAAAGCTAACAATCATGGACTTGTTGCAATTGCATGCATAACGAAAGTCTACGCAAAGCTGAGAAAGAAGTAGTGCCTCGATTATAAACCTGGACACTTGGTTACTGGAAGGATGTAGTATGGACCAATAAATCATCGTTACATTGTTTCATACACACAGTCAGGGCTTTTGTTTGGAGAATCCCAGAAGCCTACGATTCTGCCTGTCTCCTTCCTATATTCAAACCTTGGGGAGAACCGTTATTGTTTGGGCGGCTATATGGTGATATTCAGCTGGCCCTCTCATTACCCTCACTGCGCGAATAACTGTAAATGAATACCTCGACATCCTCAACAGTAGAACATATTGTTGCCAAACACTTTCATATTCCAAGAGGATAATGTGCCAACACAAAAGGTTCAGAAGTGGTTTGCGGGGCATCGGAGTATATCATCAAACGTCTTCACACCAGCACAATCGCCATAATTGAACCACTTCTGAACCTTTTTTGTTCGGTGTATTGGCGCATTATCCTCTTGGAATATGAAAGTGTTTGGCAACAATAAACTAGGCAACAATGTTTTAGAGCAGAGTGAGGAGCAGATTTTTAACTCCAACATCGTTGAAAGAGTTGATGGATGATTTGGCACAAGTATGAGTAAGCATTCCTTTGGAAACTATTCAGGCACTCTACAAAACTATACCGCGACGAATTTCAGCTGTTCTGAAATAAATGGTGGCCCCAACACCTTATTAATAAACAAATACTTTGTATGTACGTCAGGTGTACTTATTATTCTTTCCACTCCCTTGTATTTATACATATCTCGATGGGATCTCCTAGAAATGTGTAGCCAGCATCTTTTAACAACTGGAAAGAAGTCGTTTTCTCCCGCAACCTACCGCCCGTCAGCGCCCGCTTTTTGTGCGGGACCTCCCCTGCGCGGCCGATCGCGGTATTAATAACGCGCGGCTCTCGCTGGCCGAGACGCGGCCTCGTTACGCCACCGAAATGAGGCGCGGCTCTTCATTTCTCAGGGAGATCGAACAGCCGCGCCGCCGTCGGAAGCCACACGCGCAGCCCAATTAAGAAACGCGTTAACGCAGTGCGCCAGCGGAGCGCAGACAAATGCGCCGCGCGACACCGCGCGACAGGCACTGTCGGCGCTAGCGACCTGCGTCATCCCAATCCGGCCGCGCGCGCGCCTTAAAGGCCAAGGGTTTTTGGGCAGAAGAGAAACTTCAAAGGACTAATATCTCCGGTATTCAAGTGAAACTCAGTAAGTCCGTTTTCGATGATTTTAGTTGATTTACACAGCTTAGTCACATTTTTTTCTGTTCCTTTTGTTGGAGAAATTGTTGAAGTCCTGGAGTTAGCTTGAACTAATTTATAGATTATTTCCTTTTTAATTAAGTAAGGGTTTTGTTTCAATAAATCAATTACTACGAGTGCTTCAAAGAAGAATGCGTTTCCGAGCCTCCATATTTCGATTCGTGAAGTGTTTAGAAGTTATAGAGTGGTCCATAGTTGGTGGGACTCCTTGTACAAAAATAATAATATGGAAAAGGGGTCTAAAAATAAGTTACTCCTGTTAAAACATGTTTCAGTGAAATCATCAAGGGAATTGGTTCATCCGTTCTAGAGATTATCCCGGTTTAACAGACAAAAGAAAAATCGTATAAGCAATTGAATTGATTTTAATAAATGAGCATACCAGATTATAAAAAGTTGTTATTTTGAAATCACCGACAATCTAATTTTGTTTGCAAAGAAGATAGATAAAATAAACCGTTGATAATGAAAAATTTGGAACAGAAAAATTTGTATTCCCACAATCATATTACTCAATAATTCTTTAATTTAAAGAATATGTTAAATGACTGAAGTAGAACAAAATAAACTTTTTAGCTCTGAATTAAAAAATGTGTATACTTTATAAAACACAGCTAATAATATATGTTAGAGAATAAAATGAATGGAATTTTATTAAAGTACTAGGAATTGCCGACGCATATTACAATGTGTGCACGCGTTCAGTATGATTTTGCCGGCATTTCGGCCCATGAAATTTCATCCGTACACCATTGCGGTCTGGTCGAAAGCGATATATTGCTGCGGGAAACGCCCCACGTCGTTTCGCGGACCTCACGTACAGAGGCAGCCAATCTAATCTTAGTCCGCCGGCTGTGCGTCTGCCGCCAGTTGGCAGGCCGGGCCTCAATGAGCCACCGGCACCACACGGCGGCGGCGACGGCGGCAGCAGACACTGCCAGACGCGGTGCAAATAAAACCCTTTCAACGGCGCTGCGGGACGGCACGACACCGGTGGCTCGACTGAGGTAGGAGAGGAAAAGGAGACGGCTGCTCGTGGGAGCCAGTAACAGTGACCGTGGCAGTGGCAGTGGCATCAGCTGAACATGGGCAATTTGGCTCCGCTGGCAGTGACGTTGACAATGAAAATTGGGTGAAGTTGACGCTGGCGGAAATGTTGGGTGGTGATTTTATCCTGACTGATAGATTAGTGTTTACGGGCGCGTCATCTAATAAGGCCATTAGTCCCGTAAGCGTAGTGCATATTTTGTCGCTGGAGGTGGCAGTGATCTCCCCTTCCCCTTGAAGGGCGAGATTCGACGCCGACCTACATGGGTAGCAGGGTTTTCCTCGTCCAAATATATCCCACTAGCGGGGCACCGCTTCAGCCGGGACAAGCTCTAAGCTCTCGATTGGTCTCCGTACATGTGCGGTAGTGAAGTGCCTATAAATGTAAGAGTGTGGAAGTAAGGGGTGAGGATAGAACAGGAAAGTAGAAGAAAACACCTGACGCAATCCGTGATCCGTTTGTTATGGTATTGATTATCAATTGTAGATATCAATTAATGCTCTGAGCCACGTAATCTGGGTATCACGACTGATAGAAGAAGTGAGCAGCTTGAGGGGGCGAAGAGACATGGAGAAGAAATGACAATAGCAGCTGGAGAGGATATTGTTAATGGAAGAAATTGGAGATTTGGAAGGGTAATGATTAATTTATTAGTAAGGAAATGACAATGTAGAAATAGCGGCAAGTATATTTACAGGTAAATAATGCGTCCGATGACCACGATGATAAAGAGAAAGCAAAGAAATGCTAATGCAAATAATGTTCGATTTTAAATGAATTACAGAGGAAGAAATTAACTATAGGAAAGTCAATGGAGACTTTAAAAGAAGAAATTGAAGGTTCGTGGAAAAGAGGTAACTGCAGGATGTTATAGGTGGCGCTAACGTGTTAACAATAGCTTAGAATCATTAGGAATAAAGATTCTCGCGTAATGGTGGAAGTAAAGGAAGTATTGACATTAGAGATGGTAGTTGTGCCAGTATTTTTGGTAATGTATTAGTAGTGGTGATAGAGGAAGTAATGTGACATGTGGAGCATCAAAGGGGCTCATGAGGCTTCGGCCCCCCAGAAGTCAATGTATTAAAAATGAAGCTATTACTGTCCTGCTGTAATAACGAATTGAATTTATTGTTTGTAATAACATAGCAAACAAAAATACATTTGTTTTCAGCATAAATGAAAACTTCTTTATAAGAAAACATGTCAGCTGGACGCTATACCTGTAGACCCCCTACCCCCCCTTAGAGAAAAATCTTGAATACGCCTCTGAATACGATCGACGTGTTAGTGATGATAGCGGTGGTGGGGGGGGGTGTAGATGGTGTCGGTGTAGAGACGATAAGCTCAGTGGCAGCCGAGGCGACAGGAAACTGTTGAGACCACACCTGCCCCGTAGCTAGTTCGCGACGAAGAGGTGCATGGAGTCAGTCAGGAGCCAGCGAAGGCGATGGCGATGTGTGCGAGACGGCAGCAGCGCAGAGGAAGCGAGAGCGGCAGAGCCAAACGGCGACACGGCAGTGACGCAGAGCCCCTGGCGGTGGCGGCGGGCGGAGGCGGGCAGACAGGTGCGCCGCCCCCTGCATTGTGCGTCGGTCCGCGGAGGCGCCGCCGCCGCCGCCGCGGGAGCCCCTCGCAGGTGCTTGGCCCCGCGGCTAAAAGTGGAGGCGGCTCTCAATGAGGCGAGTCGCGCTGCAGTCAGCAGTCCATGGACGACCCTTCGCCACACGATATGGCGCGGATCGCGCTTGCAATTACACGCCTGCGAAATTGAAACTTTTGAAAAATACAAGAGAATTTTGCGCTGATTTTTATGTTATTTGATGTGTTGTTGCCGAGAATGACCTTCATTTTCCCCCATCACTTCAGGATTTTTTGTAAAATCGATATCGATATTTTTCTTAAAATTCTATTTGAAAAGGGACTGGCGAACAATTTTGCATGTACTATGTGGTAACAGTGGTTTTAATCCACGTAAATCTATGTAAAATATAATCGATCCTTGTTTGGCAAATTTATTTTTCAGCAGTTTTATTTTCTGTACGTTTCAATGAATGAACAGTTTCCAGATCACACGAGCCGTCTCTGGTCGAGAGAAAAAAAGGTATCCCGAGATTAAACTTTTTACATCAAATTATGATGGCGTTTCTTGATGAAAATCACTAATATACTATTTTAATTTTTTATAAAGGAAACTAACATAAAGTAGAATGATTGACCAAGAGATGTGTACAAGAAACTTTGAAACACATTAAAAAACTGAGCAAAAAACAAGACCAAACAACAAAAAATATGTTTCTATTTAAATTGTATTCCAAAATTTTCGAGGAAGAAGTGCACATGTGAAAGAAGGAATGTATTTGGGCTCTCATGGGGCGCACAAACGCTTGAAATTTGTTCAGAAAAGTCATAAGAATTGCTTTATAATATATTCAGAATACTTGAAATCACCCATCTGACATCTTTGAAGGCAAGTCAAGCTTCTTTTTCCTTTGTTATGCATTCAAGTTAGCTGTATCTACAGTCGACTACATTTTTGACGCCAGTTCCTAATCGTTTTCTTCCGTACCTGAGATGTATTCTTTTATGGGTGTTGATAATAAATTGGGTGTGATGATGGAGCAGTGGTGAAATGACTGGCAGGAGCAAAGAGAGAATAGAGCAAAGAGTGAACCCCCTTGTCCATTTCAAATCCCAAAAGAACCGGTCGGGATTTTAATCTCAGTGTACATAGATGGAAGGAGAGCAGTATAATCACTACGACTGAGAACTGGGTAAACCGTGACCTCGATGTAAGAATACTTCCTATGATGATTGGTTCGAAATTCTGCAGAGAATCTTCTGGTCAATGCGCGATCATGGCAGTTGCACTTGGTGCGCCGGATTCTTATTCCAGTGGCACTGGTAATCAGTCACGCCTCCCGTTATCACACATTCACGCAATAATTATCTTCACATTTTGCTTTGAGTCCCAATGCGACTGAAGAAAGCTTAGAGATCGAATCTGTTATGAAGGTATCATGTCATCTTTCTCTAAGAAAACAATTATCAGCGTAGTAATAACAACATTATCCGCAATTTCCCGTTAAAAATATTATCCACAATACATCATTAAATAGATCAAAATATCTAGTGATAAATTACATTCGATAATTAAATATTTGTACCGATTGGCACAAATTATATTTGCATTAGGTCCGAATTCATATTTATTTTGTAAAATAAATCCAAAAGAGACGAAAACGTTCCAACACCTGTGAAAAGTCGTTATAAAAATCAGATACAAATAATTTTAGTTCGTTGACCTCTGTCAATGCCTTATTACCACAGAAAACTAGTGAAAATGTAGTAATACCTTCCTAGAACAGAGACCAAATTAACCATCACGTAATCACATACCAACTTTGTAACAAGCAAGTGTGCATCGTAATTGTCCTCTTTCGTAGCAGCAAATGGCGCGAAATCGTGAGGTGGACGCGGACGGCGAACGTTAAGAAGCATTAGTCAAACCTATTTCGCGATGCGCTCTTCTCGGCGACGCTGACGTGTTACTAAATCGCCTCATTAGAGCAAAATGGCGACGAGCAGAGCGCCGCATGGAACTCTGAGGGCGGACAGGTGCTGCCGGCGCCTCTGATGAAAGCGGGTGCCCTAGACCCGTCGCATTTCTGTGCCCACAGGACCCGATTAATGTAGACGATTTGAACCTGTGTGATTACACCGCACAAAAGAAAGAGCTGTAGAGAAGTTGCGACATACAAGTACTGCATACGCAATATACGGAAAATCGTAAACCAAAATTTTCTTACACGTCGTTGAGTTCTTATACTCCAAGTATAATGAAATGAGGGATGTTTCAATATCCTAGAACAACATAATCACTAGTGACTGTGAACACAGATTAGTGCTTGCTGGACCTCATTTCTGATAGAGTTTGCGTTTAGTACAGAAGAGTTTCTGTAGTGTGAATGAATACTCGTACTCTACTTTCAAGTGGAGGCCAATTTGCAGTGGGCCTTAAAGAAAGGGTCTCATAAGTTTTGAATGTGTCCCAAACTGTATTTCTACGTTCTGGCATAAGTTTTAAACCACCGTAAAACGTTTTAACTCACATGTATCTCCCCATCTCAGCATCTCCGGTATCTATCACGAACGGCAAGACGTAAATCATCAGATTGGCATCAGCGATCTCAGCAGCGTCATGACGTGGGATTCCGATGCGAAATGTATCACGGTTGCCACAGCTGGTCTCCACGCCATGCTACCAGCAAATTGTTCTTATTTACTCTTGCGCCAGTTAATGTGAAATGAAGAACATCGCCACTTAATGATGGCGCAGAACCGTCATGCCTGTTCTCTGACGGGCCGCGATTAATTTCGTAGAATGATCTCGTCACATGCTGATCTGGAGAGAAGGTAGTCGCTACAATTAAAGTATAACTGTTCTTGTGAAATAAGAAATGTGACCTTAATAACAGATGACTTGAATTTTATGGCACCGACTGTTACAGAGCAAAACAAAACGATTTCTCGATTCAATTATTAATTTCATATTCACGATATACTAGTGGTACTATAACAGCGACATACTTTTTGTATTATTTGCAACTGTTGTATTGTGCCCAGAACTGAAAAGGAATTAAAGAAAAAGAA
Organism: Gryllus bimaculatus; assembly: GCA_017312745.1. Taxonomy (NCBI): domain Eukaryota; kingdom Metazoa; phylum Arthropoda; class Insecta; order Orthoptera; family Gryllidae; genus Gryllus; species Gryllus bimaculatus. The sequence goes on from BOPP01000019.1 coordinate 7,811,749, forward strand.
TCAGGATAAGACTGTCTTTATATGATTTTTAAATTAGAAAACCATGATTTGGCAATTTAATACAAAACTAGCGGTGCTACAGAAAGACACATACTATCCCGTATTAGTTTTCTATTTCTTTGATCTCAGCTAGCTACTCGGACTTTCCGCGGATTGCTGATGGCGGATTCTCTTGCCGGGTGCCATCTATCGCCGCCCAAAGTACATGTTTCTGACATTTTCTTAACTTTTCGGTTTACTAATTGTAGACCGTTAATATTATTTTAAGATTATTAAAGAACAGTAAAAACCTCGCCCTGAATGGCAATTTTCTTTGAAAAACATGGAGCCATTTTAAAAAAAAAACTGGCGTGAAAGTGCTACTGCAAATTCGAAAATGTAAGCTCTTTTTCACATAAAACAGTTGAGCTTCCTAAAATCTTTATTTGAAGTCATTCTAAGTACTTTCATAAATACAATAGTGTTTGGATGAAAATGCTGGTCTCCACACCATGTGACCCGCATTTCCAGCCAAACACTATTAAACACACAAAATGAATAGCTGTAAATATGTATACCAATAGTGTGAGAGATCTTTACAAAAATTTACATTTGTATAATTTTTGAAAAAACAAAAAAAAATACACCGAAATGAACTTTACGTCATATTAAAGAGTGCAATTATCACTATCCGTTCGAAATGTTTGAAGAAATAATTTGGAAGAGTTTTCGAGAAAATGGCATTTGAGCGTTTCTGAAAAACGGAATTTTGAGCTAGTTTTCACAGAAAACGGTTATTTTCGAGAAACTTTATACCACATTATTTAAATCACATGTACTGATAAATACAATAATCTGAACAAATTGCCGCTAATATAAATATTAACGACACGAGAGACAGTAAAAAAATACATTTTTGTAATTTTTGAAAAAACAACCGAATAGAGCAATAAGTCTTTTATGCCATCTTATAGAGTACATTTAGCACTATCTTTACCAAAAGTATAAGTAAAAAAAATTGGAGCCATTTTTGAGAAAATCTTGTTTTTGTAATTTTTTCAATATTGCACATATTTCACGCAATATTGCGCGAACACTACTTACATCTTCAAAAAATGTACATTACCTTAATAAAAATAGCTGTGGAGAAAAAATTGGATTTGAAGGGAAAATCTCTAAAAGGAGGCTGGGAATACGTCTCAGCTAAGGAGGGAGACTACTGCAGGCACCCGAAGATTAAAAACATAAGACAGAAATTTACTTCTTGAATTTCTGAAAATGTAGAATGTTAAAAGATGAAAATTTATCTATTGCATTCAGAGATATAACCTGGAGTTTTCTCTGAGGATACTTTGATTATCATAACAACCTATTTGTTTTCTTATAAAGAATTCATGCTGAATAAAAAATTTATTTTTAATTGTTGACTTATAGTTAACATTTGAAAGGTTTTCAAATGATTTATGGCACGACTTTCGTCAGTATAGAAAATTAGCAAAAATTTTATTTTTGAATATATATCATTGGCTCCTATGTATAAATTGAAGCCCCATGAGCGCCCCTCCTATTAAGTGGGCCATTAGATTTAAATAACAAAAAATTCTCTTTTATATTATAAACAATACTCAATTTCCCTTCATTACTTTCCAATTATTTTTTTCTTAATCTAAAATAAGCTGTTACATAAATTCTGTTTCATTATCATTGTATTAAAAAATGTACAAATATGTTTCCTAGCTGAATCCTGCAAATACATATTCTACTGCCTACGACAACATATTCTACTGCCCCACATCGAATTTATATGCTATAAAAAGCATGTCTAGTGTAACATGTGCTGTCAACTGCGGAAAACTTTCGTGTGTGAAGAGTAGACGTCGAAGAGCAAAATAGACAAACCTACAATCTCTACGAGTCGTATCACAATCATAAACTCACTATTGATTTCTCGGAATCCGTGTCTTGAATAATTACCTCTCCTTCCTCTAGCGCTGAACTTCAGTTTCCAGAGGAACCCTGATCGTCAAAACTATTATCTGCCAAAGTTACTTAGGTAGTAATCATTAAGAAAGTCATCGAAGAAAACATTATACTATTACTTCTAATTTAATGAGGTTGTATTTCCCGTTATTCACGCTACATAAGTGAAAATCTTCATTGCTACCTTCCATTTCCACCATCATTAACCCTGCAATGCCTCCTCCATTGCCTTCAAGTGGTAAATAGGGAGTTTCTGTGTGTTCTCAGTACCCTTGTATGGTAGAGTATGAAAGGTGAAATTGGTATGATACATTTGTAATAAGAGAGTTGATGTTTCTGGAGTGTGATGACGCTAGATGCACTGTTAATGTGAGAGCTATTGTAAGGACCTCCACGCCATCCTTTTCTTCTTTTCTTAACAACGAACGCCGACTTGCAGATATTCGCGTTCTGAAGGAAATAAGAGCCACACGAATATTAAGCGCGTACCACAAAAAAATACGTTGGCGAACGATCGCGCCGGCATTAGTATGCAAGTGGGCGGCGCAGGAGCGGGAAGCGGCGCTCCAAAGGCGGCCGCTGCGCAGCTCAAAGCGCTGCACTTTAATTACAGGCCCGGCGCGCAACGAGTCTTGTCCCTCACCGCCAGCGCCAAAGCCCCAGCCTTCGATGCCGCCTCTCGTGCCACTTGTATCACCACCGCTCCTGCTACCACCATCAGCGCACCAAACATCACTAGATTCACCTCAACATTCAGCTGCACTTCAACATTCAGCTCCGCTTCAACATTCAGCTCCGCTTCAACATTCAGCTCCGCTTCAACATTCAGCTCAGCTTCAACATTCAGCTCAGCTTAAACCATTCAACTCCACTTTAATCACTCCACAAACATCAGATGCGCTTGAACATTCACCTCCACTTCAACATTCAACTCAAAATATACTCATCATTCATCATAATGGTGTCTCTGCCACTTGCAATCACTTTTTCATCGAGTCCCTCCGAAGCACGGCACGTCTGTACCTTCGCCAGTGTCGCCGTTGCCTCTCCCGCTTCCCCACCGCCAGCTGCATGAAGATCTGAGACAGGCGCTCCTCTTGCAGAACGGCACAAGAAGAGTGTAATAAGGAGAGAGTTGCCCCTCGGAGTCAACCACCGGGCATAATTTACCGCTCGACGCCTTGGTTGATGTCTTGATTTGCTTTCGAGTTACCGACGAGAATGAATAGCGAAATTCAATTACTTTGTTTCAAGTGTATTAAGAGCTACTCTCTTACAGAGCACGTAAAACTTAAACGAGTGGTTAGTATACTCATTTATTCTAGGATCCAAGGTTTGTTGCCCTTCACTTGAAAGCAAAGTTATTTGATTTTTTTCACATACGAATGGTGAACATCTTTCTTCCATGAATCATCATCTTGCCTGCGTTTGTTATATTTCAATTACTTTTTGTGAAGGGTAACGAAGGAAATTCTATTAGTACACAGGGAGTTAAAACCGGAAAATACAGTACAAATTTTATAATATGATGGCGCAAAAATTCACCATCATGTAATTCAATATTTTAAATTATAAATTCGTGAATAAGAAACGTTTTTATGCCTAGAAGGAACCTCCCGTCGAGTAAGAGAAAAACAATTGCTAAACGATTAAAGTATAAACGATGTTGTCATGTCTGTCAAGACTCCAGATTTTATCTTGCGCGTCATAACTGAACTGCTTCGTTGTATCTACGCAGTCATTTATTATTTCAGGTTGCCATCTAACGGACGAAACACGCTTAGCAAATGCTCCGAGTTGATGTTCGTGGTTCGCATAGAATGTTACAAGGATCATAAGTTGCCAGCCTATGATTTCTTCCACCTAAGGCTCGTGCTGCTGTCGTGCAGGCCTCGTGCGTTGAGCACATCGTGACACACATTCAGATGTCAGTCGTTTATTTCTTTTCCGAGCAATTTTTCAGCGTGCTTACGCATGATAAACGATATCTGTCTTGGCGCATTTAAGGCGTTGCGTCACGAGCTCTTCTCGACATCCGTCATCATGGATGAGAACAGAGGGCCGCCGACGGTGGGTCTCGGAGGTTAACGCCGCGTTAACAAGTTTACGAGAACTGCCCAGAGCTGGCGCCGCGGGATACAGCTCCACGCGCGAATCGGACGTCTGCGCAACTTCCTGCGCACGTCTGCTGCAGCACGCCCAATCCACGAGTCACATCTCGTTCACTCGTCCGAAGTTGACTGTATTTGTAGGTATCGCTGCTTGTAATAATTACATCTATATTTGCATCAATTGTACCTATAGTACGTGTATTAAAAATATAATCTGACTGTAAAAATTTGATTTTAAATGAACGTTGAAAAATCACAATTTCAGATTCAAATCGCAGATTTCACTGGGAAAAGAAATGTTACATAAGATTTCGTCAAAAGGAAGTGTGTAAAACGAGTTTAAGGCGCTCATTTTATTGCGTGGTAGCATTTGTGGCGGCTACGAATTTCGTTCATTACGTTTATTTAACTTCCACCAGCCACATTTAATAACTATCACCACGAGAGCCAATTGTCCTAATCCAGGGAAACACAAACTTCCTTAGAATGGAATATCCAAAATGGAGGCTGGATGTTGCCAATACCTATCATTAAAACAACGACTTAGAATATACTACATAGAGTGGCTGAAGCGCCTACATATTTGCAGCAAATTGAAGCCATGTTTTTTGCAGTCAAAGCAGCACCTTCCAGAGATACAAAGTATTCTAGTATTCCGTTTGGCGCTGGTTACGACAGGGTAAGCTCGAGCCGCGTCTAATATAAATTCTCTTACTCTGTGTTTCACGACCAAATGTCAATTACTTAGAAAAAGAAATCACAATATGTAAGGAGAACGAATTGAGGAACTTTAAAAACAAGTGACATCCTGCACCGATTAGTGTCATAAAAATGGAAGCTGATGAAATGCTATTGTAATTAGCTAAACGCCTGAAAGTTAATGTTATTTTAATAAGAAGCAAACAGATAATAAATTAGGCGGCAAACTTAAAAAACAATGTATTTATAAATATATTGTGACCTCCGCCAATATAGCCCAAATAACACACGTTTTTTCGGTGTAAAAAAATACACCGGCCCGGCTCGGCAAAGTTCGCATTCACTGTGTGGAAGTAGGACTTACCACACTACACAGTGGTTTAGTGGCAACCTACAATTGTTTATGGTCCACATTTGTACTTGAGCACAATGAAAATCGTACAATATTAAAAGAAATGACCTCAGAGAAATAGTTTTATGGTGGATGGAAAAGACGAGAATAACAATGTGAAGACAAAATAGAAAATTCAACACCCACAATATAATTTGAAAAAACAATAAGTTTCACATTTCTGTGAAAGAACAAAAAAGAAGAAAACAAAAACACACAAAATATGCAACGACAAAAATACCTACAAAAGCATTTGAATAAAGTAAAATATCACAATAACCTTTTCAAAATTACATAACACATAAATACACTTGAGAATAATATGTTGTTTCTAAAGGATCCTTCCTGAATATAATAGTTCTAGCTACTAATCTTCACTTGAAGTATTTGAAATAATGTTTCTTTTCATTACTTTCTCTCAGTTTTTGAGAAATAATAACACAATTGAACACAACATTAATTGAATGGATTTTGAATCAGTTTACTACTTTTGTTAAGATAGGCAACATACGTTAAATATAGAGTCACATATCTAGTTACACTGATAAACAGTACACTTTCTTGATTTCAATAAACAGGGATATTAACAAGAAATTTGTATTAACAAAATTTTACAAAATAACAGTTTCTACCCATACTACTTTTACGAATGAAAATATCAAAAGCTTCCTATAAAGATTAGACATATATAACGTGTTTGGAATTTGCAGCAGACCTCAGTAGAATCATTTCTCTCCCCTACTCTCCCCCTCCCTCTCTCTTTCCCCCCTCCCTCTTTCCCCTCTTTCCCCCCCCTCTCTCTCTCTCTCTCTCTCTGTCTGCCTCTGTCGATTTCAAATAGTTTGAGTAAGGCGACCAAACTACCTGACAGTTGCCCTGAGTTCCTGTACTTCCAGCGGGCACTATCGCCTAATAAATACCTTCACGTTTTACGGACTGATAAAGAATCATCGGCTTTACTTTGTGCATTGCGGGGTTTGGTGTCGTGGGCATCGAATACATCTTTTGAGAATCCAAGTTGTCCCTGGACCACTCCTCTTCTCGGATGACAGATTTCGGGTGTCGTTTTATGAATTTGTTCGTAGTGGAAGTTCGGCCTTCGCTCTCACTGTCAGGGATGCAAACCCAGGATCCAGTACTAATATCCGGTTCGGTACTCCGATCACAAACCATCTCCAATTGAGTTAACGATAATACCATTCCCGTCACCATGTGACGCGGTGTTTGGGAACATGGTATATTAGATATTTACTTATTTTATAAAGTAGTTTAAACCAAATAAGATATACAAAACGAAGAAAGCTGTTGAAGAGAAAACGCAATCTGGATACAATGCTTCAACACGAGGTATTATCTTACACATGCGAAAACATGAAAATATCTTTATGGAATTTCACGAATCACTAATAATCATGAATAGCATTATAATGAGGATAATTACTTCTTATAAAGAGCTTTTTCGAAGTAATTGTAAGAGATTTCGCTCACTCGTCTATACTGCCGACAAGAACGTCTTGTCTCTTCTGCTGCACCTGGTAATTTGTGAAAAGATCCGTTCTTGCGAAACGTTGGTGCGGTGCATGCGATTCGAGTGATCGATTGTACTACGTTGATCATTTTAGCACTTTGTTCAATATGGCGATATCGACTGCATAAGTCAATATACATTTAATTATGGAGTGAGAAGCAAAATAATTATCTTATGAGAATACGTGATTGGTCACAATAAATCTATAGTTGCACTTATAAGTCGCAAATACTGAATATTATTATACGAACCAATAATATAATTTAAATACGCATGAAGGGGAAGACAACAGTATAGAAATAATATCCGATACAAACAAAACGTCGAATCAGTACAACGGTTCTACACGCCACCATCAGTAACCTCTTAAGTTTTGATTGCAAAAAAAACATGGCATGCCCTAGTTCTGTAAGCGTCCAACAAGACCGCTGCAACCACAGTCAGCTACTCTACGTAGTATATTCTAGCTTGTAGCTTCCGAGTCATCCTCGTACTACTGGAAGCAATAAAACACTTCACAGAAACAGGAAACAGATTTTTTATTTCTCTCTTTATCTTACTCAATGGGGCGAATAGACGAAGGTACTATTTCATATGCAAGCACATGCTGAGCAGTCAGCTACCTAGCTGCATACTACAACGAACGTGGACTCAGCCAACCCAGGTGAAGGCGAGCTGAAGGTCGCGGAACGATCGCTAGGAGGGCGGCGTGCTTCGTTACGGTTCGAATACATCAGACTTCTTCTCTTGCTGTGATTTATTATTCAAGTAAGAACGTTTCAATGAGATTTCATTTCTTTGAACTCCCACGTGAATTCCCAAGGTCTAGTAAGGCGGGCTATTGGTTAAAGTTTTGAACTTTTTAAAAGATAGGAATCAATCTTTCTTTAAGAAACTATACTAAATAATTGAAAGCTGTAGTAAAATAACTCATGAATATGTGACTAAAATTTGAAGGTGGAATAGAAAGCAAAATATTTATTTTCAATAAAAGATGTGGGTATAATTGTAATGTGTTAGAGCACCAAAGAATTGAATCAGATTAATGAGAGTTGATCTCACTAAGAAAGTCAACCACCTTAATTTTTTTTCAGTCAACGTTAAAACTTAAAAGATTAGAAACTTAAGAGAAACCTTAAAAGAACTTGATTTTTTTAATTTTGAACTAATGTTTATAAAGAGTGCAATCTTATTTTATGTAATAGTGTGATTGAAGTGTACATATTGGATGTAAGTGTTCGTTATATAAAGATATGTTTTCAGGGACAATTTCGTTTTTGTGCGTATTATATATTTTTTGTAAAGTAAGTGATAGGATTCCTTGTAGGTTATTGTATGTTTTGTATAAAATTTGATAATACTACATATAATGAAATAATGTAAAGAATAAAATAAATATTTTTACTAGAGAAGAAACGATAGGTGCGTGTAAAGGTTACTGTTAAGGTAACGAAATAAAACGTTTCAAAAAAAGTACAAAACCATTAGTGGGCAGGTGGAGTATAGTATTACATGCGCAACTTTTCTTGAATGATGACCTTGCTTTCTCCCCTCTGGCACAATAACCAGATGAAGTCAAAGCTCGCAGCGAGCACTGATATCAACATTCCAAACACATTTTCATTGGCTGGAAATAGAAACAATTTTCTTTTAAATACGAAACTCTATCCATTATTTTCTCCAAAAAATCTAAAGAAATGACTGTTAGAAAGTTAGAACGCAATTTATTGAGAACGTTGCGAAGGCATGACTTATTCTCCAGAGATTGGCACTCATTCATAAAATCTAGTGGCCGATTTCGTAACTAATATCTCCACTCTACGCGCATTTCTTCAATCCATCATTCAACAAAAGTTGCGCGAGTAATAACGCTTCCAGAGGTTTTGTTTATGTAGACGATGGCAGATGTCCTAACGTTTGAGCCTGAGCCTTCATCTCCCTTCACTTCTCTGTATCTAAAATCCAAAATATCGACACAATTGAATTGTTAGACTATTGTATGTTTAGTATAGTGCATTTTTAAACAAGTATGGTGGCGATGTTCTTCCCCCTACATGTCGGCTAGCGAGATTTTCCCAACTAACTTTCCCTCACAAGCGGGGCTATGCGCCACCCGGCCACACTTTAAGGCCCGATTTCTCTCCCGACATGCGTGGTAGTATATTGCATGTAACTCTAATCTGTGTAAGGGGCGAGGTTAGAGCAACGAAGATTGGGAAAGATCGCATGTCCTTGGCCCGATACTTCCCCAGATTCTTCTCGAGTGGATCGGAGAAACCATGGAAATTACCGAATAGAACAGCAGGCCGCTAGAATTCTCTATATAGCAGCTGATTTTAACCTAAATATGAAGTTAGTGTCGGTCAAAAGCACTGCAGTGGCATCACGTGATGCCCTGAGCTACTTCTGCCGGAGGCACGATTGGAGAACTATTGTGCGACCAACATTACACATATATACATACATAAATATATTATATATATATATATATATATATATATATATATATTGTGACCGGTGGGCTCGTGTAATAATCCCGCCCTGGTATAATATAACAGTGGGCTGTATAACTGTACGGACATCCGCGCAAAGTTGAGAAAGGTCGCTGAAAAGACTAGAACAGCCGACGAAACATCAAATCACCGCGTACGTGCGTCCAAATACCACGTGAGACATTGTTCACACGGCTGGGGTGGACCCCGCGAATTCATCGGCCGTTACGTTGGGCCAGAAGGAGTTGGTCGCCGAGGGAGGGCGAAATTCCGGCGGGACTTCGGGCGAACCCGAAGACATTGCGTAAGACTACCTGCCGCCGTTGCCCAGCGACGGCTCCGGTGCTCCAGAGGAAGTAAGGGTTGGTTTTTAAAACACAAGGTAGCGTTGACCGTGCGCTTGTTTCCAAGGCCTCGCATTGCCGATTTGTAAATACTTAGGAGACCCTTCACGAAAAGTAACCTGTCCCTGCATAATCTATCTATCGTGAAAGTACCGCTTCCCAGGTACGTCACTATATTAATATATATATAATGTGGATTACACTAGGGATGGAACCCATCGTAAATTTTCTCCAAAATCGTTTACGCCGAATTAATTTAGGCCCTTCTGAGGGCCTGGGAATTTGAACCGTTCCAAGGGTCTTTTCGACATTTTCTTGAAAACGGTTCCTCATTGTGCAATAATGTGGCATATTGTAATCTTTGTGTAATTTCAATTATGCAATAATGTGTGATCCCGAGGACGAAACCAATAATTCTAAATCCGTTTTGTTCGCAGTAATCGCCCACACACAGTAGGTTCATCTCCAGGCATGTCATTAGTTTTCGCCGCGCGCTTGAAACGTTTGCATCTTCATGACGTCGGCCCTGCAACTATTATGCTCGAGTATGTGAGCGAGCAAGATTGGCAAAGGCACCGACTAATCGAGCGATCCGACGCGCTAGCGCCGTTGCACGGAGCTGCATAGCAAAGACGAGCGCCGCTCAGGGCCATTGTCTCTGCCTCGCTCGGGCCCGAGTCGACGCCCGGAGAGGCCTCTCGGGACAATCATGGCAGCATACAGCGGAGCCGCGCAGGTCGAAAACAAATCCACTACATGTGAGTCGGATACAAAGCTCCCTTTGCAAGGGGGTTATATTTGTAGGTTTTGAATCGTCTTTACAGACCGAAATAAAACAGTTGCAGTAGCAACTACGCTGCAATAAGGTTGTGGGTTTGATTCACGCTTAATGCAAAATTATAATATATTATGGAATGGTATTCGTACAAAGATAAAACCACCATGAATTCCAGATAATGATTCATCATTCACAAATACCCTGGAAGATAACATATGTTTGTTACACTACGTTACATAACTGGTAAAACCTACTACTACCAAAGAACATAGTAGTGCGCAGTCTAAAAAGAGGGAGGGGCAACTGAATTGTTAGGATCCTCTGGGCTCATTTTCCAACTCATTATATTTTCATATGACATATTTCTAGTAAATGAATAAAATGGTACACAGAAAATGAAATTATAAATATAATGATACAATTAACTAGTACAATTAATTTTATGCTGAACAATTTACATGGTTGACGGATGGTTTGAAGTGCTTCGTTCCCAAATATCGTGACTCAATTCCCTAAAGTATCAGCTTAACAAAGAGGAACATTAAGAATTGATTATCGTTTCGGAAATCAATGTATTCACTACGTAGGGGTAAGTGTATCTCTCTCCCTCTCTCTCTCTCTCTCTCTCTCTTTCTCTCTCTCTCCCTCTCTCTTCCCCTCTCTCTCTCTCTCTCTCTCTCACACACACACACACACACACACACACACACAAACACACACACACACAAACCATAAAATTCATCAACAAAGCCAATAGAAATGATAAATAAAATGTGGATATAATGAATCATTTTTATACCAATTTTTAATGCTCACAAATCCTCACGCTCCTCAAATCAATACCTCTCACACAAGTACTTCAAATGTATGCAAGAAATGGAAACTGGAGGAAGGTGACTAAAGTGGACGCAACAGAGACGGTGTTAGACTTCATTCTATCAGTGCACCTGGCTGAGGTCACAGAGAAGGGAGACGATTGCCCAGTCTCAAAATCATAGGCTTCCTAGCTTCACGACAGGCAGCCTCGGCACAAAATAATTACGTTCAAATTTCATATAAGATGACACTCAAGAACCACAATTTAACAAACTAACGCAGCCCCAAAAAATGTATCTGGGCGATGATAATCCGTAGCTCCCATTAGCCTACCCGATGTTTTCTGAACAGCGATAGTAAGCGTTCTATGTAAACGCTGTCTTCTCGTGTGTCTCGCTCCTGCTTTAACGGTCGTCGAGTGCACGGACATCTCGCGCGAACTCTGCATGACGCGAGGCGCGGGCAGAGCGGAGCAGAAAGGAGCAGGGCGGAGTGCGGCGATGTGGGAAAGTTCGGGGCGGGGCGGATTCTGACAGCCCGAGGAGAGGCCAGGCGAAGCGCGGTGAAGCGGGACGCGGCGGGGAGCAGCCGAGGAGGACAGCTAGGCGTGGCTGGGCGTTCCTCGCGCGCCGCGCCGACGGCAGTCACACGTCATTAGGCGTGTCGCGTTTAGGCGGACAATTGCAGGCTTCGGCGACGTAATGAAGGCGTCGGGTCCACGCGGGAGGTGGCGACAGAGGGCGGGCGCTGCCAAGACACCCCGCGCCCGCCCGGAGCGCCAGCCTCCGAGCGGATTTTCTGGCTCTTAATGACGAGGACGCCGGACTGTGAAAGAGGCTTTGATACCCTGTAAAACAATAGATGTCCGAATGCTCTATGAATACTTCTCACCTTCTCTTAGAGTAATGGCGTAGAAAATTAAGACGAGAACAGTTTCTAATCGCACATTTCCATCTGATTAATTATAGGTGAAATATGGTTCTGTCATATATCGAAATTACTTCGTTTTTTGCTAAATAAACTCAACATGAACCAGTTGTGGAATTAGGTTAATTGAGATAACAGTATTTATTTATTTGATTTATTTATTGATTTCTGATTCCTGGCGCCACAACTGCTATAGTTTAATCCCATAAGTATATTGCGTATTATATTCCAGAAGGTGGCGATGTTCTTCCCCCCTTTGAACGTGACATTCTTTCTGATCTACAAGTCGGCTAGCGATGGTTTTCGCCTCTAGATATTTCTCAGCCAGACCAAGATCTAAGCTCCCGACTGGTCTACTAGTATGTGTTGACTACGACTAGTCAGCGCCTAGGACTAACATGAAGGAAAGATCGCACGCGCTCTCCGGGACCCGTTTGTTAGCCTACTTCTCCGGCATTCTCCTAATATTGATTGGAGAAACCTCCCAAATCTACAGATCGGAGCAGTAGATCTCTAGAATTCTCTTCTGCTAGAGACTTACTGGTCTGTAGAGCAGTTGAAGTCAACGTACTGCATATCTAGCTCTTCTCAAATATTCGTCGCCATCGGAATTCGAACCTTTGACTTCCCGGTAAGATAGACTGCAGGGATAAGATGTTGCTCTGAGCCAGCTCGGACGTTGATTGTGTGTAAAGAATGTGTTTTCGAATATTCTACGTTTTCTATTCGTACGTTTGCATCTTTCTAATTATAAGTGGTTGCTGATGTAGCTTAATGAGTACATTTGATATTTGTTAAAAGGAACGCAACCTGAAACTATTTGGAAATTCAGATGACAGGGAACCCCTTATTAACGAGAAAGAATCACGGCTTGGATTTTGTTTGTAACCCGACCCATTGGCTGCCCTGAGACACCGCCGCGCCTCTCCACAGTGCGGTGGGCGAGGAACCTTCTCGTTAGCGGCCGCTCGCTGGATGCTGCCAGCGCCTCGGCGCGGCCGCGCCGCTGGCGCCGGTGCCAATCAGGAAGCTCATACGCCGCACGCGGGCGCAGGGCACTGCACCGGGCGCACACGCGCGGATGCCTCCCAACGCGGCCTGGCGGCGAGTGGGCGAGGTCGCTTCACGACTCGGCGCCGGCGCTCTCCAGAGCCGACGTACCGAACGTACCACTATACAAACGGGATTTGATCTGGAAAAATCTATCTGGCGGGTCTCTTTCACGTTTTGAACGGAGTAGCAGGCAATTCCTCGCGGAATCTCGACGAGGATAGACATATCTACTTTTCAAACTGCCCAGTCACCTGAAGAGTTAACCTCTTCGTCTAATCGTTTCCTAGTTCTAGTTTCGTGAACAGGGTACAAATTGACGGGTGCGATGCCGGGTATTATCCACTCCCAGAGTTCGATGCCCCCTTTTAATTGTAAATTTCTCTTTGCTAGGGACAATTACTTCGTATTAGATGCATCATTTATGATTTTTACACTCTTGATATGGGTTCCAATCACACGAATAAAATGTGTAAGAAAACATTGCAGAGCGCAACAATGTTAAGATTTATTCATTGTTGCGTAAGAGAAGATGAACTTTCTAAAGTCTTTTCCATTTAAGTTTGTAAGGCCCTAATATGGAAAAATTGCCAATTCGCACGTTGCCTATTAGAATTGGAAATTAATATTTAATTTCCATGACTATAGTATATTGGTTGAGTAAGGTACCATGGCGTAAATCTATTTCACGCTTTCGACGGAGTAGCAGAGAAGTTACCCGCGATGGAATACGTGAACTCCCGACAAGGAAAGAGATGTCTAGCTTTCAAACTGTCCAGTCACAGGAACATATCCCGACCCCTTTAGAAATAAGCCGTGTCCACGAGTTGACAAGCAACTCGTGCATTTTGCATGCCATCTCCTGGCATTTACAACGTTTAACGTGTTGCTGTTAATTTGTGATGTGGTTTCAGACTGGATTTTCCTCATAAGCTAGGTTTAAATTTTTGCTTCTTCTCCTTCTTTGCAATTTGTCTCTCGATAAATTTCAATATAGTAAGAATGTTTGCTATCCGCTCTCAATTCGCCATTTGTATTAGAAAATACCATTGTCTAAGCAAAATTATTTTACTACGATGAACTTAGAGTAATATCTATCAATTGATGGCAAGCCGTTTCATTAATGCTATTTGCAATGAGTAACCCCATGATGTATTATTATTTTTATTTATTATCATAATATTAAAAACATATCATTTCTGTTGGTTTTTAGTAATATTATAATAATGGTATAGAAAAGAAGTCGAATTATAAGGAAGAATTTGGGTAAGTAAGTACGTATGTCATTCGTTTAGCATTGACAATGAACATGAAATAAATAAGAAATCATTATGATAAAAATTCCTTGGGAAAGTTACATTGATCTCGTTGATTTTGTTAATATTCTGAGTCTAAGATAAACAATGCAAAGAAAATTACACAGAAATTACTGCTTTAGTTGAAAAGCATATTTTTTTAAAAAATACAGTCCGTCTATCGAGAAAAGCTGTGATGCATCGTCGTGTGGACGTCCGAGTGCGAGCGTCCGCTCGCAAATAGGTGCGTGACACAGAGCTTCTCACCTGGCGGCCGCCGCGCACAGCGCTTCTATGAAGATGGCCTTCCTATAGTTAGCTGAGGCGGCGGTGGCGGCGGTGGCGGCCGCGGCGTCCGCTCTCGGGCGCTCTTACATAAACACGCGGCCGGCGGTCGTCGACCCGCCGGCCCTTGGACGCCGTCCATCCGTCAAACGCCACCGGCCGCCGCCCACACCTCCGCCCCCGCCGCCCTCCGGAAGCGCCCCGTGCGTCGACATTGGGCCACGCGCTCTTGGCCCCGTCGCGGCCGCCCTCCACGCGGCCTTTGCCCAGCAGCCGCCCAGGTGCCCGGGCGCGGCGGCTCTCCAGGTTCGTGGTGAGGAGGACGGAGAGCGTTTTGGGCAACGGTCGGCTGACTTTTAGCCAACTCCAGTAGCGGGGAGTAACCAATCCATTCATTCTATATTACTTATTTATTTAATTAACATTATTTATTTAACATTAATTATTTAATTAAATTTATCATATAAATAAATTCACGAACTTCTAGATAATTTCAGCGGAATAAATAATTAATCGGAATAGATTTTGCACATTTTCTCCCTTTTGTGAATCGATAACTTTCAGCTGGTTCAAGGACTGATTGATGGTTGGCGAATTCAAGGGGAGATTCGGGTATTACAAGAACTTGATGCCACATTACGTTTTGCATTGTTCTTGTCTTAGGGTGTACAATGCGTGGCATCCAGTTGGACACAATCGTTGGCAAGGAAGTACACGTGTTGGTAATGTGTTCATGCCAAACTACTCTGTGTTTCGCAAACGTGTCTTTAATATACGTTTTTTTATCGTGCTCAAAATAGATGCATTTATCTTCTAAGAAAAAATTTGGGGCAAACAATCAGGAAAAAATATTTTTTTATTCGTACGTACAATACGATTTAGTGTCAAGAGTTACTTTAAAAAAATGTCACTTTTTTCTCCTTTCAACACAAGCAACATCGATAAAAACGTCCTCTTAATTTTAAAATTACTTTTTTCTTTTACACTCGCATTCATAAAGACGCGAAACACTTCATAATTCATTGCTTAAAATAGTACAGAACATTTTCAGCGATCAATCGTTCTTGAGCTCAAAGAATTATTTTATTTTTGCGCCAGGGCTGTAAGTGCCTAATCACATAATGAAGAGCTAAGCTAAAAGTGTTGCATAGCTCGGAGCAGCTTCATCACGGCTCACCAGCGCCGTCTTCCGGCGTGCGTCGCGCCCGGCCCAGTGCGTCACGGCTTGGCGAGACGCCGCGCCCGCGCTCTCTGGGGCGAAGGGGTCCAAAACCTGCTCATACAAAGCCGGAATCTTCCTTATAAATAAAATTGCAGTGTCCTTTACCTACCTCTCAACCCTTCAAACATGTTAATATCAAAGGCCTGTGTATTGTAAGTAAATAAATTTGTATATCAATCCCAATGATATAATTACCCAAAATATTGACACTTTTTGACTTTTTGTGCGAACTGTATGTAATTGTATAGCTGAATATTTGCAAAAAAATGTATAATCTTGTGTATTCTAAATTGATTCTCGTGGTCACTTATGACCCAGTTGTTAAAAACCGACCTTTAATAAGAAAAATAGAATGCCTGCCTACGAGTTTAAAATAATTGCCTTTCTTAAAAGCATACGCGTGTATACATAATGTAACAATCATTTAAATTGTTTTTACGTTTTTTGTCTGACAGTTTGTCTGTCAGGGGTAATCTCTGAAACGATTAAACCTATTTCAGTGGAGATGTCATTGAAAAGCAGATTATTTTGTCAAGTAGAACTGAGGCTACTTCTTCAAAAATATTATTTGTTTATTTTATAATACAATACTACAGTTTTATTATCATATTAATGAAAGAGAGGACGTGATCTTCAAGACAAGAGAAATGTTACTGTGTGAGTGACATTTACTGCGTATAAAAATTACCCCATCCTCCTTGCCTACCCCTTAGAGCAAAATATAAGCGGTTTGGCGTAAAATTATAAAAGAGTGAGAAGATCCATCATAGTGCATTAAACGTGCCCATAACATTTTCTACTCAATACTTTTTAATTCATTCCAATAGCATCATTACGCTTGGAGTAATTTCAGGTAATTTCAAAATGGCTACTGGAAGGTTTCCGGGGTTATACAAAAATGCATCTGGTTACAATTGCTCGTAGCAATGGTGGAGGATTTGTAAAATGATGAATTGTACACTCGAAAATATACATCCTACGAGTATACACAACTTCGTTTACACTATTATCCCTGCAGGAAATGAAATTTCACTTACACAAACTTACTCTTCAAATGAACTTATCTAGCACTTATTACACGTGCGCGTCCACTATCGGCATTCTTTATTTGCATCGATCTTGACACAAAGTGGTAATCTTGGCTTGTTTTAAAACTTAATTCTACACTTACAACTCGATTACAACGCATTTCCATTCACATTATCATCAAACATTTTTATTCATTCATCATATCGTCCCTCAAGCTAATAAGGGAAGTTTTTAGAACTGGTGCCCTCATTCCTCAACCAATACCTGGGAGTCGTTCCCCGCACGTATAATGTTTCAGAATCAATGAAAATAATCATTCCATGTTACGACGAAAACTTTCTTTCAAAATTACAACAATTCTTACCAGAATATCCCTCCATTCCGGAGGGGCAATGGACACTCTTCATGTGGCGTCGCTGGGAGGGCAGTAGTGGAGGGGGAGCGAGCGCCCCCCGGCAGCGCGCGCATAAAACAAGCATTAATCCTGGCCGCCTCTGATTTAAGATGGAGACCTTTGTCCCCCGGCGTCTCCGGAATGCACCAATGCGGCTGCGAAGTCACTCCCCTCGGTCACACGCCGGCGAAGGCCCTTGACACAACCCTGCCCACCTCTACGTGGAAGAAAAGTGAGGAGTCGGCTCCTGCAGCTTACAGGCTTCGGCTGCGGCTTCCAAGTCCGCCTTGAGCATGGACGATCGCCTAGAATATTGTGGCACAAGTGTCCCAAGCACTATGTAGCACTTGCAAGACCCAGTCCTCTCCCTGATCGAATGTTGTGTGATGAGCCCGCCTACGCACCTAGAGGAATACGTTTTGCAGTGGGTCTTAGGAGGGCTACGTGACCGTCACCTGGCCATTTTGTTACTGACAACAATGGGCGTAGATCAGGCAAGTCAAACCGCGCCCGCACGAGCTACTTGGCCGCCTGGGGAACCGGTGCTCCTACGGGCATGGACAACTTCTCACTCCGCACACATTTCCCCTTAAAATTCATAAAAGGGAGTACACGCGCGACCTGAAGCGGCGCGTGGAGGTGAATAGTTGCTTCGTACGAAAGTATGTTTGACATTTTTTCTTGCAAATAACAGATAACTGTATTTATTTATTATGTTCAGATTCACTATTTACTTCTATTTGAAATTTTTTTTCAGGATTACAAAATCAAGAAACCTTTGATTCAATTTTTTTAAATTTTACTCTTATTTGACAACCAACTGATGTATTATTTCATTTTAATACACTTTTTTGCTTAAAAGAAAAAATGGGAATTAATGTAGTTAAATTTGGGGCAATAACTGTTGACTGACTTCTCGTAAAGACAGTCTTGGGCCAGGTATCCAGTGACGTCCCATCTCTCCGGAGACATTTGTACAACCCCTACATTTAAATAACGCGTCTTGTTCTCTGGGCGCAGTGCTCGAGGGCTCTACTAAGCTTGTTACCTTGCCCGCGACCTTGACATGTTTAGCCTAGATGATGGAGAAGGAAAATATATAAAAATAAGCCCTGTATGCAATTGTTTCATTTAGGATTAACTTTGTTGCGTCCCTTGCACTTGGATGTCAGAATGTATGGGAATGAAATTATGTGCAGTGTTAAGAACGCGCACAATTAGTAACTCCACAATTTATCAAATTAATTAGCATTTCTTGTAAACTTTTTTTAAATTAAATAATCATCACTAACAGCACTGCTTTATGTGCAGATACACTGTCCACCACATGTTTTGAAAATTATCTGCTTGCGGATGTTACACATTCTCTCTAGCAAATCCTTATTCACACAATTATCACGCGAAGCAACTGACAAACAGCTAGCCTCCACCCGCAGCCCATTGTTCCGCTGGCCACCCGTGAAGTGAAAAGATCGAGATTTCACACCTCACGCGCTGTGGGGCGTGCGCGAACACCGTGTTAACGCGTCCGTGGGGTGGGAGTGGGAGCGCTATCAAATAACACGAAGTGCGCCTTCTGCGCCGATGCTTCCTTTCACCGCGCGCCGCTGCAACCTTGGACTCAAGTATCCTGTTCAGGACGAACTACTTGCTTTCACGAATAAGTGCATGGAATAAGCAGCTACCTGCTACGCGGCAGCGATTTCGCAATCAGGATGCCAAATTTGGCTCTGAATCTTTGCCCTCCACTTGATAATTTTCGCTTGAGCAAAAGTTGCTTTCCGCAACGCAATTAAAAAACAACTACATTTCAGTGAATTTCAAGTAATATCGTAACTTGCTCTTAGAACTCCTTGTGTAGCCTAATATTTCGCTGGCAATCCAGGATTTGCGGAGAGTAAAGCCAGAATCAACGAAAAGAAGCCCTGCATACGCCACTAGGCACATTTTGCAGCATTTCAGATTTTATCATCACTATATTCTAATTTATAAACCTTCAAGTAATAACATAAGGTTCTAAATTATCAAATCTCATCAATAACAACTTTTAATAATATAAAATAATCTGGCCAAGTTTCAGTCTATGTTATAAACCAATAAATTGAATTAAATAGTTGTACAAATGGAGATTATTTATTAAAGCTTATTTCAAAAACAGTAACACTAAATCATTTACGCGTTTCAAGTGAACATTTTCTTCGATATATTCTTAAATACATAAGATTAATAATTTTTTTTAATAATTGAAATGGAAGAGTGGAAATTCATATCAAAGAATTTAAACGCTCATTGAGCATTATTTATTTTTGGCTTTCGTCTGTGTTGAATGTGTTCTCCTAGTGACAGTAATGATAAACAGAATACTTTGAATAAAATATCATATTATGAACATTTATTTTTACGTAACGAAAAAAAAACGAAAATTGAATATCCACATACGAAAGAAAAAGTGTATTCAATACTCAGTAGTTGATTCATTATGTCTTTATATCGGCTTTGGATACTCACTTTATGCGCATATATTTCCATATTTCATGAGCATTAAGCGTGTACTAGAAAAGTCCCGTTTTATTCGTCTTTAATAGCACGTAATGATGTTATACGAGTACAAACAGTTTATACTGAATCATAAAATTCAAATCGATAAATTTGAAGTAATTAATATTCTAAAAGAAATACAAAACGATGCATAAATATTTTGCGTAAACACCAAATTGCACTCTCGTTATTTTGATGAGAAAGGAGGGAAATCGTTACATCATTAACATCAGTAATTGAAACTTGTCTAAGATCTAAGTTAAGAACGAGATCAGTAATTTCCCCAGCAGATGGGACAGGTCAACTTCAAGATTTTACACGTCAGCAAAAAACTGAAAACTGCATTATCTACACGTACATTTTTACTACATAATTATGATTCCAGATGTATTTATCATTTCATAATATATTAACACACTATATTATTACATTACTTTTTTCAATTATTAATCATTTATATATTTACTAACCAATCTCGATTGAGATACAATTCGTGATATTTGTAACATTCACTATTATTATTATTATTATTATTATTATTATTATTATTATTATTATTATTATTATTATTACTATTATTAGCAGTAATGAAAACTTCTTAATGTGAATTCGCCATTAGCAGGCTCGTTTTGAGTTAAAACCGTCAATAAAAAACGGAGATGCATTCCAACTCTTCCTTAGCTCCGATAAAGAACGCGGTATTCTCTTTTAAGCTTCTGGCCGTATTATTCCTTGGGCTACTTCTCTTGTAATTACTTGTCGTGGCGTATATTCGCTCAGAGACACCATCTCGTCTTTTCTTGAAATCACATCAGGAAAATTGTATGAATAAAAAATTAAATCTTAATTAACTATGTTTACATTTCTGAAACATGTTTCTCATTAAACTGATTAAAATGCTATTTTGTTCTTCCTCTGAACGACTCATATCGTGTCGGCGTGAACTTGAGTGATTATTTTTCGATACAAACGTTGCAATATCTAAGGGTCATCAGTAGGGACAGACTTTGCTGATCAAAAACATCAACAAAAATGATCAATAAAATGCTCTTAAAATGCTTTTTACAATGCTTAGAAACCAAAGGAAAATTATTTAAAAAGTTTTATAAAAGCCAGTACAGAAGAACAACTCAAGTCTTTGGATATTTTACTGATATAATCGAGGCGTCTTCCTTTTGTTCAAGTGAACTCAGCTCGCAAACTTTTTGTATGGACTGTTCTTTAACACACAATCTCTGTCTTAAGTTATCCCGAAATAAGCCAAACTAACAATGGCGCTGATATGCATTACAGGAACCATAGTTTACATACTCACAACGGCTGACATTACAATTTCTGAGTGAAGAAATCGAAGAGGCTATTCAGGGATTCTGTGAAGAATATTTGTTACATCATGTAAATATTATTTGAAGCAAGTATCATTAAAACTATATTAAAATCCATTAAATCAGCAAAAAGTGCTTTAAAAATTATGGAACAAGGTAAATAGTGACTTACTAGTAGCAATCGACTGATCTTAATCGGTACTGATCTCAAGAGATTGTCAAGATATGTTTGTCCATATCTTTCGTTCAGGACATTGCACACAAAAGAGACCGAAAGACACCCTGATTAAAAGCGTATGCGTTCTTTCTCTCAATAGCAGCAATGTTCTCAAGTGATAATGAATCAAAACAAAAATGTAAAAGAAATTCAATATAAAAAGATTCCAAGGCAAAACTGAAAAAAATGAAGACAAAGAAAATGTGAAGAAAGTGGTCTGAGAAGACGAGACATACTTCAGAACTTGTGCTCGCCCCTATTCTTCGACTGTACTGTCACGCATGCAAGACATATTCACATTCTGTAGACCCCAGATCAGAGAAGCACACAAATACATTATTGCCTTGGTATTGGTGAAGATATACAGGTCTAGCCCAGATCTCACCCAGATTTTCGCGCTGAAGCGGTACACCGAACCACCAAGTCAAATTAACTTTATATATTATTAATAATTAATTATTATTAATTATAATTAAATAATATTATTAATTATAATTAAATATTATTTTTATTATAGTTTATTAATATTATTAATATATATTTTATTTTCGAAACAAAGAACACCGTATGCATCGTTTTGTCCCTGTGTTTAAGGACGTTTGTTGTTATTATTAACCACAAGAAGACGCGCCAAATATTTAACCTTCTCGTTCTAAGGGATAAAAAATGTGTTGA
Source organism: Gryllus bimaculatus (assembly GCA_017312745.1). Lineage (NCBI taxonomy): Eukaryota > Metazoa > Arthropoda > Insecta > Orthoptera > Gryllidae > Gryllus > Gryllus bimaculatus. The sequence goes on from BOPP01000019.1 coordinate 7,833,824, forward strand.
CTCTCACACTAGTTTGTATGTCAGCGGCTCACCACTACAAATGTCCATTATTAATTGAACGCATAATAAGTTAATCATTCACAAGAATGCAAACAATGAGATTCTCGCAAATCTAGACACGAAATATCGCCTAAAATATGCATAACAAGTCTACACAGTTTCTTTCACATTGGATCGTCGGAGCATTTTTCAAGATCTTCGAGGTGACCTTTGTACTTGTCTTGAATTTCTTATCCTGTCATTCCTGGTCTTTCCTACTATCTATCGTAGTGTGTTCATTTCTACTGATCGGTATAGTTGTTTTGTTTACTTCGTATCAGCTTGAGTTTCAGCTCCGTATGTCAAAATTGGTCTTACCATTGACTTATAGATTTTAACTTTACCTTCTATGCTACTGTATTTATTTTTCCAAGTTACATCTCTTAAGTATCCTGATTCACGAGCACTTTTCATGACCACTTCGTACTTATACAGAACGTCTAACTCGAATGTAAAACGGACATCCGTGACACGCATTCTTGGACATATTCACCAATATAGAATAAATAAATTGAGGTGCTTTGTAAATACCCTCGTCAGATATAGGTTAATGTTAGAAGTAAAATAAATAAAGTTAGATTGTAAGCCAGTAAATGCAAATGTAATGTTGAGATTATCTAAACTTCGTAATTTATCCAGAAGACAAATATTTTTAAAAAAAATTAATGGCCTGCTTCCTCGCTACTTTGCATGTATGGCGATCACTGGAGATGTCCCCTCCCAGGTATTTGAACTTCATCACTTGCTCGATGACTTTTCCTTCTATTGCCAACTTATATCTTACAGGTTGTAGATTACTGGACTTAAGGAGTTGGCGTATTCCACCCGCATATTTTATTTCATCCGTAGAGAAGACTCCTACTTTTACTTTAGTTTTGACATCTGTATATACTATAGCTTCAATGGTTTTGGTCAATATTTTAGGCACTAGTTTGTTCCTCAAAATTCTGAACTCGTCTCGAAACCTAAATGCCTTCTTGAGGTCCACAAAACACAATAAGGCAGACTTGTTATACGATCGGTATTCGATATTTTTCTCGACTATTTGAAGGACTATAAATATAGCGTCTGATTGTGCGGAAACCTTGTTTTTCCTCATTGATTACAAAGTATTTTCGCAATTTTGCCAGTATTATTTTCGTCAGTGATTTGGATATCGTACTCAGTAGGGTTATACCTCTGTAGTTGTTAGGGTCATAGCTCTTCCCGTTTTAAAAGACCGTTATCGTACTTGTAATACTAATTTTCCAATCTCGTAGTACATCCCCAAGTTCTAATATTTTATTAAATAATACGTTCAGCTGATCTTTTAATCTCTTGCTTTCATACTTCAATATTCCGTTTCGTATTTCATCTTGGCCCAGGTATTTCCTATTCTTTAAGGTTTTCATTGCAGTATATAGTATATCATTATCTGTAATTTATTGTAATCATCATTGTTGTCATGCATTTTTAGATTTGTTTAACTTTGTATTTCTTCGTTAGTCCCCTGATATTGCTGCTGAAAATAGTTTTCCCACGAGGACATTTCAACCGTATTTATTTTCGGAACTTTATATATTTCAGCTTCTCTATTCTTTAAAATATTCCGCATTTTCTTTTCGTCTCCATACATCTTTCTCCAAATCATTTGTGACATTTTCCCAAAATTCCTCTTTCAGTTCTCTTATTTTCTTACTTGCTTTGTACCTTGCAGAAACATACAATCGTCGGTCTTCTAACAATTTTGTTGTTTTAGCTTAGAAATGCTCTTTTCTTTCCCCCAGTAACATCTTTAACATCATTATTAAACCAGGGTGTCTTGTATTTATTTTTAGTCCACAATTGTGTCTTCCTTTTCCCTATAACCTCTTCCGTTGCTTGATTTAAATTTGTATTTAATTTGATCCACTCTGCTTCTATGTATGCTCTCTTCTTTTTTTATAGTTTGCGTTCATCGTCTCGTTTAGTCTTTTCTGACATGCAAAAGCTTTTGAGTTAAATAAGATCACTATAACATCATCGGCTATCACGAAAGACTGGCACAAAACACACTGAAAAATATAATAATGAATTATTAGATGCGTTTTTCTGTCGAAAAGTTGCTAATTTCCGCCGCCGCATGACAATACTTCCTCTCTACAACGTAAACGAAGTACGTCGAAAAAGTAAAATCATAATTAATAATGTTCGATTTGTCGTACGGATGGCCGAGATAGTCAAGGCAGTAGTGCCGAAGTGATCTCGGACTGAAGGATCGCGGGTTCGAGCCCCTTCTCGGTCATGGTTCAATTTGTGTTCGTCCTTTCATCACCAATCATCACCATACCATGTCATCTTCTCAGTTACCATAACGTTCAATCCAATATTGGTCGCTAATGACCTAGATGAAATTGATGCGACCTTAAATAAAAATAAAAAAGAATGTTCGATTTTCTCAAAGTTCTTCAAGGTTAGAGATTTAGCTTTCAATACATAACAAATGAAGACAGAGAGAGTATTTTGAAGATATTAAACATGTCGATAAACAAAAATGCGTGAGATATCACTCCTGCTCGGAGAATTCGAGCTTTCTTTGGCATTTGGCAGCCCCACGATAATAAAAGTGGTTACTGCCGACCTCTGCCCTCTGGCCCTCCATCAACTTCTTGATCTGCGGGCACGGTGTGGCCCCGTGATGCAGCACGACAATCTTTGGCCTCAGCTCCCGGGGCCACGCACCGATCTTGGGTTTCACAGCAGCGTACGTTATGTCTCATCCCATGGGAGGCACAACCACACCAACATGTCGAAGCACTTAAAGACCCGCCCACACACTCATTTTTATCACTTACACTTATTTATTATATTTATACTTACATTTATACACTTGTTTTATATGAGTTTTACATTTGTGAGATTTACGTGGTAGATTGAGTTTTATTTTATCTTTGCTCCTTACAGATTTATGTCGAAGTTTCTTGGCAGTTCGAAAGTCAGATTAGCTACATTCATAATTTTCCAATAAATGTATTTCATTTGTAATTTTGTATCAATTTTTCAACCGTTATCTTACTGAAATTATTTTGCATGCTAACAGTGCCAAGTATTATATCACATAGGTTTATTTGTATGGTATCGTAACCTTGTTCGCAAGTTTGTTAGGTTTACTAGTTTATGTAGTTTGTTCTTAATAGTTTATAGTTATGTGACAAATGATAAATAAATCAACTTACTTTTCACTAAAACAAAGATTTTATCGTTCATTGTTGAAAATTAAACCGGAAAAAAGAAACAATCCATAAAAGAGTTCGGGGTCATCACCGACCCCGCCCTGTAGTTAGTCTTTTTTTATTGAATGATTACATGCCTACGGCCAGTTAGGCGCTAGGCAGCAGAAGATGAACAAATAGAATAAGAAATACAGAAAATGAGTAGCTATACAAATGCAGCTCATGCATCAAGAACAAAACGACTTTATGTAGTTAATAAAATTCGAAAGGGGATTATGGAGGGTCGAAGAATTGTCCGGTAATTTGCGTCTTAGTATGTTACAATGGGGATTATGCTTATCAAGTTCAAAATGAAGTGCAGATGGAATGTTTATTAATTTTGCGACAGAATTTGCCGAAATTTGTAGAAAACAGTTTTGAATTGGTAGTATACCTAACTCAGAATGAATTTGTATGTTTGAAACAAACCAAGCGGCTTTAATAATAGTTTTTAGACAGGTATTCTGAAAAATTTGTATTTTATCAATGTTTGTTTTAGATACTGATTGCTAATTTAGATGCCAAATTGTACACGCATAAGATATTATAAGTCGAATTACTGTTTTATAAATACGTAATTTAGTGAGTATACATAGTGAAGAAGTGCATTTAACGCGAGGAAGTAGCTGATGTCGTCGTTTATAAGCTAACAAAATTCTATGGGCGATATTATTTCGCCAATGGAGTCTTCTGTCCATTAATATTCCTAAATATTTTATTGGTTCGGTGTATGGTCCATTTTCTTGGTTCATTTTGATATGTGAGAGGAGGTGGTTCATTATGATGCGCGAGGAAAAAATTTTTTGCATCGCATTTAGATGTATTTAATTTTTAATTTGATATGCCACTTTTTAGCCCATGAATCTACCCGATTTAAATTATTTCGAAGCAAATTAATTATAGTTTCAAGATTTCTACCTGTACTGTATAATAAAGAATCGTCTGCAAATAATACTAATGAAGTGTTGTTTGTTGAAGAAAAATCTGAAATATATAAATTGAAGAGAATGGGGGAAAGTACAGCTCCTTGAGGGGTGCCTGCAAGAATTGATTTTGGAGATGAAATATACTATCTTAAACGAATGTAAAATGTGCAATTATTTAAAAAACTACCAATGAAATCTTGAAAATATTGAGGAATTCCTAAAACTGAAATTTTGTAAATTCAACCTGGGTGCTAAACTGTATCAAAAGCATTTTCAATATCAAGAAAAACTGCGCTAACGTACGGAAAACCGAGAAGTATGTCTTCAGTTAGACGTATTTGGTGAATCGTGAAGAGAAGAGAGCGAAATCCAAATAGTGACGAATATCTTTTACTGAATTTAAAAAAAATATTAAGTCTATAAAATATGCATTATTCAAAGATTTTTTCTAAAGATGGAAGTAAACTAATTGGTCTGTTATTTGAATGATTTTGGAATAAACAGCTACCTGCTACGCGGCAGCGATTTCGCAATGAGGATGCCAAATTTGGCTCTGAATCTTTGCCCTCCACTTGATAATTTTCGCTTGAGCAAAAGTTGCTTTCCGCAACGCAATTAAAAAACAACTACATTTCAGTGAATTTCAAGTAATATTGTAACTTGCTCTTAGAACTCCTTGTGTAGCCTAATATTTCGCTGGCAATCCAGGATTTGCGGAGTGTAAAGCCAGAATCAACGAAAAGAAGCCCTGCATACGCCACTAGGCACATTTTGCAGCATTTCAGATTTTATCATCACTATATTCTAATTTATAAACCTTCAAGTAATAACATAAGGTTCTAAATTATCAAATCTCATCAATAACAACTTTTAATAATATGTTATGGAATGATGCTTCCATGATTTGGGAAAATATATTAAATGAATACAACCATTAAATAAAATTTTCATTAAGTAAAAATGAAAATTGTTTGATTATAAATCGAAAACGATTTTTTTTAAATTATAAATGGATAAATACAATCTGGTCCAAAGGAAAATTTTATTCCGTATGATGACTGAAATTGTCGTTGCCGTAGGATCATTGTAAGTATAATATAATGTACATTTTCTGTCAATTTTCTTCTCAGTTGAGAATATTCTTCAATTTTGTTACAAGCACCTTTATGTATACTCCTTGAACTTTTGTTTGAAATTTGTTGTTCTGTACATTTTCTGTAATTTGGATATTAGTTCTGCATGGTTATTATAGTTGTGAATGAAAATTGGTGGTATTGGAATATTGTTATTACTTTCTTCGCCAGTTGTTTCTGTTTCTCCAGGAGGTATATTTTGAAATATATTGATTAATGGTACATCATAGGCGCTATGCGAAGAACCAGAGGCAGAGAAGCCACTACGTTGTCTTTTAGCGGGTTCTGGATAGCTTTGCATTTGTTCTTGTGGTAAACTTGAAATAAAATTGTAGTTAAATGAATTAGGTTCATTGAGTTCTCATCACAATTCAGAGTAGGCTGCGTGAAGAAAGTGTTATCTGCATGCTACGGCCTATACACACTTTCAGCAGAGACATTTTGATATGGATCGCAATTGAAATCAGTTCTAAGTGCTGACGAGATAGCTTTCGGTATTGGTGGAACGTGCTCCATCTTGGGTGACCCATGGACTACCCCAACATTCCAATATAAATAACAGATAAATCACCTTAAACGTTTGGCAAAATGTCAATCACTCACAGAACAAGATGATACACCTTCAATAGGCATCTCTTTACTTGAAATCAGGAAATTAAATACAATTTGAGGAGCCGAACATGAACCGTCCAACACCTCATGACCTCCTATTCCATTTTGAAGTTAGTATTCGTTGAAATGAGCCTTGAGAATGTAGTTAATATGAATATGAAATATGAAAATGTTCATATTCATTAATTTAAATTTTATCAATTTTTGCTTCAATTTTGTAGGGTAATATATTTTTAAATTAAAAGACACGCGCGAATCACCATGTGTAATATGTCAAGTTTTGAGAATTCAAGAAAGGCGACTAAGAGCTGGTATGAAAAGTTGAACGCCGAAGGATATTCAAGTATTTCAGTATTATCAATTATAAGGAATAATATACACATTCAAGTCTGTACAATTTTTATCGGGAACCATGTACTACCTTCTTTGTAACAAGTTTTTCACGGCGGCCTTCCACACAGCTACACCTTCCGATTACTTCTCATCCCTGTCTTTTTTATTATCATTCACTCCTTGACCCCTCCTCCCTGGCAGCAGAGAGAAGTCACGAAGGGTAACTAGTCACAGAAGTCCGTGATCCAAGTTTGAGCAGACGCGATACACATTCGTCTTTAATGACTTCATGTAGTACATTCTATATTGATTCTTCTGGTTTTAAATATATTTTGGATTATTGCTGCTTAAATGCGTATCAAATCCTGTTTTTCGACTTGTAATTGTGACAAAAACACCTTCTTTATCATGTTATGTTCAAATAATTTTATCAAAGACGGTTAACTTGACTTGTTCCTTAGAATGAACAGCGAATAACTTGAAGCCACCAGAGACTTATTAGGCTGGATAACCCCGAGTATCGGAAAAATAGCAAAAACTGTTCTAAATATGCTCAGCATCTACAAAATTTCCTCATGGAGTTAACATATTTCGCATCAGGAACATTTTACATTTTTCTAACAAAACCTCTTTTCAGTACAAGTAGTGAAAAATAAATCTATGAAAACACACACCACCTTAACATCGTAGAACGTTATTTATTTTGACCGAGTTGTTTCTAATGAAGGACAAAGTACTTCGATCAAAAGGCTTTAAACAGAATTTTATGTTTTAGGGAGAAATGCATTCTGATATATTGGAAACGTGGTTGATATGTAATATCGACCTATTATAAAAATTCACTCATTGTAATGACAGAATATAATAGTTGTATTGTAGAGAGAAAGATGTTGATTTTTGCATAATATCCCTTCACTCCAACTTTACTTCAGCGCAAACGTTCCGTGAACATTGTGCAGTGAAGCCCCGAGCAAATGTCAGCAGGCTTAACCCTGAAAGACCGAGTCCACGTGCTCTTGTACGTCTTTGTTTGCTTATCATCGGCGACAACGACGAGTAATAGCGAAATGTTCACAAGTCATGGACACTCAAAGCAGCGGCAAGTGTTTTGCAGAGCCACGCTCCTGGAATTGACAGGAGAATTCGTTCCGGGCTGCTGGAAGTTCCACGGACGTCATGCTCTTAAGGAGACTGGTTTAATTTGTTATTACTGGCAAGAAACCAAATTACGAATCACTTTGAGTTGTCTGAAATTATATTCTGCAGACATTTGGAAGCAACTTTATTACTCTCCATCTCAAAACGATATCTCCTTAGCTCACTTCCTAAGCGCACTTAATGCCAGATTAAATTTAATACAAGATTTCAAATGCAGTAATTTATTCATCTCGTTCATTAAACTGTCTGAAAATGTATATGTGAAATCCACAACAACTGGGCAAATTCGATTGATCTATCTTTCTTATCTCAAATGATCACCCGACTTCCTCTCATCGTATTTCCAAATGTTCAGTTTTGTCGACGAATTTACACCAAACCATCCCAAATTTTAATAGGCTTTAAACTTTTATTAATTAATAAAAGTGCGACTCGTTGCCCAGGTATTTATTAAGAATCAAACATTATTTTCAAATTCATACATACAAAAGAAAATAAGTCGTAATAAAACCAGAAAAAAATATTCCATTCTTCCATTCCAGTTTAGTTCCATCGAAATTAGTTTAGTTGCTCCTCAGATTATACCTTAAAATAGATTCAAGAGTGTTGTGTCGAGTAAATGTTTATGTTCATAAGATATATTTTATATTCACAAACACTTGACTGTAATATTATTGGAAGAGTAGAGACAATTTAGAGACGGAATTACAAAGTGTCTTAGTATTATAATCAACTTGCGCATAATTTTATTGTCTATTCCACTCAGGACATTTCACCAATATCGGGAAAAAGGGGCAATACTAACCAGTCCGAGGTGCCTTACCCGTGCAAAGTTATCAATTATTGATTATCACTTTATCCTCGAGAAATTATCACCCCCTTACTGAACCGGAATTCTGAGAGTTATCACGTTTTGATTGTTTGCAATTTCGTTTGTTTTGCATTGTTCGATTGTAGCAGGTGGCCTTGTGTGATATAGTGAGCAGTGAGTGATGCTTGAAGGAATTGGACTTGTCAAAAATTGGTTAAGACGTCAGATTAATTTGCATGTGTTCCTTTGCGACTCGAAAATTTATCGACAATTTTCTAAGCCCTCTTGAAAATACCTATGATGATTATAAATTATATATATATATATATATATATATATATATATATATATATATATATATAAATTGGAAAAGTGTAATTTGTTTTTATGGAAATATAATCCCTACCATCCTTCCACCTGAGGTCTCATCTCTTCTTCTACCCATGGCTCGTTCCCAGCTTATTGAAAGAGTTTATGGCCGCTGTTTAGTCGTTGTTTTGTAACCGGTCATTTTGCACGCGGCGTCGGGTCGGGTCGGCGTCGGAGGGGCGCATTAGAGGGCTCCGTGTAGCCGAGGCGCCACTCCTACGAGGCATGCGCCCGGAGCTGGTCCGAATTTGGAGTCGCGCCGCGCCGCGCCGCGCCGCGCCACGCTGCGCAGAGCCTGGCTGAGCTGAGCTGCCTCGCTCGGCTGCCTGCAGCGGCTCCGCCCTCCAATTAGGCGCGTCGCCGCCTGCGCTCTCCTCACGCGCGCCGCCCGGCGCCGCCCCGCCCCGCCCCGCTCCCCGACTCACACTGGGCCCGACGAAACGGCGCGTAGCAAAAGCCACTCTATAGCTTACAATAAACATGCAATGTTCGTTTAAATAGAAAAAAACAAATTCCCTGACGATTTAGAAGCGTTTAGGTACCGCAACTGCGAATTTTTATTTTGTTACTATTAAAATATCTCCAGGCTTTCAGCATACCTAATCCTTATGGAAGAGGAAAAATATCAATTTTACATAAACGTCTGTGTTTAAGGCTATTATTTTTAATTAGTTCAAATTGTAATAAAACATTATTTTCTTTAATTCTATTTTACAGTACATTGCGTTTAGATTAAAATTTTTATTATCTAACGCACCCTACTGGCCTTTTAGATATCTCTACTATGTAACTGGCCTCGGGCGAATCAATTAGGTACCAGTTCTGTCGCACCGCTATTGGCCTCTGGCGCAATATATTAGGAACCAATGTGATCTTAGCGCTTGGCGAAAAGTAATGATCTTGGTGCATCTACCAACACGTTATTAAGTTATTTATTTTCCGCATTTGTCTTGTGTTAAACCTTACCAAAATATTTGCAAGGATACCGCGACAATCCTGAAAAAGCGCCTGTAAAAGTTTTAGGTCTATTCATTCACTGCTTTTTGTCGTATCAATGCCGGTTACATGTCGCTGAATTTACTTTTATTAGTATTGATGCGGATTAGAGATTATGGTTTTTAATATAACATCGGACGGTGCAACTGCACAATAGGGAATTACTCCCGAAACTTTCGTCTAATATATTTAATTGGGCCCATCTAAATGACGCGTAGCAAAATCTTCTCTATATAATGTAAGCTAAACATTGTTCACGGTTTTTACAAACCATGGACACAAAACCATGTAAGGGAGTTACTGCTGGAGAAGGAATTACTATCCGATCCTGCATCTAATAGATTTAAAACGAAAGGTACTTCACAGATTATTACATATGAAGCAGATTACTACAACATACATTATAATCGCACATAACTCGGTAATGATCAGGCCTTTAAGGCCAGATTTTTATGTCTCAAAGCAAACCAAAATTTTGGAGCGGAGTGTTAGCAAGGTTTCATACAGTACTTAAAAACGTCGTTAGGCCGATATAGATTAGATAACTGATCCAGTTGAAGTTTGCAAACCGAGGCGAAAGCCGAGTTTTATGATCAACGTAGTCAGTTATTTGTGGGATCAGCCATGTGTCGTTCGTACTTTCATAATTAATCATTACTTTCATAATTACTTTCATAATTAATAATACTTTCATAATAATTCATCGTTACTTTTCGTAATTTCATATTCTTTTAAGGAATAATTATATAAGTAAGAAATAGTGGAGAAAGAATACTCATCCGACATCTTTAACTACAATTAATTATTTTCTATTGTTCTTAACTGACGGCAGGAAGTAAATCCTTCTGGAGTCTCCAGACGTAAAGAATGGCTTTTCGTTCCTCTGGATGTGTTATGCCGATATAACAGAACAGAGTTACGGAAAATTAAAACGTTCACTAAGATCGTCAATACATAATCTCCTGAAAATTTGACTGTAGTTGGACCAATTTCAAATGACAATAACTTCTACAATTTTTAACCAAAAGAGAAAAAAGTCTCCTGAAAGACGAAAGTTTCATATTTATAACGATATAGAAGAACACTGAATTTACTCCTTCCCCCCTCAGTTCCGTTACAAAATATTTTTAAACAATATTATTAATTAACACACATGTCAAATCTCGCTATAGACTTCCTACCTTGGTCGAATTCATCTGCTTCCTCAGAGGGGATTCTATTGGCCATCTGCTCTTATCGGTAGTTTTCTGTGTTTTCCTCAATCAACCCCAGGCAAATACGGGATCAGTACTCTAACAAACGGGTCAAGGTCCGCTTGCAATCTTTCCTTCTTCTTCCTTCTTATATTCTCATATTTACTTACATGCATGCACTAAACTGCCACACATTTGGGGAGACCAGTCGGCTGCTTAGAGCTGGTCCTGGCTAGTGCGGTGCCCCACGTGTGAGAGGTACCGGGAAGGAGAACACTATTTCACACAACGTAGAAAACAAATGTGTATTTGAGAGAATCGTAATTCTCCAAGTTATTTAAGTACCGTAAGTTCGAAATATAATCTTAGTTCATGATACAAATGGAATATTACTAAAAATAACAATAGGTTATCTAATTAAAAACAACTAGAATCATGAAAATTTAAAATAAAGAAAATAATTAAACAGGGTGTGTATGTGTCGCAATTTAAATTTCAAATATTCTCTTTTTTTTATACTTGTATTTTTTAAATCTTTCCTTGTAAATAAGCTTTCAATAATTAAAAAAATGTCTGAGCGCTTTTAGTGTTTTTGGCCCTTTGTGCACAGAGTGGTAAGAGTCTCAAGGTCTCGAGAGCTCTGAAGCAACGAAGACAGTTACCCAATCTGCGCTCAAATGCGTTATGCTTTATGCAACCCGAGAACGCTATGTTCTGACAGAAAGTGTCCTTGATGTTTCACGCTGTATGCATCTAATGTTTTGTTAGCCTTCTCAAAAACCGATGGTTGGAGCGGTATCAGAGACGAATCACATATAGCTGAATGGACTTCATCATCTCAAAACGTAAAGAAAAAGTAGTATTTGAATTTAATTGATACGCATTGGCCTTTGGTTTGATAGAATAAAAGTTTAATGGAAAGTTACACTTATAAATATTTTCTCTCGCATTCCTGTAAGATGTCTCTCCAGGATTCAGAAATTGACAACGATTTTCTACTGAAGAAGGGGGAAGGAAGGCTCTCAGAACATAGTATCATATTTTTACCATCTCACTACTTCCTAATGAATTTGCTACTAATTGTAGTCACACATCCACAAAACTTGATGCGCATGATGCATTGTGAGTTAGGTTAAATATGTGTCATGACTTGGCAATCAACTTAAATACCCGAAGTAATCTTCGTGATTCTTAACGTGCACTTTAGTAGAGAACATTAATAACGACAAAATAATGTGCATTAAAATTAATACTTTAATGGTGGTTGATGAATGTTTATGAAATCTGAGAATATTCAAATATAAAAAGAAGAATGGAATTGGTTAGCAAATACATTCTAGCAATAATCTATTACTGGATTTGTAACTGACAACTGGACTTCGCAAATTAATAAATAACCGTACTTATGAGTCATTTACAATATCGTAAATCAAATGTTCTCGAAACTATATATTTTCAGCATACAGCGTTCAACGAATGGGTATTGTCCGTAACGCGTGTTCTTTTTCGTTGGTACAACTACTTTTTTCACTTCGATTAGAACTCTACTGAATATTTATCCTCAAGCATTTACGACTTTAACCCAGACGAAATCGATTGGTTTATTTTCTATACGCTTCTCACAGCACACACACACACACACACACACACACACACACACACACACGCGCGCGCGCGCGCGTGAACAACCCTATTCATGCAGAGTAAGCAATAAGTCGTCTCGGGGCCGGAACGCGCGCGCCCCCGAACCTACGACACGAGACAAACGAAGGGTCGCACCCGGCGCTGACCCCACGCAAGCGCAGCACGCAGTGGGACACGAGACGCCGCGTACGCACACGCACACGCGTACAGCGGCCGCGGGAGGTCCGCGCCCCACCGGCGGCCCACCGGCGGCGCCCGGCCGCGTCGCGTCGCGGCGCGCCGCGTCCCCACCGTGAACTCCGACCTCGGGGTGGGTGGCGCGCCGCATCATCACTCATACCAACGTCACGGCCCACGACTCCCAGCCGCCGCGCCGGACTTTCCATTATTGTCCGCCCGGCCAAACGGGCAAATGCCCCTTTTTCATCAGATTTCCCGCCGTCACTTGTTGTTTTAATCAAGTCGGCCCGCCTTTCAAGCTCGAGAACAAGTTCTGTCTGCGGGCAGAACCGGAGTTGTTACTTCCTTAACCGGTCAGGCGGAGTCACACCAGAACAACTTTGTTGGACCAACAGGGTCACCATGACGAGACTACCATGCGCGGCATGAAGGGTAACTACAAGTACCAGCAATATTTTTATGATTACATCGAATTTTCAGTGAGTCATTTCATTTCAAATACGCTATTCGTAACTAAGAAATGCATATAAATATTATTGAATTCCTTGAAAAATAAATGCATAGAGTATTACTCCTCATGAAAAGGTCAGCCGTTGAAGGAATTATTAGATTGTTGTACTCAAACCATTTTTCCAAAGGACTAATAAAGTTGCAAATGAGCGAAACGTCCTTTAGAAAGACAACCTTCAGAAATATCAAATGTCTGGTATGCATTCATTCTGCCCCCATGATTCACATTTGTACAGACAATTTATAACAAGAACTAAAGCGCCAACCTAGTAATTAAAATCTGTAAAGTTTCACCAAAATTAATAATCTAAAATCAATTGAATGGGTATCTAGAAGTAGAAAATTTATGTTTATTTCAAAACGAAATTTTTATGGAAGCCGGCATAGTATATGACAAATGAGCTGTATTCGCTTTTGTAATCTAAACTACAACTACTTACAGCAATCCGAAGTGCAAGGTACAACAGTGTGTAGCAGGAGTGGAGAAAGGGCATTTACTGATAGCAAGTGGTGAACCTACTGCTAATAAATTATTTACGTGCAGGTTGCGTAACTAGCTAGACCACTCATCAATAAAATTGACCATCATAATAAAAAGAAGTTACGTGCTCCTATATTTCATACATAAAATATGTCGAAATTTGAGAAAATTTGAAGAAATAACTTAGTCTCTATTATAGAAACAATAGTTTTTAATCAGAGAACATCTGAGATGTACAAAATTCCAATTTTGTATTCTAATTTTGATGAATAAATTGATATAAAAATGCTTTCACTTTCAAGTTCTTCCTTTCTACAATTTTTAAAATTCCAAAATAGTGCATTACTTTTATAAAGTTGTTAAGTAGAAAAGAGGTAATGAGATATCCACAACAATATGGAATATATGGATTAAGATGGAACATAGAAACACATGGAAATAAGATGTGTACGTAAGCTTCCGCGGCTCGAATTCATGAATTCTCGGCTGTCCGGGAGACGCCGCGTCGTTGGCTGGGGTGCCGACGTTTCGCCCGACATTTCGCAGGCTTCCTCAGGGTAGTGACACTGCGGCGCTACGGCAAGATAGTTTAAATCAACGGGCGCGTAGCGCCGCAGTGTCACTACCCTGAGGAAGCCTGCGAAATGTCGGGCGAAACGTCGGCACCCCAGCCAACGACGCGGCGTCTCCCGGACAGCCGAGAATACATGGAAATAAGATTAGTTTTTCCTATTTCCTTTACTATTTTTAAATTCTTACAAGCATCTTATTGTTTTCAGCATCTTATTTTTTAAGACAATCAGTAGTACTGTTCAATATACAATCAGCATCTCACAAACGTTCTTTTCCTAGACAATTATTGAATTACTGAATTTGTAAATGCCTAGTTCAAGATAGATGAAAACGCCTTTTTAATCAATTTTAGGTTGTTTTAGTATTTGGGTTGTGTAAAATTTATCTAAAATTACTTGTAAAGTACTTACATTTCAAATCCAAACTGAGAATAGAACTACGTGAGCATGAAGATGGCAGATATGACAGTGTAGCACAATACGTGCCTTACATCACCACTGCGTAGGTAATGAATGAAACGGGACATGCAAAAAACGTTCTCTGAATTTAAAGTGAATTGCAACGACCTTCGCAGTTTAGCTTACATGGCTGCGTTACAGCGACCGTTAAACGCCTGGAATGCATGTGAATGATGATACGTCTGAAGCCGTGTACTTGTGAAAATAAGATTCAACTCGTGATGATTATTCCGGAAGTAACACCGCCCGTTACCTCAACACTCTCGCAATTCAAGTGTTATTCATGAGGAATTGAACATTTGATTAAGGAAATATACATTTTCGGATATTTCTAAATTATGAAAAGGATTCTTTGGGAAGGCTGGTGATAATTTTGTTTCCGGGCTCTTCAATTGCTGTGGTACTTAGTCCCTTACGTTTAGTGCTTGTTTTAATCCTTGGAACAGGTGGTGGTGACCTCCCCCGCTGCTTAATGAGATCGGGCGCCCACCTACCCAAAGGTTTACGGGGTTTTCACCATCCAGTTATCTCCCACAGGCGGAGCACCGTCCCAGTCGGGACAAGCTCCAAGCTTCCGAATGGTCTTCAGACAAGTGTGGTAGTATAGTGCATAGTATAGTGCATGTGAGTGTAATGTCGTGCAAGTTAGGGGGTGGGGGTTAGGAGGTGAGATGGACGATGAAGGAAAGATCGCGCGTGGTCCGCAGCCCGTTTGTTACAATACTGCTCCGGTTGTTGTCAGGAGAAACCACAAAAAACTACCGATCACAACCCGGCTGGTAGAATTCTCCTCCAAACAGCGTCTGAATTCAACCTAGCTATCTAGATAGTGTCACATATTCGGATTTATTGTTGTTATTGGTATTATTATTATTATTATCATTATTTAAACATAAAGGTAAAATTGAAACTCTTCTCTCATGTAAAAAATGTAAGCAGTTCGAATAAAATAATTCTTATAATGTTTTAACAAGAACCCTGATTGCACAATACCTTACTTGCAAGAAATTATCCAACTCGCTCACGTCTTTTTAAATACAAGAAAGAAAAAGGTGAGTGTACTCCTCTCCGCTCTCTGAATGGCGATTGCAATGGCTCGAGCGCGAAGCTTGAAGAGAAGCGACGACGAGAACCTGTTCCCATTGCGTAACATAGTTCCTCACGCAACCCTCCTTAGTCTCGCACCACTATAGCTGATGCAACAGCAACTCCAGCGCTCTTTTTGCATTTCTTTCCTTTCATTAACTCCAGATGTCATTATTAATCATGATGTCAAGTCGTACTCCGCAGAGGAAGATCAAAAGCCACAGAGCCGAGTTCTTTTGGTGCGAATTCATTAATCATGTGTGCAGCCATTCCATGCATAATAAATACCAAACAGTGTCTTGTAACATTTCCACTATTACGTATTATTATATTATACTATATTGTTATGTACGACCAAAGGCTTTAATATAAGTAATTGTGGGTCCGCCTCTGAAGCCTTATAGACTCTGCAGTTAGGTTCTGCCTAGTTCTGCAGGTCGACGGACCTCAGTCAGAGCTCGACCTGAGCTAGGTACTGGCTAAGATGACACAAGCACAACCTGCAGGGTTCGGGACCCTAGACCGGCGAATTTTCTACCCTAGCTATTAATTCTAGCTATTCGTATTCTTGGCCAAATTCAGCTGCTGTCTGGAGGAGAATTCCTGTGGCCGACTGCTCTGAATTCGGCTCTGATAATTTTCTATTGTTCCTCCAATCAGTAATACCGAGCGAATGCCAGTGCAGTGTCTAACAAAAGGACCATGGACCGCGCGCGCAATGGGTTGTTTCTCCTCATCTTTGACCGCTCCTTTCCCGTCACACTCTGAAACCTCACGCCCTTCATTATTATACAAGTCGGGGGACTACACAGGAGGTTATAGTTTGTCCCGACTGGGCCGATGCCCTGCTGGTGGATATCCCGAAGAACACCACAAGTAGACACACAGACCACATACAGGAGCCAGATCTCACCTTCGGACTGGGGAAGAATAACCTTCCGGGATATAACATGCACTACAATCACATGAACAATTAAAATAGCAGATAACGCGCCCAGATACCTAAAATAATCAATCAATCGACATGAGCTATAGCTTAAAGAAAGCGTGAATAAGGTTGATATTATTTCATACGAAGTATTTTGATTTTAACATTCAAAATTTGAAGATATTACACACTGGTTCTGTGTATCAAGGAAATAGGTTTCATTATTTAATAATTTCGAACAATAACAGATGGATTTACGCGGACGTGTGCAAATAATTGTAATTCTTAAAAGTTTGTAAAAAATTGTGGAATTCTACACATAATATACAAGTTCCTCTTGAGTTTCACATAGTTTGTATTAGTTATTAATTCCATAATTGATCAATTACGATTTTTGCATTTCACAGAAACTGCCGAAATATATACTAAGCAATTAGAAAAATACAATAAAGCGAGCTCAAATTTCTAATCCTGATTTTAGAATAAGAGGTGTGTAAAAATGGAAGTATATTTTCTCCCTATATTTTTCCATTTAGGACTCTGTATTATTTATATAGCCATTACTGCAGATAACGTTGCGCAAAAGACATTGATGTACATACAGTTTCTTCACATCGTCTAGCTGTTGTTTCCTGCCCTCCGATAGCATCCTGTGAGGGACACCGCCCCAACCGGGACAAACTCTAAGCTCCCAACTGGTCTCCCGACATGTATAGTAGTTGGTGCATGTAAGTGAAAAGAGAGAGGAGAAACCCTGATGAGGAAGGAAAGATCGCGAGTAGTCCGATGCCTGCTTATTAGGCCTGCCATTCACTTGGTGTTGATCGGAGGAACCCCGGAAACCTCCGATCAGAATATCCGGACCCTTCAGTTCTCCTACAGCCAGTTATTAAATTAGACGCTGCTACATAGTCAGTGTCCGAAATCTGACACCAACGGTACTCGAACTGTAGTACCTCCTACACAAGGAAGCAGCAGAAGCAGATGCAGATGTTGCCTGGAAACGGAGATTCCCTTTGGCTTCGTAGCTCGCAAGAGAAAACTGCTGTCCTTAAGGTCTCAATTACACCGCTCATAGAAGATGTACGAATCTCGCGACATGGATCTCCGACCCCCGGGGCCACGAGAACAACGCAGGCACCGGCAGCGCGGGCGGTCTGGTCGTCCGTGGCCTGCGATGACTCTTTAGGATTGGGGCTCCTGGCAGAGCACAAGCAGGTCCTTGTGGGGCGGGCATGGTCGCAGCTCCGCAAAGGTTACGACAAGCCACAGGTCCTTGCGGTAGGGTCACGGGCCAAGCGCTGGATGAACACATCAACTTTTCTGAGCTCTTTGTCTACTATACTAATAAAGGCAGGACCACCACTGTTGATACAAACACACTGTGCGATGATTAGAAGAGTTGAAAAGCCATCTGTTGTATTTGACACACATCCACTACTTCATGACTTGCATGCGTCGGACTTGAGAATGATGTAATTCTCGATTCTCCCTGAAACGTAAACGACCATAGTTGATAATCGAGCTGCGAAATAACACTGCTTGTTCGCAAAGGAAAATGTGGGCATAATTATATTCGTCATACTATAATATCTAATTATTCATTCATTAGTTATTGAAATATTTATTTACGACATATATTCATTATGACAGAAAACAAATTTAGTCAATATGATTTCTGTCCGTTACTCTGCAATCTTCAATAAATATTCACTTTTCTCCCCACAAATTAATTTAGAACTCTTAGGTCACGATTGTCAATTGATTAGTATTCATCAGAACCACATTTGCTTATCACGTACAGTTTTTTTATTACAATGATATTCTGCATCATTAAATCTGCACTTTATCGTCTGCGTTTTAACTCCCTTCTTCTATTACACGAATAATCAATTTTCTTATTTTAAATCACCCAACTCAAGCACACAACAGAGCTCAAAGTAACTGGGATTCATTAAAGCCAAGTATTTGTCAAATCACCTCCAAGTACCCTCCTTTTAGAGAAACAATACCCAGTGGGCGCCTCAAAGAAAAAGGTGTGGCGTGTAACGTTAGCCATGCGTCAACCGGCAGACACGATTTACAACTCTTACGCGTGTTGTGTGTACGCAAATGTTTCTCAGATGACCAGAGTCAATGGCACGGAAACAACAATGCCCGGACCCCGGGGGTCTCGGGAACCCCAAGGTAAGCGGCGCGCCGGCGCCATCGGCGAGTTACGGCGGGCGCTCCCGGCGCGCAATAGGTCCCTACCTTCCGACGGCGGCGGGCGCACGGCTGGCGGTGGGCATGCGACTTCGATGTTCGAATAAGCACATCGATAAAATCAAAGCCCACTTTTTTAACATCGATGTTTTTACATTTCCGGTGTTTTGCTTATGAATAAAAAATGTCCATAATCACAATTTCGAAAAAAAAAAGTTAGCTGAAGTAATAACTGATGATTCTACTGTCAGTTTACGTGCTTCATCGAAGCGAATGCTGTTTGTGTTACCTTCCTCTGGCAGACTCTTCTCAGAGATTACTCTGATGACCTGGTATTTTATACGCGTTTCCTCGTATTTCGCACACGGAGAGGCGGCTAACGTGTGTGCAGTAGGCGTCAGGCTTTCTCTTCTTCGGTGAACTGAGGAAGCTCTGATCACTTGAGATGGCCCATAGCGCTCACGTATTCAAGCTATTTTGTTAATTGATCTTATTATTTTCAGTTTGTTTTATAGTTAAATCATAATTATAAATTTATACATCTATATTTTACTTTTGAACATCAAGGTTTTGAAACATCGCTTTTTGTCGTTTATATCGCAGACCTGTGTGACTGTGAAATGACGGGCATCTCGAGGCTCATGTCTTCGCCCACACACCGCCCGCATAGCTCTTGCAGCGTGGGTGGCGCGGAAGCGATGGCCGGACGCCTCCAAGGTATACTGGATGCGAAACCTCACGCAGGCTCCCAGAGCATGCTCTTTGGACTTATTAGATTCCATTTGACTTTTGATTACGCTCCTAGTGCCATGTTTTCATCAATTCCCCCAAAATTGGCTTAGACCACTATTGAGATGAATCCATCAATTTTGGATTAAATCAGTCAAATTATTAGTCAATTAATAAAATACGAGATCTCAGGTTCGATTCCCGGCCGGGGAACATTATAGCGTGCGTTTTCCTTGCAATGTCTCCATATCTATTGCTGTGTGACGACAAGATAGCTCATTATCAGGTTGACGAGACAAGAATATAGCATAGAGATTATGTGCTAACCCCACGTACCCCTCAACACATGCTGGGACGCCATTGGTAGACCTTAGCTCCTTACAGAGACATTGCGCCAAAGAATATACAATATATCGTTACGGTATATCACTGTATAAACTAATATACTGAGATACTTTCTTTTCCCCTCTTATTATCTCATAATTTATTTATTTTAATATCTCTCTCTAATTTACGTATTTACAATTTTGGCTAGCTCAGTTTTCTATAGAGCGCAATGCTACTTACATCTTAAGGCTAAATATTTCGTATTGTTCGTGATTCTGATAATAACCGCTTTTATGAGGAAACGGCTGGTAATAATCTTTCCTCTGATGGAAAATTTGAT
The DNA here is from genome assembly GCA_017312745.1 of Gryllus bimaculatus. Taxonomy (NCBI): domain Eukaryota; kingdom Metazoa; phylum Arthropoda; class Insecta; order Orthoptera; family Gryllidae; genus Gryllus; species Gryllus bimaculatus. Next base: position 7,854,085 of record BOPP01000019.1, read on the forward strand.
TTTTGTGGTTCAACCTACCATGCATGTTCTAAATAATAATTAATCTGGCAACTTAAATTACAGCAGAATATGACTACCGGCTGCAATTATTCATTTAACAATATATTTTCTTTCCTATTTAAATTGACTTATTTAATATTTAACTTACTACTTCTGAAGCAAACATCTGGTATATTTATCTATACTTATTTTCCTGCTTATGAAGGCTATCGTAATTTTATTCCTATCTTTTTAAATTTAACTTCATATAACTTATTTTAACCATCATCCTGGGCTTTTACATTTATTTTTTATGTTTTTACGAAATTCTTAAATTTAGCACTTTCTTTTCGTTGAAACACAACCCTCTTTGTGATGAGCCAAAAAAATCTCCGTTCTGGTCACCCATAATCATAGTTCCATTAGATTGGGTCGTCCAAAAACCATTCGTCGCTGCATTTCACGACATCCATATCGCCGCGAATAGTGTTCGGCTTTCCTAAATTAACTTCTTAATTGTTAAGCATTTCATTAACAACGCGACCAGCGATTGCTAAAATCATAACTTGTTTTAATTTGAAACCTTACAAAATTCATACTGTTTACCGGCATTACATCCTGCACGAATCGAGACACATGACGTTCTGCCCAAAAAATTCTCAAGTCATTTTGCTCTTGCTTTTCTTATTTTCATTGTTTTCTGTCGACTTCGTTGCTGTCCTATGGTTCTACAACTACCCATCGGAGTTCATTTACCTAGTCAACAATGTGTCTTGTAAAAATATTTGCTTATTTCAAATAATAGAAAGGTATTTTACAATGCTTACTAAAAATACGTATTTAAAATATTTTTCTATTGTTTTAAAAGACACCTCCGAAATTAATTTTATTTACTTCTTCGTAACTCGCAAGTCCCGTCTCGTTTTTGTCCACATTTTCTCGTACTTCTTAATTTTTCTATTTGAAATTTCGTCGACATATTTTTATTATTTATTAACAAAATATTACGAGATGTATTTTGACCCGTCTCAATACTCTATTCACATAAAACATATGTATTAAATCTGCGTGTTATAATGTCATCACAGAATCCAGGATTCACTTTTTTCAGTAAATTATTGATGAAGTCTGTATGTATATATTGTATATATGAGCTATACTAGCGAACCCCTGCGAGAACTCTCGCGTGCTAATCCACACCCTTTCCGTATCCATTTCCCCATCCTTTCGTTAAGAAGGAAAGTTGTTAATGAAACATGTTTTTTTTTTAAAGTAACTTTGTATTTAAAATAACAACCAAAAATAAAACCAATGCAATTGATGTTGGAAAAAAAATTCAATAAATACTATGTATTTCGTATTATAGAGATATGTTCTTCGAACAATTCCTACTTCCTTAAAAACATTTGAAGTTCCTTGAGAGTTAGCTTTTCGCTTTCCTCAATAGTGTCAATAATATTAGAAAATGTTTTTTTTTTCTCTTAAGAGAGCCAAGTACCATTTTCCAGAAAATACAGGATCGGGCAAGTACAATTCTACTCTTCGCAATATTATTTAGCTATCTTGGATTTGTTATGAGGTATAGAGGGGGTTTTGGAGGCCACAGCGCCAGCTTGCTGGGATGCGAAAATTGAAAAAAATATTTGTATCCTGAAAAATATTGGAATATTTTCTGAGTTCTTACGTACCTCAAGAAAAGCAATTCCGAGTTCAAAAATAATAAAACTAATATTTTCAATTTTGAGTAATACATTCCATTTGTTAACATTAGAAACAATTCGGTACGCTTAGACTTCACTTCGGTACATGAGAATGTTGCTCAAACAATGTCTGCGTATTAAATATCTTAGCGGACCGACACCTTAAGTTTAATATCAAATGGTGTATTATTTACAATACAAGTTTATAACTGGGCATTGAAGTACAAACTTCCAGATACCGCCAACATTTAAATCGTGCGTCTGGATTGTGATCGTTGGCAGTTGTCGAATGACCTGCACTATTATTTCTATAATTTTAAATTTAATTGTTTAAATTGATTGACGTAGTATTGAAGGTTAGCGCGTTTTCATTTCTGTTGTTCATTTCTTTCTAGCAATATTACTTTAGTTTATTCAAAAAGTTTGTTCTTTGTGTTGTACCATAGAATACGTTTTCCCCCTACTATCCCCGCGCAGCCGTACAAGAACTCTCGCATGTTAAATCTCACACTCTTCCCACTCTGTGTATCTGGTACCGAATATTCGAATACAGAATTATTTCAGCATAATTGCAATATTAGTAATCGTAGAAGAAAATCAAATGAAAACTTGCAAAAATGCATGAGAACTGAGTAATAGGAAAGGTGGATAAATGGAGTATTAATGTACAATACGTAATCTTGAAAATATATTTTTCAATTCATCAGCGTTCAAGAATAGTTTCCTAATAAATGATTAGAAGGAAAGTTTGAATGTAAATGAGAATTGTATTCGCCAACCGCAACATATGAAAATGAGCACAGAATTCACTTACGTAGCGTTACTTTAATCAGAGATTAGTGGGTCGTCAAATGTCTTCCTTGAACGGTACCTTTGGTGCTAAATTCAGGAAAGAGAGAGACATTACACATATTAGAAGATTTTGTCGATGAAATGGTTATGAAAGATGTGTTGTAAAGAACAGTAAAATAAGAAAAACCTCGCTGAATATAACAGCGGCGAACTCAATTATTGCAGTGTTCGGGCGTAATGAGTAATTAAGTAATGATAACGTCATGGCATATCTCAGGGCAGATAAAATAAAACTATGTATCTATGTTTTTTATTGTCAGTAAAGCAATAAGAGAATAAAAACTTTAAAAAATGTACGAAATAGTAGTAGACCAATTAGTGGTATACCAAATAGTGTGGCAAGAAGATGAGTAACTTATTTACAACTTGAAAACAATCGATAACATATGCAGGAAGACGGGAATAAGCTACCTGATAGAGTCGACAATGAACTTTTAATCTTCAAAACCTTTTAAAACGTAGTTGCACATATTTCATTCATTTTGGGAGTACCAATTGCAAATCCAACAAAATAAATATTCGATAATTTCGATTTACAAAACTAATAGACAGAAAATGCTCATAGGTATGTTGAATATAATGTCAAATTGATAAATTAAAACATATTTACACAATTTGCACATTAGTGCATTGTAATTATCTATTATTTTAACTATGAATATATATATATATATGATATATATAACACACATATGTAATATATATATATATATATATATATATATATATATATATATATATATTACATATGTTTTAAAACGTCAACCACAAAAAATATTTCAGTAAATTCTACGACATATTAAAGTCTCTTTGCACTGCACAAATCTTTTAGTTATATATAATATAACCACTACTTTGAGAAGTCTAGTGGCCGGCACCTGTTCGGTAGCTTTCCGTTTTTTTTTCCAAGCGAATACTGAGACCCCCCTAACAAACAAGCCACAAATCGCGCGCGATATTTTCTTCATCACTGATCCCTTCTCTCCTCTTACTGTCACACGTACACTTACGTGAACTACACTCCTGCATATAACCGCTCACAAGTCGGGAGTTAGTCCCGGCTGGGCGGTGTCCCGCTGGGAGAGATACCCGAAGTAAATGTCACCGTCAGTCAACGAGAAGGAACATCGCCACTATCCGGGAAACATAATACACCACACTTACGGAAATATTTAACTAAAACCATTGACAAGCTTGGAATCAATCATGAATTATTCATTCACGCTGTGCAATAGTAAATAAAAATATGTATCCTTTCCAACAGAGAAGGAGAAAGGAAAGAGGCTAGGATCCTTAACTTGCAAGGCTCATACATTCTTTTCAAGAGCGAACACCAATGTAGATGGTAGGTGCGTGCAAGCGTAGTTGCATGTGTGCGCTCTGTGGCAGATAAAATACCGGCCAAAGCCTCCGAGCGGTCACCATCCATATGTATAGAGCCCCCAAATTTTTCTGCAGAAGCCATCAATCTTTGACCAGCACCCATTGTTCATTTTTCGTACTACGTAGCCGGTGAACGGGCCGAAACGTTTTAAATGGAAATCAGGCGCATAAAATACCGAAGATCCAAGAGACGTTTCGTAAGTTAAGACTAGCTTTTGTTGCCGCGGCGGCTGGCTGACTGTGAATGAAAACAAAGATGCTATCGTCGACACCACGTTCTGCTTCACGAAGCACAATATTGCTTTTTCTACAAGTTACGCAAAAATTGTAGCCATATTTAATGTGCACATTTTTTCTTTCTTAACATTCATGCACAATCATACATTTTTAAATATATCCTAAAACGGAGTTTACTGATTTTGAGGAGGCCAGATATCAGAATTGTGTCCGATTGACAGGCAAGGTATTGTTCTGGATTGTCATATCTTCGCCCAAATCGTCTAAGAAAAATATTAGTATTATACAGGACAAAGTTCGTGAATTGTAAAGGAATTGCTTTAAAAAGATTTGTATTATTTATTAAAAGATATTTTCCTATTTTTCATATTGCTGAATTGCTGGAGCGTCAAGAAATAAATTCAGAAGAAACAGAAATTAAATGCAATGTTTGGGAAATTCTGTGTATTCAAAGTTAATTTTTGTTTATTTCTCAAAGAAAGTAACAATTCATACATCTGGTTCATTAGAGTCACATAGCGCAACGCAGTAACGTTAATTTCGTTTTGAATGTAACATTAATAAACAAAACTTTATTTTGTAAAAAAAAAGTTCAAAATCACTCATAACATCCATACAATGATGTCTTAGACGAGTGAATATCTAAGTACTGTGAATAGGAAAGATTTCAGATAATACCCTGGTTAATATATAATAATACCCAAATACAAGTGTTGCTATTTTAAAAAAAACAGCAGATAACGGACATTTCTGTGTACATAATACTCACAAGGATCTAGAAATTGAATAAAGAAAATAATCTTTAACGAGATGTCATTATTTTACATAGTAAATAATACAATAGTTCATCCAATTAGTCACCTGGTAATCGTTACGTAATTATACTTTACTCAAAGAAATACAATGAACAATGAACAACCATATGGAAAATGCAAAATGTCGAAAACTTAAAGACAGTTATTTATAGCATTTACGTTTCATTACTCCAACTTTACGTCCATCTTCCCACAACTCACGCGTGACCACCCCGAATTAATCGCCTCCTCCGTCTGCTAATAAACGGAGCGCGCCGGGAGCGATGCGTATCCCGCGCCCAAAGCAGCCTAATACGGCCAGCCGCCGCCACCCACGCACCTCTAATACAAAATTAATCGGCGTAACCGATTGACGGCAGCGCCGGCGGTGGCGGCGGCGGAGGTGGCGCGCGTGTGCTGGCCGCACGCTCTCGGGCGGCCTCTGGCGAGCGAAGCGGGCAGGCCGCCCGAAACAAAAGTGCGCGGCGCCTTATCTCCATCTTAATAACGCGCGCGTTTGCCGACGCCGCCGCTGCCGCCTTGTTTACCGCTCGGGAAGCAGCGCGCTCGTCCAAAATTCTCGCGTCTGCCGTCGTAGCCCGCGCGTCCTACGGCCCGCGCCGAACACATCGCACCTTCGGCAGTCCTCGTGCAGCTAGGCGACACGTGGTGTGTGGTTGCGACTTCCATGTTTGAACAACAAAACAACGATGTCTTAAAAAAACGATGTTCACGTTTTAAAAATCGATGTTCATAGTACCATCTCTCCAATCCATCGATGTTTTTAAACAATGATGTTTTTAAACACCCATATTTTTAAAACTATTAAAATAGTTTTATTATTAAAATAATCTCCAACAGTTGTCTACATGAGGGAGCGATTTCGTTCCAGGTGGGTGTGTTTATTAATTTATAACTGAGATATAACTGACAAAATAGCCAAAGAATCAGTTTCAAAACAAGTCACATTTTTTTATTATCTCGTGGTTAATACAAACAAAATTATACAGTTGCCGACAAGGTAGTGATGCTCCAACATCAAATACTTTCTCGCATTATTTCTAGATTTGCAATTGTCAAATATTCAGGGAGTTCAATGAAAATGCGACAACCATCATGCGCCCATCGCGGAACCAGCGTGTAAATGCCGGTCGATCCCTGAGGAAACTGTGGTGATCATGGCTGGATTCTCGGGGTTCCCTCCTTTTTTCCTGCATATCATCCCATCAACAGCATTCATCTCAATTTGGGCGAAAATGCTTGGGGCTAAAGATCATTTAGAAAGAGAGTGTTTGAGTCGTCTGGAATCAGTTCTCTGCCCCAGTCAGATTCTCTTTTAAAGGGGGGGGAGGATCTTTTACTATGGAGTCATATCGTTGACACAAATAGCGAACATGTCTGCAGGGTATCTATGATGGGCATGATATCGAAACCCGCGTTAGCTATAAATGCTTTCGCTGTGCCTGTGCAGTATATACAATGACCAAAATCGATTATCACACAAATTCACTAAAAGCAATATTAATCATTTAAAATTTCCCCAGTTGAACAAGATATCAGTTATCTGAAACTTGGTTTCCATTATTTCACTACAAAATTTCTCACCAAAAACGAAAAGGTGAACATCCCAACTAAACAGCATCGACAGCAGCGTGCGTACGCATCTCCTGGCAATCGAGCCGATCGGACTTGAGTAATTAGATATTTGCTTCATACGTTAAAAGTCATCGTCTTTGTTCCGTCTACTGAAATCAACTTCGTTGTTAAATTACTCTGGTTTGTAGGATTTCGGATCACTTCGAAGCAAATGCCAGACAAGCGCCCCTCACAACGGGACACGGACGCACGTAATCTTACCTTTCCATTCCCTTTGTATCTCCCCCGTTCAGTATGTGACGCCGTGTGTGGATGGTGTATTCCGTTCCTTCCTAATAACCGACGTACGCCCGTAAGGAAAACACCTTTGCCCTTTCTAGAGATACATTTAAACTTGTTAAATTCCAGGCTTTACCAACCATGTTGGATCTATTGACTTGGCAGAAATCCAACCCTGAACTCTGGTTCATTCAGAGGTGCATCAGAGGGTCAGGATTCCATAAAATATCATAAATTTATTTATGATAACGGAGATATTCGCGTGGGATCACACCCCTCAATCTAGCTTCCTTTGTTTAATACATTCGGTAGTTAATAGTTTTGCAGGACTACACTGTATTTCTTAGAACATTCGCTAGATTATCTTCCCAGGACACATATTCAATGTTCATGATTGTCAGACAAATAAGAAACATGTTATTGCAAGTTTGCTTCTCAGTTCATGTCTGTGTGTTTAACACATCTTTTGGTGTGAAACCGAATTATAAATACATACTATATTTTTCGGCAGTAAATATTATGTGAAGATTCAACTCACTAAATGTACGAGAGGACAACCATACATTTTAACATCGTGACGATCCAAAACATGAGTTTGGTGCATTTCAAAACCTCACAATCTCACAGGACGACCTCAGGTTTCATTTACAAACTGCTTTGCTGCTATATATA
>BOPP01000019.1:7861600-7896305 GCA_017312745.1 Gryllus bimaculatus
ATATATATATATATATATATATATATATATATAATGGATGTACTTGTATATCCATTTTTAAATTATCACCATTTCAGATTATCGAGTAAATACGTAAAAAAAATTATTTTCTTTGTGAGCATCAACATTTGGAGATCCTTGTAGAAGTTCGAGGTGAAAATTCTCAATCTTGATATTTAATAGTATATTAAAAATTCATTATTAATGTCATGGCATTATTTGTAGTAAGGTAGTTGAAGAATCTAAGATATATTTTTATTCTGTAATCCATGTAATGTCAGATAAATACAATGTTTAGGTAGAAGTAATAATTCCCGGAAATAGATCCGTACTAGATATGTCTCAGTTCCAACAACTATTTTAATTTGGCTGTATGTGAGCAAACAATATCTTCTTCTTTTACCTACAAGGATTAGACATGAGCCTCTTCAGGTGTTCATTTTTTCTTTGGCGTACGACTCTCCTTCCTTGTGAGATATACTGAAGAGCTAATCCCGGCAATCTCTCATTTGGCACCCTTTCCAAATGTACGCACCATTTCTTCTCATTAGTAAATATTTTATCTAACACAGGTATGAACGAATAATATGCTTTATATTATTTATATCCCTAATATTATTTTTGAGAATTCATAAGTTTTAATACATCAAATTAAGCAGAAACAATCCTCAACAACGTCACATTTCGTCACAAGAAGCATTGTCATTGCGGTCGGTAGCTGCCGCATGTTTTGAGGACGGTCCGTAAGTACGAGCGCAGCAGTAACCAGCGGTCGAGCGCAAGGTAATTAAGGCGCGTCTGGAGTTAAACTTAGCAGAGCGTGGACGGAAATAACGAGTTATGCTCGCGAGCATTCGGGGCGGCGGCGGCGGCGCGGGGCAGCGGCCGCGGAGGCGCGCGGGGGCCCGGGCACAAGTGCATTGCGTAGGGGGCACCCGCGGCCCCGGGCCCTTCGCCCCTCCCCTCAGCCCAACGCACGGAGCCCGCTCCGCCCCGGCGCCCGATTCGGATCAGCGATCGAACTTAAAATAATGAGTGACTCACTGGCGAGAGCCAATGGACCAAGAACTCCGAGAGTATTTATAAACAATTCTTAGGTATAAGTACTCTCTAGTCTATGATACTTGTGAGACACTATAACTTCTGAATATAAATATGTGTCAACACATTTTACGTAATATTTAATGAAACGAAATAGGACTTCAAATAAGTTAAGAGTTTACAAGAACGAATGTGAACATTCGCTGTTTATTGTTTTGGTAACAATAAGGTCAAACATTCAAATCCCTTGGAATAATAACCAAGATATCACAACAACAAAAATTCATCTCAAATTTAAAGCAACTGCAGATTATGAACATTAGCAAATGGGATTATTTCGCTAAATAACGCGATACGAAATATACATGAAAGAATTATTCAGAGAAAGAATTTACGAGAAAAAAGGTACGGAGGGAGGACGGATGAATCGGAGACAAAACTCTGTCTAAAAGAAAATGGCGTTTGAAATTGGGCGAACAAGGATTCAGCGCTACAATTAAATAATGAAATCAATCCAGAAAGGTATCTTACATTTTTGTGCGTGAAACTATAAGTCAATTAATTTCCAACAATCTAACTTCATTAATGCAAGATTGTTATTGTAACATAATACATAGATATTTACTGTTTTCAATTTAAACAATACTTTAAAAATCGCAAAAGTTCTATTAGGATGCATTATTTTGGTTAGTGGGGCTATCGTTCGGATTTTCTCGACCCCTTTCCCAGCTGCTTTCAATCAGCGCGTGAGGGACCTAACAAAACCCCCATAATAACTACCGTTCCCCTAGAAACAATTCCTAGGGAAGTGCCCCTTCATGCTTCCGAAAATAAAGATTTGTAGCTTGCCTTCACAATTTTCTGAATAATTTTGTGTTCGCCGTTACATATAAGTTTCCCTAACTTTCTCAGGAGTTTGAAGTGTCTCCTTTGAATTACATTATGAACAGCCTCAAATTTTTTCGAGAAAAAGTCGCGTTTTCGTCTTCAACATCAAAATAGCGTGTTTTGTGCTATTGAAGAAGTGTTTGGAATACCATCAGTGTTCGCTACGAGCTTTTATCTTCAACTGTTCATTGTACCAGGGAGGGGGAAAGGACGCGATTGCTCAAGGAAAGACGCGCGGGTAATGCTTGCTGCAAGATCCTGCGCCACCATGCTGGCGAAACAAACATTCTACTAAATTCTGTGAATTTGCTCCTTCTTTCTAGTAGTTGTATAAATTCTATCAACTTGTACGTGGTCCAATGGGCTGAATACCTGACCTCAATGACAAGTTCGAATTCCAACATAGGTTGGGATTTGTATCTGGTGATACGCATTCAGGGCGGTTCTGAGACGACTCAGCCTTCTTTCGAGGGTAGTACCAGGATCTTTCCTGGGGGCAAGGGCGGCCGGAGCGTTGTGCTCGTCACACACTTCCTTGCGCCGACGGTGACGAATAAGTGGAGCCCTTCCTTCACCTCTCCTTGGGCTACATCGCTCTGAGTGCAATTGCACTGGGGTACCTTAACCTTTTATTGATGTACCTGACCTTCTTGTAAAGCATATTAATCCGCACAGTTTCGCAATCTCACTCTCCACCCTATTTTAGAGCTGTTGCAGCGGAAAACAAAAACTTGGCCGACCACTAGAAAAGTATATGGCGACACATAATCGTGAGTGGTCCAATGTCACCGTACACTCCGGTGTTAGCTTCATGTTTAACAAATATGCAGCGTTGATTGAAAATAGTTCGTGTCCTGATGAGTAGGGTACAAGTTGACATTGGTCGAAAATTGCAGGGAAACAGTGAGTTATGAAAGTATATCATTGGAGCCGTCGACACGCCGCCAAAACCTGCAGCCAAACATGGACATGCAATCAGTTTACGAAGCGTAGTCGCTTGGTCTCATGGACAAATATGCAAAAGAATTGTAAATCACCAAGAATCTATAATTAAATTGTCTGCCTCTCAGCATAGTAGTTTGTTATAAAGTGACGGTTTCATTAAATTATGCATATTTTGTGGGTAAAATTCATTTTAGACATGAATATTAGAAAGGAAAGTTTCTTGTACCACCTTTTGGAATAAATCTATTTTAGATATACATTATGGACCAATTTGATTTCTTACTGAAAATGTGAATTAATGTGTTAAAGTGTTAAAGGCTTCATGGATGGCCGAAACATTTACACAAATAGATAAATACACAAGATAGTAAAATGTTGCCCTAAACCAAATGACATATGAGTAGTTGCGCTATAACACTAAGTAGTAGTTGTTGCGCTATAACACACACACACACACACACACACACACACACACACATACATAACTTTTTTTGAAAGCTATCTTAGCCCACGCACACCCTTCTTCAGCCACAAACGTGTTATTTCATTTTAATTTGTACGTCTACTTAAAACTATTTTATGTTTTAAAAAATATGAAAAAGAAGAAAATAATTTAGTAAACTATCTGAAATACTTTTTGGATATTTCTCCCGCGCCAAATTCAAACACAAAAATATTTTTGAAAAAATAAAAAAAACTTTTATTGAGTCTTGAAAACCTGTAACAATCTCGAAAAATACATCAAAAGTTCTTTCAAAACACAAATTGTTGTGACTTTTTACAGATATTTTTGATTGCTGGACTGCAGTTCAATAAAGGAAAATAAAAATTATTTTCCTACCTTTAAATTACCTTGACTTTCAATATATTTTGAAAATGACTGCAACGGTTCTATTCATTTATTTTAGTGTTAATTATACATTCGAATGCATTGTTGTACCCAGTAATGTTTTGACTTTGGAATGTTGTTACAAATAATTTCTTTTTTTAACTTTCTAATCTTTTGAATACGTGAATCATACGCTACCGAATCACACCTCAGTTCTGCATCGAACAGATTTCAGAAGAAAAAAATAGAAGTTTGCAGATAATGACACATGACATTATTTTTTGTTAGGGAAAGTGCATGGTGCATGGCAGGAGTGAAAGATAGTGTGCACATGTCCGCGAAAATAAAAAAAAACAAAAAAACAAGAAATCGATATCACATTTGAATACTAAAGTTCTTTTAACACTTCCTGGGACTGTAAACGTACAGTCGCAACTGCATTCTGTTAATTGGTCGAATATTGAGAAACACAATGAAAATGTCACCAAGAATTGGTATGTTTTTTAGAAAACAATAAATCTTATTAAGTTTTGTGGAGCGTTTGAATTCGCGAAACTGAATTAAGTTGAAGTAATATATAGAGTCCAACTTCTAATTCCGTGCAGTGCGGAACCACCAACTTACTCACGAACCGCGACTGCTTCACATGTTGTTAAACTAACATTTTTTGAAAAAGGGATACATGTTTCAAGCAGTTACTGGATATTGCGTTCACTTTTCCTCACTCATCTTTGCATCTCAGTATTCGAACTCAAAAAATATAGCTTTCCTTGCTGTTTAACTTTCACCTCATTTTTAATTTCAAAGAATAAACAGAAAAAACGAAAAAACGTTTGTCCCTTTACGCGGCATTTCACATTAAAATAGAATGAGAGTTTAAGATAAACATGAAGTAAAATTCAATAAAACGATTCACTCTGCAGTTAACTATGTAAATTTCTTTCTTTCATTCATTTCTACAAACATTTATTTTGTAAATGGAATTTGTGATCTACTTGTGAAAATTATATTTTTTTTTTCTTGGCGTCTATGTAGTTTTTCAAATGTAATTAAAATTCATTTAGATTAAATTCTAAATAGGTATACTAAACCAAAATTGTTAAACTTTGTGAATGACATACAGTTTGTAATACCTTACACACAATTTGAAAACAATATCCTCGAAAACTTATCAAATATTTATCGTTAAAGTCAATACGAAAGAGAGAGAAAAAAATTGCTTATGCGGCAAAGCGGATAAAACAACTAACCCAACATATTCAAATCTTCAGAATTCATTAATCATGTGCGAGCACAAACCAAGTTTAAAAAGGCGCCAAGTTTAAAATGTACGCTGAGGAAGGATTTTACATATGTTTTCTAACACATTCAGAGTGTGTCGGCCACATATCTACATTTTACTTTCATGTCATCAAGGTAATAAAAACCATCATCATCATACATTACGCCTCTTGGAGTTACAAACTACAAAGTATGAATTCATCCTATTTCTTAGCGTATTCTTCACGAGCTCTTGGAAATTTATTTAGACCTTGCCCGTGAACCTCCCTTATCTTCCTTCTTTTAGTCTCGGTGCATACAACCTATCTCTGTTGCAGAGAAAGGATTATCATTACGTGAGGGCCTAATCTACAACGCACGTGAAGATACGCCTTGCCGACATTCTTTAAATCTACATGAATGTAAAATGTTACATAAGAATCTTACAAATTATGCCTGCCAAAAAGGGTTTTTTAAAATTAAAATTAAAAAAATCTATACACTAATAATACTCACTTTCAGATAAGTAGTGTTACCTTGGAAACGCTGGCCCATTTATCCTAAAACCAAATCATACCCCCCACCACTGGCCCATAGTCACTCGCGCCGGTCTCCAATTCCAATTCCCTCCCCCGTTCCTTCCCCGATCTCATCTCGTTGCGCTCTTTATTCTTCCCCGCGCTTTCCCTATCCACTTTGTCCCTTTCCACCCCGCCCCGCACTCGGGGCGCGCCCTTGTTCTCGACGCCCTCGGATGGACGAGCGCGTCGCGATGGGCGCTTCGAAATATCACGCATTGTTGTCGGCGGCGCGCGCCTTATTAGCAGTAAATACCCCGGGCGGGCGCGCGCCGGCCGCGTTAATTGCGTGTCCAATTAAACGACCCGGACGCGGGGCGCGCGGCCGCTCCGTAAATAAGAGCGCGCCCTCCCTCTCCTTCCCTCCCTCCCCCCTCGGTCGCTCGCGAGCGCGACCCGCGCCGCCCCCGCGGCCGGTGACCCCGCGACACTCACCTGCACTTGGGCCGCCCTTTAACACGTTTAAACTTCACTGCAAGTATTCCACCGGCTTAAGCCAGAGCGCGGAGTTACATCAGAGCCAGCATTATCGTTGCCCCTGCGAGCGACTCTGACCGGGAGGTCCTAGGGTTCCAATCTCGACGGTGGCGAATTTTCGATACTGCGATCTGCGAGCTGTTCTGCGATGGCGAAGTCAACCGTTTTCTGGACGAAAATTCTAGCGCTCGGCTGCTTCGGATGATAGTTTCCCGCTATATCTCTGAATTACATCAGGCGAAGTCCGGAGCAGAATCCTAACGAACAGGCTAAGGACTGCGCGCTGTGTTTCCTTCCTCTTCCCTGTCCTGTCCTCCCCCTATTCACACATACACTTACATGAACTACACACTACCACACATGTCGTGAGACCACTTGGGAGCTTCGACCTTGTCCCATCAGGGGTTCTGTCGTTGGTGAGGAACCTGGAGGGGGAAATCACTGAGCCTCGGAGAGTAAATGAAGAGTGGCACCAAGTGGCAGATATTCGCATAAATAATAATTAAAAATTATGATAGTAATAATAACAATAATGAAATAATTATAATGATAATAATAATAATAATAATAATAACAACAACAATAAATGCTGGCCACAGGCGGTTACGGCAGTCGTCGGCTGCGTCGAGGAGGCTGCTGCAGGTATGAGTCCTGCAAAGGCGTAGTCATATTTGTTATTGTCCCATCACCCCTTATTATCATCCTATCACTTCATTATTCATAATTCAAGGCGTAACAACCTTGTCTTATCAACGAATATAGCAGTATCAAGCTGATCCCTAATGATTACACAAGTTCATCTCTTTGGGGCCTCGGAAGATAGAGTGTAGCGTGGTCATAAATGTTAATAATACGCTGTTAATAATAATTATTATTGTAATTATTATTATTATTTATTACCGCAAACAAGCATACGCTCAGTGGCTGTTAAGAAAATAAACAAGTACAAAAATAAAAATTAAAAGAAACAATACAAATATAGACGACTCCCGTTAAAGTGAATTAGGTTGTAGTGAACCTGAGTCACTGGTCCCGTTTCACTTCTGTTACAAGAAGTTTCGGTTATAGTGAATTCAGAACCTCGGCTGTAGTGAACGTAGGAAATATAACGTATTGGTATATGAATTCCTTCCTTCAAAAAACTACATCGCCTCAGTGCAACAAATTCCAGCACTAGGCACACTGAAAAAATATAGTCGGCCAAAGGTTATCATCGAAGTCTCCTCTGGGGGGCGGTTAGCAACACTGAATTGGGATCGTATTGATGATCTTGTTTCACTGCGGATTCAAACACTACGTGAGTCCACATGGGCTACAACCGACGGCGGAGACGCACGACTGCTTGCTTCAAGTTGCAGTTTGCTTCAAGCTGCAGTTTCAAGCTTCATGTTACTAGAGATTCCGCGCGACAAAGCGCGTGGTATTCTACAAGTTGATAGGATGTGCACGACATCCACCACAGCCTGGCGACACACACGCGCCACGCGGAAAAGCGATCTGTTTTATAAGCCACTTGACGCAATCGAAAGGATTTCATATGTAATTCCGATGAGTAAACCAAGGTCCTTCATCAATTCCACTGATGTTATTGAATAGCTTCGTCTTTCTATATTCTGCTTTTCTTAATCTCTCTTTTCTCCTGTACATTTCGAGTTGGACTGGATCTGCTTTTCTCATCTCCTTTTCTTCCTTTCGTTTCGCTTGCATTCTCCGTTTATTTTTCTCCTTTACCTTACTTGCATACTTTGTCCTGTATTCATTAGCTATTTGCCATAATAATCTGAAATTACGATCTATTATTTATCAATAAAGACTATTTTTAAGCTTACTTTTAAGAATATTAAAAATTAAATTAATATTCTTACCTTTTCAAACACACAATTCGAAAAAAATATAATAAATCGAAACAGAAAGAATTGGAAACTACGGGTTTCGTTTGTCAGTCACATGTTTTTGACGCACAGAAAACAATGTCTGTGCGTCACTTTTCAAATGCCCTGTGCAATACAAATAATGACAATATTAATTTATTGTTATAATGACCATTGTTTAGTGCATTGGCATGAACCATTAATATACTTAATACTTTATTCCAAAAATTTCAAGAATCTTTTATAATTCACAGAAAAATTAAATAACTTTAACCAACGTGAAAATAGGAATTTCTCTGCGTCCCGTGCGTCGCAAGGAATTTCTGGTTATTTTTTAATATAATATGTGTGGTTACATATTTCATTCTGTCATATTTTGATCAACTCTTGAATAGTAATACATTAAAAAAATTATGGGAGGTATTTATCATTAAATCTAATAAAATTACATTAGCATAAATATTTATGGATGTCCCATGTATCACACAGAGAATCGCCTAAATTAATGGCAATGCTGTCGGACCTGAATATATCGATGCGGTCTGCGAGGTGATAACCTGTGAAATCCCATCTGTCAAGGACATCGTGGATGCGGTGAAAGAACCTTCCAGGACTGAAGGAAACGAGTGTAATTCAAACAATACAAATGAAAAAGGCGTTTCAACACTGCGAGAGACACTTTACGAATAAATAATGCTAATACATCTATACTAATAAAATGAAGAATTGCGGAGAAATTCTATTCAATTTTTACATCATCGGATATAGTGAAACTCTTTTATAGTTAACCAAAACAATTAATCCCCAGAAGTTCACTATACACGGAGTCAACTGTATTAAAAAAGATAAATAATATAAATAAACAAACAATAATAAAATAAAATAAAACCATAAATATACAAGAATAAAACAGATAAAAAGTGTCCACATACATCTCTTTACTTCAATTCATTTCACTCCACTTCACTTCACTTTACTGCCTGTCCATTCGGTAGTCAGTAATTAATACTAACGGTGAGTACAAAGTACACGCACCGCAATTTTGTTGGACTTTCTTTATCCTGAAAATCGTCACTGCCCTTCACAGCGTGTCACTATATATTTGCGTCATTAAAAATTCTCAAACGCGTAACTCGCATCTTGCTGGGATGAGTCACTTGCAGCAATGCAGGTAAATTGTTTCAGTCAACAATTGTTCTTTGTTTTCTGCATTGTTACATTCCAATGTCACCGTGACCATTGCATTGCTATATGCCATTGCACACAGAGGTCTCTTCCAGCACAATTACACCCACCACTAGCAGTGTAATTAGGAGCGTAAAAACTGTACAGTGTAATAAATGTCTTCGCGGGACCAAAGAATCGCCCGGGACGCCGGTTTCCGATCGACTTTGGAAACGACCTTCCTTGCTCGGCAGGTTCTAACTTTTCCATCCAATCTGACGGTCGTCTGCATCAGCCTGCGTAGGTGCACGAGCCTCATCATCTCTCCACATGGGCGCCAGCAATCAAGCGTGCGGATTAAATTGACACCAGCGCCCCTCTGCGTCGCCAAATGAGATTACTACCGTAATCCTGAGGTCTTCGTACAAGCCATATAAAACTACAATTTCTCCTGTAGAACGCTGTTAAGTATAAACATACTGTTTTCCGTTGTGAATATTTCTTACAGTATTGTGGATTGTATATTCACTGTTAAACTCGAAGTTTCCTTAGTAAATGTCTTGTGTGCATATTGGCGAAGGAGAGTCAATATTTACTTAAAACTTCACCGTTTTAGAGGAAGTATGTCGCATATGCGTATGACACAGTTATTAGCGGCTATTCTAATCAAATAGAATCGAATTGGGTGAGTTTCAGTTTTGTAATAGAAAAAGCAAATATGCTGGCGTTCATTCCGCACTGCATTCGACTTGAATTAGTCCTGTTATTATACTTCTATGGTACAATTTAAGTAGTTATAGATTTACCAATTGAATTACATTTCAGTTTTACAGACAAATGACTTTTTCAAGGTATTCCCTTATTTTTTAAAAGTTCTGTGAACCATAGTTCAGTAGGGTCAGCGTCCATAGGGGCTGAAGAGAAATACTTAGTAGGTCTATGAACTGCACGCATTCCACAAATGTTTGTCTGAGTACTTTACGTAACAATGTGAAGCTGTAATTATACACGTGCTTCTCTTTTTCTCTTTTTTTTAATTGTCACGTACATGTCACTTAATTTATATTTGCGACATATTTACATAGTAGTACCAGACAATAGGAGTTATTTTCTTAAAGTACACAGCGTCTTCGAAAAATACAATGTGAGAAAGAATGCACAGCAAAAAACTGAGTATGAACGCACATTTCTGACTTCAGAAAACTTGAGAACTTCATGCTATTCAAGAAATCTCAAATATATTTAAAATTATAAATATTGAACAAAATATCAATAATACATGTTTTAAGTTAGAAAAAAGAAGACGAAACAAGTTTATACCTCACTTTTTCATATAAGGAAATATCATGAGAGAGAATTATTCTCACAAGTATAACATTTACATCGACACATTCGTGTTTTCTATTCAATTTATTTAATAAACTACGTTACTACACAATATTCTATGGACATTAATTACTTTTATACTAAACATTTTTCATTCTGTAAATTTACGACGAAACTAGTAGCACACAATGTGTTAATATGAACAATGAAGTATGATCTTCAGCATTTAATGTCTTTACATAAATACGATGTATATAATTTAAAGCACAAGAATAAATAGATTGCCACTTTTATTCAATGATAATTAATGAAGATATTATTGGTATTATTATCATTATTATTATATTATTTTTATTATTATTATTAGCGTATCGGCCAGTTCTGTCCACTCTACACGTTCTCTTCCCAAGCCCATTCATATTCTGTTCAGGAGAGATATTAACGTGTGTCATTATGGGAATCAGCTTTTCGGCTGTATTTCTTGGTAAAACTCGGTTGTAAAGCCTTGGATTATGAATTATTATGTTTCCATAATAATTGGCGCATTGAAAAATGTTAAGTTAAAACAAGCAAAAAATAAAAAAAAGAACAGGAATAAACAGTAATAAAAACACCACAACTTACACGCCTTGAAGACATTGACAGAAAAGTAGAAATGTCCTATACATCGAATTCACCTCCTCTTGCAATGTTCAGTGTTTTGTATCCCCCTCGCCTGGCGGAGAGTCGCGAAATGGCAGGACCAAGGCCGCGGATGGACGCCGTCGCCCGCAACCGCGTGCACTACCGCCTGCCCGGCCACGCCCCTGCGCCACTGGACGGACAACCTACATCTCGCTTCCGCCGCCCCCCACCACCACGACACCCCGCTACTCCGCGGCCGGCCACGTGCTCGCGGTGCACGGAGCGATCACCTCTTACGCTCAAATTACACCGAGGATGTTGAAAATTGAATTGAGGGGTTCGGAGCAGTAACACGATAACTCACCAGCCACAGCAAGCCTTCTGGGACTCGTAAACGTCGATATCTCGATTTTAGTCCAATGGTACCTCATTTGTTACTCCCCCACGCCCTTCATAAATATGTATAAAATATAAACAGAACACACAAGATGATAGACAACGCATTCACCAGAATCGCGATATTTATATCTATAAATAGTGAGAGGTTTGCTGTATCTTATTTTGTTACAGCCTCTAGTCTTTCAACTGTTCCCCATATACACATTAAACTAAAGATGCAATTTTTAAGAGTGTGGGTAAGCTCAGAAAAAATCTCGTTTTTGTTCAAATTGTTCTCTTTATGATTTATTCAATGGAAATGCGGAAGGAGTTGTCATCTGGGCTTGTTACTAGAGGTCAAGTTCAGTGTAGCTATTTACATTTTTTGGAACTAATACAAGTTTTCCAATGTTATCGTCGATTTACTTTGATTAAATTCCATTCATTCGATAAGTTTAATTACATTTTTCCCACATTTCACACACACATTCTTGCTTATATACATACATATCGTATGTACTAATACATACATACCCCACACTTATTATTTTGTTTCTTGAACAGAATCGGTACATACAATATACATTATATAATAGAATTTCTTGTAAAAATAAAATATATAATGTATGACTTATGTACGAGAATTTTACGATGATTTTATCCACCACTGAACTGGTATCCACACCGGTAGAAAACATTTTATTCGAATTTTTAGGAAATTAGCAGTACTTAACAAGTTTGGGGTTAATCAACAGCACATAATTTTTTTTATAATAATTCAAACTGTGCAGCCTTAAGGCGTTATATATGTACATGTTAATGTAACATAACATTACAACATTTGACACATAACATAACATTACAACATTTGACATAATATTTTAAATGCAGGACACCGGTCATTCTGGTTCTGCTTGTGCCTTTAGAGTTATAGTTGGCATACATGTTTCTATTTAATTGTAGTTGGAAAGAAATGAAATGTAGATTTTAGGAAATATTGTTGTCAGTATAGTACCTCGCTTGGAAATGTCTTTTTTATGCCTGAGTTTATGGATTTTGTTCCTAGATTTTTGCGTATAGGGTTGAAAATTAGCGAAAGGTTGTGGAAGAAGAATGTTTTTAGAAGTCGTAAGAAAGAGTACATTGTTTGTATTCCTGTAATGTATGTTCTTGGCAAAGGCACATGCTCAATGTACGTGAAGAGTTTGGCACACCCCAAAGTTTTTCAGATTTTAAAACTTTTCAGCTAAGAATATTTTTCTCTTCCTTAAGTACTTTACGTTAATCCCGTGCGCGTTTTTCCCGTGGGCTTTTTCTCTCTGGATGTGACTTCCCGAGACACATCTCTTCCAGGGATTCGGCATCGATGTAGAGGTTTCGCAGTTTCTATAAAAAAATCATAAAATGTTTCTATAAAAATTTCGATATTTTAAACATCGGTGTTTTGAAGCTGATATTTTTTTAACATCCATGTTTTGGGTCGATGTTTTTACGTTTTCGATGTTTTGGTCTGTGAGTAGAAAATACCCGAAATCACAATTTTATAAAAGTTAAAATATGAAATATTACCACTGTGTTCGAGGTAAACGAACGGGGTTACCTTCATGGAGCAATTTAAAAATATCGATGGAATTTTGTCGATATATTAACGACGATATTTTAATTTTGAACATCGATTTTTTGTTATTAATGTCGCATCATCAATCCCTTCCACAGTCTTGTTTCGTTACCGAGGTCATTCAAGTAACGGCTTTGAGCTTGGGAAGGCTGCTTGTATTTCACAGCTGGTGATGCGATATGCCTGATGGCAGCACGTTCTTCTCGTTTGCCCTTCTGTAATCCCTCTCCTAAAACTCTTCCGTGCCTTTTCCACTGAGCTACAATGTTTTGGTAGCAAGACTTGGAATCCCAATGGTCACGTGTCAGTGCAAGTCGTGTAGTTCGAAGTGATTCGAAGCATGCAACGCAAAATTGACAATTCTCACAGCAAACACAGTACCTGTTTACATTGCAAGATAGAATACTGTAGATGTCATTGTTGATACCATGTACATTAGATGTCTTGAAAATATTTCAATAACCAGTAACGTCATGATCACATCCCCATGAATAGTATACGCCACTGAAAATTGGGAATTGCACGCCAACCAGGGAGCGTTAGTAATTTTAATTTTGGAGCGTTTGAAGAATATTGTTGTTGTTGTTGTTGAAGTGACACAGAATCGTAAATATGTCTTTTGATGTCTCATTCATCGTAACCCGCAAAATGATTTGTGTTATACCAAAGAATAAACATGCCGCAGACGCTACTGCGAAAGAAATGTTTCTTCCTGCCTGCGTAAGAATGGTGAAAACATAATGTTTTCTTGAGCTTAAATGTAGAGTGTTTTATCAGCGTTGCAGTCTGCCATCTGCGCTTGTTTTTAGATAGGAAATGGACTCTTGGGTGGGAGCAGCGATTTGCCAAAGTGCCAGAGGGTGCCAAGTACCAGAGAAAATATAGATGTCAGCCTGCTCCTGGAAATCCTGGTTCAACGGATGTGCGTGAGGGGACTGTTAGCCCGACTTCCAAGTTCATAAACAGTTCCAATGAAGGAAAGCTAATTTTCGAGCTCCACGTACATAGTACAGAAGTTCAACATGTCAGCATAAAAAATGCACTTTTCTCCAAGAATTGAAAACTTATACAATGAGAATAAAAATAAAAGGAAGAAACAAGACTCAGTTTGCATATTACGAAACAATGAGTAAAAAATAATACGGAAATAAGGAAAGAATACGGAACAAAAAGCTGGCACATGCAGTCAGATATGCAGTGTTACTTCACCTTGGACCATGCACAAGAACCTGCTCCCAAACAACGTGTTTGATGGCCAGAAAGTTCTAATATCCAACTGCAAGAAATCTATATGTCTGCTTTATATACTTATATTGTGTGAACCTTAAGATGAGTTCTTTGGCATGCCTATGTAAAATAATATGAACCGAATTTCTATTAGTACCAAATAAATTGAGACGGTTGCTAAATTGTAGCACTCTAACAAGTTTATTTTTTAATAAATTCTCGTTCAATATTTTATCAGATATTTTGCTGTACAAATTAGTGTCCCTCTTAAAAGTTCTTCTTATTGAGGGTTGAATATTTATGAATGTTGCTCGCTTCTGCACTCATCTATGCATCCTACGTTCTTCTCATCCATAGTTCAAGTTTACTTCATGTAGTTTTGTCTTGCATTCCTCTCACGCGGATCCATATAATTCTTCTTAACTATCAGATTTGCGTTTCAAATAGCTTTGAAAGACACAACGCTTAATTTAACACTAATCATAAGATATGTCAATTTTACCAGCAAAAAACGTAACTGCTCATATTTACTTAAAAAAGAAATTGTGCTGTATTAATTGGTAGTATTCCAAATATTTAAAATGTTTCTTTTGATGTAATGTACCACTAATGTACTGATATCATAAACATAGTGGTGTATTTATATTTTGTTTTAGAAATGTGCGATTATACAAAAAACAGCACAAAGAAGAAAATAATCGTAAATCTTTCTCTAGCAAAACTACCAATCAGGATATAAAACCTAATGATTAAGTTATTTTAAATAATAATAAATATTTAGAATTCGATTCCTTCACAAAACACTGAGAAAGTTTATTTTTGTAAACATTCATTGCATTTTAAAATGCAAACTGCGACTTAGTTTCTATAGGTGAAATGTCTTGATAAAATCTTCAAGGTTGCCTCTTGATACACCTTTCAGCGGAGTAAGAGATTTGGTTGCTCATATTTGCAGGAAACATTTTCACTAAATATAGATAGTTACACAAACAATTTAACCAAGAAAGTGACTACATAATAATAATGGGCATTATTATACACGCTAAGCTTTTAATAGAGCGCACGTTCTATAAATGTTAAAGTAATACCCGTTATTCTTCTATTAGAAAATAATCAAAATTAATACAAAATTAATACATCGGCCTAATTATAATTTTAAGAGTTTTGAATTTTTAAAATTATTCACTTGTTGCTTCCCCATCCTATGCAGTAATTTACATAAGAAAAGTGTATTGGAATCATCTTACGATCTCAAATTTTCAGTCATAAAATCTATGTTTAAGATTATTTTCAGGTGCAACTACACACATGTGAGGATTAATGTCTATTAGTGCTGTTTCAAAGATGATGCAGATGGAGATGGATACTTGCAATTTTGTAGCAGAAAATCGGGAGGTCTTATGGATGATTGGAAGTGCGAGTATGTGTCACGCAATAACTCGGTCGTATAAATATTTGGGCTAAAACTTGGTGAAACGTCTGGAAGATCTAGTTTGCCGTTCCGGATATCATTAATTTTTTTTTCTTTTCCATAGAGCCCCTGTGACATTTCAAACTTTTCTGAAAAATAGCTGCATTTTTCTCTCTGTTTTACTCGAATAGAAAAATGGGTATTTATATGTAAGGTATAGTTCCAGTTTTCATTAAAACCAATGACGTTTTGACAATTGCAAAAATCATTATATTTAAAACACTAAAGATTTTCGTTTAGACTGATATTTAAGCTTTGCACTCAACCAAACTTTCTGAATCTTGCTTTAAATCAAAGGTCTGGGTTCTAAATGTGTTATCATTTGCTCTTAATAACCTATTTTGTAGTATAAACAATAAATATTAATATATCTTGAAATTAATAGAATGAACACTTTCCTGTCATTTTTTCATTATTTCATGTGTGAGTTGCAATCATCATTTAAAAACAGTTGACGTTTGGTCTTCGAGCAACTTGTGAGGTTATTATAGTAAAAGAGGTTATTATAGTAAATGCGAAAATAGCGAGTTTTCTTAAGTATGAAGAGTGTTTATAAATGCAAAGATTAGTGAGTGTATATAAACCCACTATACAGCAATCGTCTAAATATCTTCTTTCACAAAAATCTTCAATTACTATAAAATAAGTGGTGCGTAACGTTTTTATTGCATTTATAGAAACATGTTCAACTCTGTCTTCACAGTAAATAGTGATTTATTGTTGCAGAATTTGTATACCTCCATTCTTTCATTAATCTTCAAGAATGAATACTGATCGACATAAAGCAATGTTTTGGGAGTTTTCGATTTTCCATATGGTAAATATGTACCACTTTTTTATCTTTTCTTCAGCTCTTCATATGCAAGTTGAATGTGATCGCAAGGGTTCTTATAATTCAAATTTATTTTCAAATCTATCGAACACCAATATTAATACAAGAGATTTCTTTCTCAATGCCATTACCCCTCATTAGCATTTTGCAGAACGCAACGAACCCACAAAAGTGTAAAAAAAGCAATGCGCTCCTATGCACCATTCCTTTCATGAAGTATCCAAGTGATGTTTACTTTGTGATCTTTGCATCAAAAAAAGCTAAACCACTTGTTACCATAGGCGGAATAACGCATAGGCACAAGAGTCACATGCCAACGGCAGCAAAATTTTAAATTGTAAATTGTGTCTATAGAGACTTTTTTTTGTTGCGTGTGATTTTTCTTTTTTAAATTTATATTCTATGTTTTTTTAACAAAATTATTAAATACTCATAAATTAGTTTATTAACAGGCTGATAATACCTGTCTCTAGATGATTTATGATAAGTCAAAATGAACGATGTTTACGTTTTCAGAGGTGAGACATTTTCAGACGCACAGATCTCGACAATGAAAGTTTATTTTATACTTGTCTGATAACTCTATGTAAATAATGTGTTATCTAAGGCCAATTTTCAAAGGCAATTGAATTTTTTTTCAAAAACAACCGTAGTCCAAAAATACAATTTTTCAGGAGAGCAAAGAAACGTTCCATGACGAAATTAGTCTGAATTTTCAAGAATTAAAATAGTTGTGCACTTTCCCAAACTATTGTAAATACTGACGAACGCTTGAGTGAAGTTCAAGCTTGAACTCTATTGCGAAAATTATTGAATGAAGTGGGGTGTGTGAGGATTATGGTGGTATTTAAAAAAATTGATATTTGTATATCAAAATTATTTATTTGGGGCATAAATATTATATTTGAAGAATTAATCCAAGAAGTTAATGCACGTAATCAATCTGGAATATTTTTGACCACATTATTGGTCTTCGCCACTGTTGTTATCATTATCAATGTTTTCGTTTTCTATATTAGCACCTGCCACTGATGACAAATTTCGATACAACTTTCTGCTAGCAGGCGATTGCTAATATTTAGACAACTTCTGAGGATTCCTTTGTGATTAAAACGTGCTTCTTCTTTAACCTTCTTTGCTCTTACTACAACCTCTTTCATCTCTTTCTGTAGTTTACGACACTTCCACCTTGTTCTTTCTACATCTGATGTAGAATCCATTTCTTATCTTTACTTTCTTCTTTGCTTGCACAGATTCACAACACAAAGGAGTACATGCCGCAAGAACAGGTTATAGCCTCTCACCAACTTCCAGAACAAAAATACTGGCCATACCGAATAACGACATTCACAAAACAAACATTATCACCTGTTACAGATTGAGATAAGCTAAGCTTGAGAAATAATCACAGAAAAAACTCACATTTCAAGAACTATGGTTCTTTTACCAAAAAACTCTGGTTCTTTTATCAAAATCGCTCAAAGTTTGGTAGCTAATAACTACGAACAGGGGTTGATTTTGTTCTCTACAGTCAGCAAATTGCGGCTATGAAGCTCTAGCAACAGTTTTAGTACATCGAAATCGACTTTTGGGATTAAGATTGCTTTTTTAAAAAACTCTTCAATTGGATTTATCTTCTTTGCATGTACGTTTGTTTGCATGTATGTAAAAAGAAAGGAAACAAGAAGATAAAAACAACTGTCTTTGAAAATCGGCCAGGGACAATACATACTCTATAACGAAAACGTACTGTGTATGAGACGAATATCAACTGGTTTGGCCAGTTCTACGACACATGCAAAAAAACGTCAAAAGATAATTAAGGATTAAAATTTCTGTAAGTTGTTATGAACATTTTCATTTATTGCTCCGTTTTGCTAAATTAAATTTTAAAGAGGAAAATACAAATAATTTTATATTTGTTAAAAACTATTAAAAGTGAAATATTTTTTAAGAATAGGGAAGATTTCGACGAAAGGTGAAATACGAGAGGAAAATAATGTACAACAAATCTATCGTTTAGTGTTCACGTCAATTGTTTACTTCTGGTGCATACGAAAAAGTTCTGCATAAACTGTCTTGGAAACATGTCAGTCTTCATCTTCAAGTTGGAAGGTATAATTCTTCATCTTCGAGGTAGATATTTTTGGTAAAAGCTAAGAAAAAAAGTATTTTTACGTTTGTTACGAAGGTAGAAAAAATTTCCTTCAATCTCATATTTTTACGATTGATGAAAACAATTATTTATATTATATTTCAAGTTTGCAGATAACTACTCACTGAAATAATTTTATCATTTTGAATTGTGTGGGAAGGAGAACATAATTTATCTTGGTTTCATGTTTTTGGAGACGTACCCAATCCCGAAACCACTCTTCACCCAAAGAAGAATGCCTGTTCACTAGCCCACGGGGCACCACCTTACATAACACACTGGGAGAAAACAGCGGTTTCTGCGAAAGGGTCAATATAATCAAGGAGGACGTGGGAAGCAGTCGACAGCGACAAGAACGCAGACGGCGTAGGCTGCGGCGGCGGGCGGGCGTCGATAATAGCGTCGGTGGCGCCGGGCGGCGGTGGCTGGACAGGCGCCGATCGGCCGTCGCGGCGGCGGGCGTCGTGTCGGCGCCGTCCAACTGCTTTGCCCTCTGCCCCCCGGCGCCTCCCCCCGCACGGCGGCTAAGAGCCGGCGGCGACAGCAATATGGCAAATGGGCCCTTGCGAAAGCCCCCGCTGTCCTCGCGCTTCAACAGGTGCTTGCCTATAAGGGCCTGGTATTTGTTCCATGGCCTTGGATCGCGTTAGCACTCGATGATGAGGCTGTGAGTACATCTGGAGCTTCATTTGGGGAATTAATACGTAACTGCGACGAATTAATCTCTGAACCATAAATCATGTTAAAATGAAAATATAGGGTGATGAATACCACAAAATTATTTGTAGGTTCCCAATATTTTTATTTAAATAGGACATTGTTGTATTGTATCCTTTGAAGTCGATCGTTTTAAAAAAAGTCGTTGGTTACCGCAAAAATATCGAAAATTCATTTCGATAGGTAAAATAGAAATAGAAATTCATTTCAGTCCGGAAGGTTTTTTTTACCCATTCATTAATAAACTTGTACTATCTAATGTAAAAACGAAAACAGCTTCTCAAATTACTTCAGGTACACACAAAATCTAATCCAGTTTAATTTAACGAGACTGGATGCTGACAAAATATACAAAATAGTATTTAAATGGATCCCTTTCGAAAAAGCAGAGCGAGGAAGGCCGAGAATATCTTGGAAGATCGTCATCGAATCAATGAAAAGGAGAACAATAGAAGATGCCTGGCCGAAAAAAAGGCAGTGGTAAGTCGAGTGCGAAAAACATCAAACAATCTGTACAATTACCTGCTTAATAACATAACATAGTAAAAAGGTCTAAAATTGTATCTTGTGTACGCATTCAGATCACCAACTCCTGCGCCATCTTAGCGCCTTTCTGTAATTTCGAGAGCTTTAGAAACGACCGTTATAAAGAAGGCAACATCCAATAAAACATTACAATCATAAACGATGATTTACTACATCTAAAGCATTCCTCAAACATTTTAACCCGTTCAAATACAAGCATGAACCCTTTAGAAAATATCAAAGATATAACTATATTATCTTCGCTTTCTACGTTCGAAATGATATAGTGAAATGCCTGCGCAACCAAAGAAACGACGCAAAGGGAAGACCCGCGAGGCGTCGGGATATTAGGATGATTTGTGGCTATTAGACGGCGCTTTAGCAACGCAGCCGGCGTGAATGAAGACACAGCCCCGCCGCCAGCTGCGCCGCTCGTTTCTGGGTCAGGCATCGAAGCCGGTCCCCTCGCGAGGGATCGAAGACGGCAGCCGGCGCGGCCGCCGGCGCGCGCGCTTCCATCCGTCATCCAGGATACCTCCGCCGACTGGCATACTTCCTCCCGGAGCATCGGCGCCCGTAAATCTAGTTTTTACGGGTAATGTTCTCGTAAATAACCGCGCCGAGATATATAGTTGGAGAGTATTTTCGTTCGGCCGACGCCCACCCTCCGTTTGGAGACCTAACGGATTTCTCCCTAAGCCCTTTGCCATCTTCGTCGGCGCGGAAGATTTACTCGGGATGGTTTTAAGTTTCGGGCCTAATGAGTTGGTTTAGAAAGGCTGGGTGGAGTCTCTTGCTGCGAGGCGCCACACGCTCTCCCAGTCCTGCCGCAGTCACACGTTTGCATCAAGTGAGTGTTTTCCTATACAGATTTGGACATCCAGCGCTTGACTCATTGGTGTACTCAGACTAAAATATGGAACAAAATGAAAACGAGCAGCTGGGGCGTGGTTATCCAATTGGAATCTTTCTTGCAACTTCATTTTTGATACTGAACCTCCCAATTGGATAAACACGTCCCACACATCCCAGCTGTTCGCGATCAGTTCACCCTACATTTTAATCGGAGCATAGTTTACGAGTGTGCTTGGGGCGCGCAGGCTGAAGATGGATAAAGAAGGGGCAGCGCGTTGGGGGTTGCGCTGACAAAGACGCCGGCAGCGACTTAACGAAGCAGCAAAATGCTTCCTCACTAGCATTAGTGGTGACCGGATTTGGATCTAAACACATTTTTGAATTTTTCCGTAATGGACTTTGATAAAAACAGCCACACAGCATCTCTCAGATGATTCATTAAAATCATTAATTTTTTTGCTGCAGTCAAACAACTTGAAATCAAGTTTTGTTATACTAGTAAAAATAAAATGTAATATTTTTTGCAGTAAAAAGTGGAGTTGAGCAAAGTAAAATATGTATAGTTATTTAAGTCGTTAAAGGAATTCACATATTTTAAAGCACATATTAACTTTAAAATATGCGTTTACTAACGGTAAATTCCTTAAATATTATTTATACTTCCTTCTGTTGTCACGCAAAACGTGTCCTCCTTACAAAACCGAAATGTCCCTCCTAGACATTCCCCTTTGCGGTCGCGGAAGTGTCAGAGAGAGGACAGAGCTTGCGAACAGCCACCATCTGCACTGAGAATTAATGATGTCACATTCATTTTTTGTCTTTGAATGCAAGGAAAGCTGTTTGCACTTCCTCATTGAGCAGAGTATTTCTCCCATAGGTGACTCCGATGCCCTCACAGCATTTCCTACGTTCTTTCTCGTATTTCGCACACGGGAAAGTGGCCAACGCATGCGCCATGGACGTAGGGCCTTCTCCCTTCTTCCCTGTATCCTTATTCGGCGAACCGAAGACTGAACTCTTGAGATGGCAGAGGGCTACATGGATTAGTTCCGTCCATTAGTATAATTTTTTGTATTTTTGTCAGTTAAATATTGTAGTAATTAGAAATTAATAAACACGGTCGCTGTCAAAGTAAAATATGTTGCTCACGAATTTAATTTTAGAGTGTACTAACCAGTTTCCAATGTGGATGCTTTAAAACATCCATGGCTCTTTTCTTTGTATAAATATAGAGGTTTTCACTTTTAACATTGATGTTTGATAACATCGACAATTTTTTATCGACGTCACATCAGTAATGTGTACTTGCGCGGACATCCCTTCCTCATAATGTTCGAACTCCCATCCTTGCCACCAGACGATGTGCTGATCACCCATCTCCATAGTATGGACTATCGCTTGCAAAGACTCCGGTAATACTGAAATTCTACAGGGGGAAAAAAGACAGAAGGAGAAGATAGACGTTAAGTGATTTTTTTGTCAATCACAATAAACGATCTTTATAAATGAGGTTTGATGAAAGATACATATTTTATTGTTTAAAAAAGTAAAATATGCATCAACGAGGCGATTGATTCTACTGTAATCGCTACCACCGTCAAACTGAAATTAGTTGTACTACAACAGCACATACTTCCTCGCATTAATTCTAAATTTTCAATTATCGAAAATTCAAAGAGATCAACGAAAATGAGAACTGCGCCGTTTTGGAGCGGTTTTTGAAAAGATGTTTTTATAATTTGCATTTACTTTACATTAAACTAGTACATGTTTTAACAAAAAAACCTGCATCATATTTTTTTAAAGATTTGAAATTTTAGACAAGTTTTTGTTTACGGCAAAAATCTCTGTCTTCAGTATTGTTTTTGCAATGTTCACGTTTTGCAATTTTCGAAAATACAGAGAGTTCACCGAAATTTGAAACTAACACCACTCCTTATATCGTCCTTTGATACATACGAGGAAAAAATTTAAAGAAAATATTTTGAGCCGCTTTTGAGAAGAAAAGTGTTCAAAAATTGCCTAAATTTTTTCGCAAAATTATTCAAAATCTACTCTAACGTTAGGAAAATTGTTCATGACCTTATTTCAAGATCTGTTTTTATAGAACAGATTTCATTAAGAAGAACGTCTCCAACTTCATTTTTGTAGTTGAAGAAAGAGGCTGAAAACAGAGTCGAACGTTTGTAATTTTCGAAAAATCAGGGATTTCAACAGAAATGACACCTGCGCCATTCTTTAAAGTGTAATTTATTTAAGGACAAAGTTTAATCCAAAAATTCGGAGTCAGTTTTGACAAAAAATTAAAATGTTGACGCTTCACGTAAAGTACCCCCAAATATCAACTTATCCGTTTCAAACTCAGAAGGTCTTGAGTTATTCGATCGAGGACACACAATTTTGAACACAATTGGCTGGGCAATTTTGGTGCTACCTTTGGTCACAGACAGACAAACAGACGTTTTGCCCTCAATAGATTTTTCAGTAACAAGAACCCACAAAACCTGGTCTAGAAAATTCGACATTTTCCGACGCACGGTTACAATATTTTCTTTTCTTACAAAGTAAGGGCGAAAAAGAAAAAAATACGGCTTTTGTCACATTTTGAAAATTAATATTTATTTTTCAAACATTTGCTTCTTTGTCAGTGTGGTAGGGTGAAAAGACAGGGAGAGCGGCATTATGCGTTGTCACATCTTACCACGTGTATTTTAGACTAAAAAGGTAATCTGTATTTTGCACAATCTTGCAACCTGTACCAATCTTTGTACACCTGCGTCAATTCTCAACATCTTTGAAATGGCGCTGAATATCTTAGGCGTGTTACCTGATTCGTGTACTAAGAACTCTAAAGCTTTTAATCTGCTCGTGATCTGCATCACGCACAA
Source organism: Gryllus bimaculatus (assembly GCA_017312745.1). Lineage (NCBI taxonomy): Eukaryota > Metazoa > Arthropoda > Insecta > Orthoptera > Gryllidae > Gryllus > Gryllus bimaculatus. The sequence continues at coordinate 7,885,270 of BOPP01000019.1, forward strand.
ACACAATCAACACAGATATAATAAAAAACTGGGGGTTTTCTCAGAGAACAAGAAAAATCTCAAAACAGATTTTATCATCAAAATGTGGACTTCGAAATTTTGGTTCGATTTCAATTATTTTCCTCCATACGTCATATATTTTCGGAATAGTAAAATTCACACCAAGAATGCTAAAATTAAAAAACTATAATTCCTCTATTACGCCGGACTTTCGGAGAAATTCCCAAAAGATAAATGCTATAATTTGAGAGAGAATAGCAAGGGCAGTGACAATAGCAAAAGAGACACAATAGCAAGCAACTCAATACGCATTCGAGACCTATTCTCTCTTTCTTTCTAGGGCTATTTTCCATTGTAAAATGTCATGGACGAGTATTTCCAGTCATCAGATAGCGCAGTCAAAAATGTCAAACTGTTTTTTGATGTTCTTATTTATTGTAGCAAAGAAAGAAAACACATTTCTTCTCTTTCTAAATTGGTGGAATGTAATCAACGTTAAAAGAACATGGGGGATAAGCTACATTCGACTTTCAACGCCAACTTTTTCTATTACATTTAAATATATGCATATTGTAATATGTCCACCAAAACAATGATTCTCCGGTGAGAAATGCAATTTTTATAGTGTACGTTTTCCATATTTTGGAGATTTATAATTGCATAATATTTAATGTATATCGTTGGAATGATATATATTTTGATATTTTCTCAGAAAAATGACTAAAAAATGCAATTATTAATTTATTTGTTGATGTAGTAAGTACTTTTCACTAGTGTAACGTCGTGCCGAAGGGCCAGATGGACAACACATCGCGGTGCGGAAGGCACATTTCCCCCGCCAGGGGTTATCGCGAGCTTCGGCAGCGAGGTGTGGCGGTTGCCACGGGACGAAAGACCAGGAGCGGCGCCAAGCCGCTAGGGTCTGCGTCAGGCTGGGGCGGGGATGCCTCAGAGGTGCAGTGCTGGGAGTGCAGCGCGTTTCCGAGGAGTATGTATATAGTGTAATTAAACTTATAAATAAAACTGTGTAAACAACTCCACCTGTCTGTGTGTTACTCGCACCCGACGACGCCACACTAGCAATATCATGTCCGGTAAACGGAGAGCAAATTGTCAGACACTAAAGAAACATTGTCTCTGGAAGAAATAGCAAACTTTAAATAAGCATCAATAACATCTATGAGATGAGAGTTGTTTTCCCAGGACAAACCAATTCTGAGAAGCAACAGAGAATCGTTTGTTTTCAAATCTTAAAATGATGACTGTAATGGAAAAAAATAAGTGTTCCAGTCCACAATTCCGGTGTGTTTTAATTTTCATTGTTTTGGTTGACTATGTTACTCAGATCTTCAGTTATAAATATAACGGATAAAAAGAACAAATTATGTTAATTTCATCATTTTTATGAAGTTTTGTATAGTACATATTTTTTGCGTTGCAAATGCATATATACCTGTTTTAAATCCCATATTTACATACATATTTTACATTTTTAACGCACAACTATTCGATCCCTAGTAATGAAGGACGGAATGACTTGATACTGAAAAGAATATACCTTTCAATATCAAGTCAAATATCTTCAGCTGTATGGTCTCGCGAAACTAACAACCAGAATGCAAAAATGAAATTCTAACTCATGAATAATCATGAAGCATAGGTATTGATAAGTGGAAACACCTATTTTAGATCAAAAGTAAACCTATATGGAAAAGAGTTATGTCAAATTTTACCACATACCTGTAGGTCCAGTAGGTTGCCTTCCCGGTTGAACTGCCGAAGTCCAGAGGTCCTGGGCTCCAAGCCCGAACGACAACAGGTTTTGAAAGCCAGTTCATTAACTGTGACTAATGAAGAAACTGCCTTCAGAAGAACATTAAAAATCCGCTTCTATCTGTTATTTATATTTTTGTTCTTTGAAACGATGCCACAGGTTATTAGAAGAAAGAAGAGTTTGTGATTAGTGGTCATGAATGCACTCTGTAGGGTATTGTTTTGTATTTTTAAGAGAATGGCCGAGGCGCCTTTGCTCTTATCGTTCATGGGCTGTCATACCGATGTAACTCCAAAAATAAAGTTTTGAAATAAAAACGTTTGTTTTCGCTGATGGTTGTACGAAGGTACCACATAATAACTTACTGATTATATAAAAAACTGATTATATAAATATATTTTTACGCCAATTTTTGCATTTTCGTCGATTTCGACTAATAAGTCGTTTTTTAACATTTATACGTCATTTTAATGCATTTCTCTCAGCTTTCATCGATTTTAATATCATTTTAATGGTACTGGCTTCAAACAATATTTACGAGGTGCAACAAATGTTCACTGTTCAGAATTTCTGAGCATGTTCGATTTCGTCGCTCATATATTGTAATGTCAGCCGTTGTGAGTACTATGTAATCTAAGGTTCCTATGACGTCTATCGGCGCCATTGTCAGTTCGGACGATTATGCGACTAATAAAGGAAGAGATTTTGTTTTAGAGAACAGTCCAAACCAAAGCAAGCGTAGTTCACTTGAACAATAGGAAGAAGCCTCGATTACATCAGTAACATACCCAACAGCTTGAGACGTTCATCTGAAGTGGTTTAGGTAAAATATTGTTACGGCATTGTCTTTTGTTTGTAGGGCATTTTTAAAGCATTTTAAAAGTATTTTATCGATCATTTTTGACATTGTTTTAGGTCAACAAAATCCTCTCCTAATAATAATTAAACAAAGTGTTATAAAATAACAAAAATTACTCAAACGTTGTAATCTTGGAGTTGTGCCGGTGTTGCAACCCAAAAAGGATACCTACATTGAGGTAGCGATATTTCTAAAAGCTGAAGAGAATTGTTATCACGAAGATGGAGTATATGGTTGAATAAGAACTGCTTATTCATGATAAATATAGAATGATATATTTATGATAATATTATAAAATGATAAATACAATAGAACGGCGATAAACTTTAACTATTTGAACAGTCCTCTTTTATATTATCAAATTGTCCTCATTTTCGAAATGAACCAATAATAGGGCTGTAGACAACTTCAAAGTAAAATCTACTCGCTAAACTCGTCCCCACGATTACAGAAGTGGAATGGATGTATCGAACCATTAATGTAACGTCCTAAAGTTTATGTTTTTAATTCAAAACGATATGATTTAATACAATCAATGGTTTTAATAAAATGACTACTTTGCACCGCGACTTTTATACAAATAAGTGAATTTATTCAATTTTCATATTATAATATTTAATATAATAATATTTATTCAATGTTCATTTATTGCTATATATTTTCGCGAGAATGGAATCTAAATTATTAACGTTCCAGATTCTTTACGTCCGGATTATTGACTCTCTACCGTATTGGAGAAACCTGCTGCAAATCCGCTCCGCCCGGAATTCGGGGAGAAGTGACCGCGATTTGTGTCTGCGGAGTGACCGGAGACCCGGAAGTGGAAAGCCAACACGCGATAGCGTGCTGCGCCATGAAATGGCGGCAATGTCCTCCTGGACATAACTCGCGATGATTCCTAACATTCGAAACTGAATTAAAATAGTCAGCGACTCAGGCGAGTAATATATGTTAATTGAGTTTTATTCTGATTTCGCAAATTGAGGTTCAAATCAAAGAAAAAGAATGAAAGGGTTGGAATAATCATATCAATTATCAATGCAGGGTGTCTCAGGATAAATGTTACAAAGGTATGAAGGCAGGTCGGGTATAGAGGATAGAAAATCTCGTTTTGCAAATGAGCATGAAGTGGGAAATTTCATGTAACGAAAATACTCATATGTTGTTTGCCGCTCATTGCTAGGCAACCTGGTGTTTGACGTAATATGAAATATCTTTGACTACGTTTTAATGCGTCCTGCCAAACACCAATGAATGATGAGCTGCCTACCAACCAGGAGAAAATGTCACATACCTGTATGTAATTTCATTATATAAAATTTCCCACCACTTGTTCATTAAGAAAAGTGATCGTTTCGTACCCCTATGTACCGTAGCAATGTGTTACATTTATTTTTGAAACTTCTTGACCGTTTAATAAGCGATTAAGGACTGTTGAAGCGCCTAAAAACACAAGATACGATCAGATGCTGGAAGAGTATGCAGGTAAAATCAATATCGATGGATGATGATTGCCCAAATCGTTTATGTTAAATGAAAAAGGGAAGAAATATAAACGATAAAATAACACTGGAATAATTTAGATCAAATAATTAATACACACAATTGTTAAAGATCAAGGTGAAGAAAAAACATAAGGGAGAGAAAAAGAACAGAAGCAAGAGAGTGAAAAAAAGGGGAGGAAAAGAAAGTAACAAAGAAAAAGAGGCTCAACGATGAGGGAAAAGTAAGAGCGAATATGGAACGCGATGCACGATAAATTGCGAATTGTCACGGACATGTTTTCTTCCGCTATGCCGCACTTCACATACTTCGTTAATATGAACATTGTAGACAACATTTAATCCTTTTTATTTACAATTTTTTGCTGCATTTAAATGTTTATATTAATTTCACAACTATTTTTATTCTCTGACGATGAGCATTTTCTTACTTTTTATTGTAATTCTATTTTATGTGTTTAACTCGTTGTTTAATGTTGTTTCTTCTTAAAATTTCTGATAGCAACTTTATTTTCTTTTATGCTAATATGAAAATTTGTAATGTTTCACTGAGACTCGCCTTTGTGTGTATCGTTTCAGTCAAATATTGTTTTTATACGTTTTTAGTGTTAATTTTGTATAAATAAAATGTAATCATAAAAATACCATAATTGTTGTGTGTTTTTTTTTAAATTGCAACAAATGGGAGGGTATTAAGGAAGAAGAGGAAAACTGGTGCAAAATGGTCCGAAGAGAGGAAAATGAAACATAGTGAGAAGGTGGAGTACAGGAGAAAGAAAAAAGAGGAACATAAAAGGAAGAATTGAAATTGTCTGCACATGACCCACACGAATAACAAAAAGAATAAATAATGTTTGTAATTTGCCTTCAACTGCTTATTGCAACCTGGTGGGGCTATCGGTTGAGATGATTTATCCTTTCTCTGCCTGAATTAGTTTCAAAGTTTTTTTTTTATATCATTGAGTAATTTTACGGGAAACGTAGTCCCAGAGTGCGCAAATACGTATAAAAACTCATTCCTAATAAAATGTCAAAGTAAGAAGAAAATAACGTCCTTGCCCGTATGACCATAACATCCCTTAACATCCATAAAGTACGAAATAGTTTCCAATTTATATCTATTTTGTTTTATACTATTCTAATGATTTTAGTGTTAGATGCATAAATAGTTGCTCATAAATCATTGAAATATCTCTTAAATATAAATATTAGTTGAGAGATTTGTATTTGTCATAAAAGGTAAATAAGAGAAAAAAAACGTTATTTCAAACGTTTCCCCACTTTTTGCTGAACTGTTTATGGATAATTTTGAGAAAAAACATCATTAGTGGCTTGAATCCTCTCCTAAAAAACATTATTTTTACAGGTATGTCGATGACATTATATGTCTTAGGTCAGGAACATCTAGGCAATCAAGCCAGTACTTTGATTTTCTCAATTCGTTTCACTCCAAATTAAAATTCTCGATAGAAATTGAAGAGGACCATTCCCTGAATTTTCTTGATTTAACCATCACTATAATAAACTCAAGACACAATTTTAAAATATTCAGAAAACCTTCATACTGATACAATCATACCTTCCCATTCTAATCATATTCACAATCATAAATTTGCTGTTTTCCACTCCTGGATCAACAGACTATTCCAGGTTCTCATGACTGATACAGATTTTAGTAACGAAGTCAATATAATTCTAACCATTGCATTAAGTAATGGTTATGATCCTCTGACAGTCAACAAACTTATCCACTAAAAAGGTGTAAAAATGATCTTAAATAAGGGTTTTCCTCAACATTGCTCTATAGAACCAATAAATTTATTTGCATCCCGTACATAGGTCCTGTATCTAAACGTATAGGACAATGTTTCACTAAATACAATATCTCAGTAGCCTACAAAACCTTAAACTCCCTCCAATCTTTATTCCCTGGTTCCAAATCATCTATCCTCCCCATTGAAAGACGTGGAATTTACACCTAACGTGTAATAACTGTAATTCAGCATATGTAGGCCAAACAGGCAGAAAATTTTCAGTTAGAATTAATGAGTATATTAGATTTTGGAAACACAATTTAGACTCTTCCACCTTTGCCAATCATTTGATTCAATTTAACCATTCCTTTTTACCCCAATTATTATTTGAAAATCCTTCACCTAGTCAACAAAGGCACAAAAATGAACATTTTGGAGAACTTGGAAATTCTAAAACTTAAATACCATTTTTTATATCTTGAATGAACATTCCTTGATTAAAAACAGTCCCATTCTAAATATTTTATTAACTAGCCCCTAATCATTCTTTTGACCTTCCCCCCCTCCTTTTTGCAATCTCTTTATATAGTCAACTTGTTAAAAATGTGTTCTTTATATAATTAAAATTCTAGAATCTCACACATTCCTAATTTTTTGGTCTGTTTCAAATTCCTGCTTGTAAAGCAGTCATTTTTTAAGTCTGTTAATGACTACCCTTTCTTCTCTTCAATTCTCCCATCCTTTCCCTCAATTGGTAGGCTTCCTCTTCTTCCATTCCAAAAGATTTCTGCCACCTAGCTGTAACCAGCTCGTTTTGAAGTTTTCATATTTTTTACCATGTTGTGAACATTCATAGATGATCCACGGTGCTTGGGCAGTAAGTATTTCTAATTTGTATTTATATATTTTTTTTTTTCACTAAATTCATTGTACCCTCCACTTTTTTGTGTGCAACTTGTGTTAATATTTTTATTTCTCCTCCTTGCTAGAGATCCACTGAGGTTGGGAAAAGTGTTGTCCCAAAAGTTAACTCTGGAAAATAATTAATAAAATTTATTACACCTTTTGTGGAGATTATTTCCTTTACATATCAATTGATAAAATTGAAAGTAGTAGGCAACTAGCTCATTTGCCCCTTAATACATTTTTACCTGCTTGTGAAGCGCAACTTTCACAGGTACACTCTTGGAAACATAAAATTTCGCGTCGAAAATGCCTTGACCCGAGAGGTTGATGGCACTGGACATCCCTGCTTGCCGACAGCGCTATCTAACGTTTATTTTTGAAACTACGTTCTTTAAATCAAACTATAATTAAATTTATGTTATTGGAGAGCATATGAAATACGTTAATGACCGTTGAGAGCTAATAGTAACAGTACAGAGGAAAAAGACTTTCGTGATTCCTGCCAGTAAATCAGAACTGACATTAACTTAAACACATTTTACATTTGTCGTGACAATTTTATGCATAAAAGGTGGAGAATCTCGTGGTCGTCGAAGAAGCGAATATTTCAATTGTGAAGAATTTATAAATGATCCATATAACTAAAATTAAAATTGGCATTATTAGTGGGAGAGATAACAAAATATATGTTAGTTCCTGTCCGCTCGACATTTTATAACGATTTTGTTATCGTAGGCGGTGTTTTGGACCCCCGTAACGTTTGGAATTTCTAAAAGTTTTCAGCCAGCCATGACGCAGGATCAATAACACGCAAAACATTACATAATATTTTTTTTGAAAACTAAGCCAAAAGTCCAACTTCAGCGTAACAATTCAAAAATATGTAAGCATAAAATTGTGGCGATAACAATTACTCAGGAGCTAGTTTGAAAAATGACTTCTCATCCCAGTCCTGTTGAGAAACAAAATTCATATCATCTGTTTAAAACATTCTTATGCCTAAATGTTTGAGATGATTCCCTTTTGACTAGTGAAATTCAAACCAATAAGAATAATAAAATAGAAATGTCTAGTCATTACGAAGAAGGTGAGCTAAAAACTTAAAAAAAACTAATTTTGAAATTTAAATTTAAGTATTTTTTGTAATTTTTGCTGGAAAAAAAGTAATTTGGTAAAAAAACTTGTTTCATTAAGTATTTTTAAAAATAGTGTTAATTATTGCATTCCGATTTCATATATCCATGTGAAAATTTGTTTATCCAAATATAAAGATTAGCAACAAGAAAACTTGCCTGACGTCACAACCACTAATCATTTTCCACGTATACGCTTACTCAATGCCTTAGGCGCAGTTTGATTTCAACAAGAATGATACAATGTTCTGCCAATAAATTGGCTGACCAACGAATCGATTAGGAAGATCGTCGATAAACAATTTCTAGAAATCATTTAGAAGCCTCGATCCAAAAACCGTTTTACATATTTAATCACGAGAGATGAGACATGGGACCGAAAAAGGAACGCCTTTGATATAACAGCCTTTATTCTTAACAATCTTTCCATGATCTTTTAGAAGCCCTCTGGAGGGGGAACAAAAACGCGTTTTGTTACAAACATTTGATAAAACGACGCGAAATGCAACGGACCCTATGAAACAGTATCAAATTTTTCACCATTGGTGAAAATGTTGCGTGTTTTGAAACATAACCTCTCAATTCGCCGATTCTCGCAATATTAGAACAATTGTCATTTATTTCTAGTAGAAAGACACTTTGATGCATTCGGCAGATAACGCCGGGCCTTGCCTGCATCCGTTCGTCATTCGTATTAGTTCCGTAAGAAACAATCTAAATATGTTTTTCCGCACCCAATACGGAGGCAGGTATTATAAATAAATCGTCAAGCAACATGAGATATTCTTCAGTATTTCTTCTAATGCTTTGAAGTCGCTGTAATACATGCAAAGCCAACTCTTAGATAAGATGAACACCTTAAAATAATAAATAATAATAATAATAATAATAATAATGAATAATAATTAATAATAACAACTACTCATACATTTGAGGAAATCAGAGTATAAATTTGGTGAAATAAGGATTGAAAGATGCCTAAATTTTTTTGCGCTGGCCAGTGTTAAGAAGGGACCGACAATATTAGGACTGTTCTGCAAGTATGCTCCTAAACTATTGAATGCAATCACACTCTACCACGAAATTGAAAAAAGGTACTATTGTTAAGTATATATGTCTCTAATAATACTGGGCACTGTCACTGGCTAACTCAGTATGATAGATTTTTCAGGCAAAAGTGTCAGAAAGCGATCCAAAATACAGACCCGCTGTGCGCGATGCAAAGGTAAATCAAGAAGAAAAATGAACTTTAATGTATTGACTTCTTATTTTTACTTTTACAAAAATATAATGATTTTTATCTCGTAGAGCCACCAAAACTGACCATGAAAAAAGCGCTCGGTAAAATAAAAAAAATCACCATCAATAGGAAGGCAAGAAAAACATCAGGAAGGCAATCACGCATCAAAAAGAATTCTGGCAACTCGAATTCATTTCAATTTGTTCATTAAGATAAGTCAATTGTTGTGGGCAAAAGTATATTCAAAATTTAAACTAAAAACAAACCTATTTTTTTGCCCGGGATGGCACAAACTACATTATTCTTTTTTATTTGTTATGCTGTTCAAACAGTGTGTGTTCAATAGGGAAGTCTCACCAACTACGAGACCATCCCCGTAACTTCTAAACGGTTCCGATATCGAAATGTAGTTTTCGCCCAACAATGTGAAATCATGAGGCAAGTAATGTTGCCTTAGGAATATTGTTCAAATATTATTAGTTTCCGAGAAATTTAATCATCTTTAAATTTTTTAAATGGAACCAAGTATTTATCTACTAGCATAGATAGATCATAAATAGACGAATGCAATGAGTAACACATGTTAATGCTTTGATAGTATTTTGAGAAGAAATTATACTTACCGCATGTGATTTTAAATTAAATATATAAGTTTTCAACTGTAAATATACAACCCTTTCACTGTCTTCTTTTGGGAAGGTTGCCTTCGTGGTGCTGGCACTTTTTTACGGGGAAGAGGGGAGAGGCCGCGAAGGTCACGTTCGCTCAAAGCGACAGTTGCGACGGCAGCTACAGAACAAATTCCACGTTTAATTTAAAATCTCAGTCCATAAACAATAATTTTATGCACAAAACAAATCAAAATATTAGCAATGTTACAGCATTGCATTCCTCTTTTTAAGATCTATCTATTGCAAGTGAGAAAAATACATGGTTCTATTTAAAAATCAAAGAATGATTTAAATTTGTCAAAACTAAAAATATTTCAAGCATATCTCTACACCATATTACTTGCCGCATGATTCCGCATAGTTGAGTGAAAATGTAAGCAGATATCGGGAACGTTTAGAAGTTATGAGGGTTGCCCGATAGTTGGTAGGACTTCTGTAAGCAAGCAATATATATGTATTTCAAAAAATTCGGGTTTTAATTCCGTTCGATCGAAGACATGCATTTTCAACATTATTTGTAATTATCGAAATATTTGGAGACATTTCAAACGTTCCGAAATTTGGCCAATAATATTTATGTAACTAATTGACTTACCAAAGTGCTTGTTTGGCTCATTGGTAGAATCGTTTCGTTCTGAACTCTGTGCAGCAGGATCGAATCCAGTGCGTGACGTTTTTTTTTTTTTTGTTTTATTCTTATCCGTGATTTTTTTGTCAAATGAACTGTATTACAGTACCTCTATTGTGTCAATAAAGTATTATTTTGATTTTAAAAAAAATAACACTGAAAAGGGCTCTTTATCTTTCTATGAATATTTGTTTTAATTCACCACAAATTACTTATTTGTTAAAATTTTACTCTATTTTTTAATTAATTGTTTTATTATAAATATCTTATTCTAGAAAAGTAAGGAATACATATAATAAGGAATCCAACCCCCCAGATTCTACGACATTCACATCCTACGTGGGAGAGAATCCACAAGTCTCGCGACATAGTTTTCATTGTGAGCGACCTCCTCCCAGGCTTCATGGATTATTTGCCAGAGCGCATCGCATTGTTAGGCTTCCGGATCAGGCCAGTTTTGGCCACGGTGCATCTGTCTCTGCCCAAACATTTTCAATAGGGTTCAGATCTGGTGCACATGGTGGCCAGTACAACAACCTGAATATCTTGTTTCTCCGCAAAAAACGTTT
>BOPP01000019.1:7896330-7912928 GCA_017312745.1 Gryllus bimaculatus
GCAAGTAGTGCGTCTTAGGAATATTGTTCAAATATTATTAGTTTCCGAGAAATTTAATCATCTTTAAATTTTTAAATGGAACCAATTATTATCTCACTAGCAATAGATAGATCATAAATAGACGAATGCAATGATGTAACACATGTTAATGCTTTAGTATTTTGAGAAGAAAATTATAACTTACGCCATGTGATTTTAAATTAAATTATTAAAGTTTTCAACTGTAAATATACAACCCTTTCCACTTCTCTTTTTGAAAGCGTGCCTTCGTTTTTGGGGCTTCTGGGCCACTTTTTTAACGGGAAGAGAGGGGAGAGGCGCGAAGTCACGTTCGCCAAAACGACAGTTGCGACGGCAGCTACAGAACAAATTCCACGTTTAATTTAAAATCTCAGTCCATAAACAATAATTTTATGCACAAAACCAATCAAAATATTAGCAATGTTACAGCATTGCATTCCTCTTTTTAAGATCTATCTATTGCAAGTGAGAAAAATACATGTTCTATTTAAAAATCAAAGATGATTAAATTTGTCAAAAAAAAAAAATTTCAAGAATATCTCTACACCATATTACTTGCCGCATGATTCCGCATAGTTGAGTGAAAATGTAAGCAGATATCGGGAACGTTTAGAAGTTTATGAGGGTTGCCCATAGTTGGTAGGACTCCTGTAAGCAAGCAATATATATGTATTTTAAAAAATTCGGGTTTTAATTCCGTCGATCGAAGACTGCATTTTTCAACATTATTTGTAATTATCAAATATATTTGGAGACATTTCAAACGTTCCGAAATTTGGCCCAATAATATTTATGTAACTAATTGATTACCAAAGTGCTTGTTTGGCTCATTGGTAGAATCGTTTCGTTCTGAACTCTGTGCAGCAGGATCGAATCCAGTGCGTGCGTTTTTTTTTTTTTGTTTTTTATTCTTATCCGTGATTTTTTTGTCAAATGAACTGTATTACAGTACTCTCTATTGTGTCAATAAAGTATTATTTTTGATTTTAAAACAAAAAACCTGAAAAGGGCTCTTTATCTTCTATGAATATTTGTTTTAATTCACCAAAATTACTTATTTGTTAAAATTTTACTCTATTTTTTAATTAATTGTTTATTATAAATATCTTATTCTAGAAAAAGTAAGGAATACATAATAAGAATACCAAACCCCCCAGATTCTACGACCATTCACATCCTACGTGGGAGAGAATCCACAAGTCTCGCGCATAGTAGTTTCATTGTGAGCGACCTCCTCCCAGGCTTCATGGATTATTTGCCAGAGCGCATCGCATTGTTAGGCTTCCGGGGCAGGCCAGTTTTGGCCACGGTGCACTGTCTCTGCCCAAACATTTTCAATAGGGTTCAGATTGGTGCACATGGTGGCCAGACAACAACCTGAATATCTTGTTTCTCCGCAAAAAACGTTTGAACCAAAAGCCGACTTATGAATCGGTGATTGGTTCTGTAAAAATTGAAATTATCCCCAAAGGATGCAATTGCCTTACTGATGCAATCATGATATCTCTAGTATTGAGTGTACTGAGGAGGATTTAAGTGGTCTTGGATTCTATGGATCATTCCAATCCCACGAGATGACATTCGAGCCCCAAACTGCTACGGATAAACGACCTGAGACTTGGGACTTGCTTTTCGTACCGAGAATAATAGCGGCTTCCTTGGGCCTGAAAACGCGAACGGACCATCATTGCGGAGGAGAATATACTCTCATCAGAGAAAATGATAGCACCAGTCTCAGATGGTTTTTTTCCTCCGCAAATGCCAGCCGATAGAGCTGGTGTGCGTAAAAATGAAATGCGGAGTAGTTCAATTGCTTAGCCCGATTTTCTTTTCTTACGAGATGGCAACGTTGCAGAGCCCTTTATCTTTCTTTTGACCTGCTGTCGAAAACACGAAAGTGCCGCGAAGGTCAGATTCAAGTCGGTAGTGCCGTGAGGCTTACGAGAGAAAATCGATAATCTCTCTCAACAAAAGAAATGAGTTTATTCCACTGTCTTATGAACGAGGAAATATGTAGCAAGCAAAATGACATCGCTAATTGGCTAATTGGTCAGTTGATGTTCAACTAGGAGCAGTATATTTTGCCGATAATTTTTGGTAGAAATTGTTTTTGAAATGAAAAAATTCGCTATTTTCTGCCCTTATTTGTTATTTACAATCGTGATAATTTTTGCTGCAAAAAAAACGTTCAATACACAATAATGGATTCTCTTACCTACCATCTGAAATAGATGTTTGTATGATATTTTAATGATCTTCAATAGCACGACAGAACTGTCTAGTGAATATTTCCCCTTCAAAATTCGTTTTCGGCAAATTGTATTTTGATTTTCTTTTTACTTACAGCTACGAAATCTCAATACCCACATAACTAAGGCCTCCCACATGAAGGTAAGGGATCTCAGAAAGATCGCATCATCAGGAATCAATGAGCCACATTTTTCATCAAAACCATTTTATTATTTCAGTGTAGACATTGGATATCAAAGCCTTGTCACACTAAGAATTATTGTAATTACAAGACATAACAGTTCCATCATCTTTATTCACATTATATATCAATAGCATAAGGGAGTCTATGCACAGAACTAAAAAAAATATTTATATATAGTAGTGTATGTAGAAATAAAAGTTATTCAAAGCAAACAAGAATGTCCTTATTATTATAGATTATCACTATAATTTTGTGATATTGTTAAACGAATTGTCTTTCCGAGCTTTTAGAGTTCCATTTCATGGTTTTATTCGAGTAAAAAGGAAAATAATACGCAATATTTTAATTTTCTTTATTTTCAATTTAAGTTTATATCTATAAGATTATAGAAAGCTTATTTTATTTTGGTCTCTTACGAGTATTACGCTTTTTTGAGAATTCCTTGTTTACATTCCTTATTCGCAATCGAGAATTTTGCTAAATTATGCATAACACTTGACGCGACATATATAAATATGTCGCGTCAATGTTATGCATGTTGTATTTTGTGATTATATGGCACCGAGATAGAATGAATAAAATATCTACGTAGACTGGGAAGCGAAACCCGCTACTTCAGGAGTTCTAGAACACACTTGCGACACTGACCATTTCTTTTCGCGCTCTAATACTCCTCTTAATAACAACACATTTTATAGTACGAAACTTTAAAGCAAAACGTTTTACCTATAATTTAGTGGATTTTATTGCATTGTAGAATGGATAAAATATCTATGTAGGGTGGGAACCGAACCCACAACTTCGAAAATAAACGGTAGATAGAGCTGTCGGCAAGCAGGGATGTCCAGAGCCATCAACCTATCGCGCCAAGCCATTTTCGACGCGGAACTTTGTTTCCAAGAGTGTACACCGCTGACGGTTACATTATCATGAAAATTGCCCAATATATTGTTGAATATTGCAAAAAGACATTGCTGATGGTCTATTTACCTCTTGGCAGGTTCGACAGGCTCTTCGATTCACTCACTGAACTTTTTATTACGTAGCTTTCAAATTCATGGTGGCGCATTGAGTCTCCTTAACTTTTTCAGTGGATATAGTGCTCTGTGAAGTATCCACAAGATGAAGTGTGAAGACTTTGAACTGTGTGAAATTTCACCACAGTCAAATGTTTCTTCTTATGGAAATTCGAATTTACTTGTGCCAATACAAACTTGTACGTTCCAATCAATAGTGGGTGTGATATCGCAATTCTCCTGTTCTTTGAGGCACTTAATAAAGCCACTTTGGAAACGAAATTTGAACAATATGCCAAGGAGCAACAATTATTACTTTCTTTATTTGTTTACATCAACTTGATATTTTTATTGGTGTCCACTTCCAACATCCAACGTTCCTCGGCATTGAAACGTTTGTTTGGAGAAAGCAGGACATCATTAGGTTTTCTCTTTGGATGACAGTTCCGCTGCGGATACATTGAATTTTTCTGTAGAATCCACTGAGAGAGATGAATAATTGGCAAGATCTCTTAGACACGTATACAATCTTCGTAAGTAGTCACCAACTCAGAAGATGCTTTCCGTCGCTTCTGGCGGTGGTAGGGTTTTCGACAATAGCCGCCACCTTCCGAGCAAAAACATGCGCTACACGTACGAAACTAATGACTAGTAGTGCGCCCGGCATCAATAAACATCAATCAATCTTTCGGACGCGACGTGTAGATAAGCACCGGATCTCATGATCTAGCGGAGGAGAAACGCCGCTGCCTCTCGAGATATAACAAGCACTACACTGAGAGAGCTAATGATTCTTGGTATTGAAAAGTTGATGTTGACAAACGCAGAATCAAAATAAGAATCAATCAGTAAATCAGAAAATGCTTACAGTATTGTTTGTGTTAGAAATCGTCCAAATTATTTTGATCTTCTTCCACAAATAGATGGCACCATAAATAAACCTTCAACATTTGATACAACATAATCAATTACAACAAGAATTTCATCAAGAGAATTGGTCTCAAAATGAGAATAACCACTGTTGTGTTTTGATTCTTCGTGGTAACAAATCTGCCTATCTTGCTCGTTTGGGCTCAGTAAATTTAATTGTGTATATAATCCTAAAAATAAAATCACTGCAACATGTTTAAGTTTTTATTTAGAAACAAAAAAAATAACAACTCGGAAAAAATTTCACTGAACATTATAAATTAAAACCAAAAGGATTTTACTGTGGGCGACATTACATCCTGATCGCGCAAATAGCTACCTGCACAGCAGCAAATTATCATTGTGCGACGGTACTTCCTTCACAGAATTTTGAAACGCGAATGTTGACACGTGTTAAAGAATAATAGGAAGTTCTAAATGCATTACCGCAACATTTCAGGTGAAAGTAAGAAATGCCTTAAGATTTGTTCAGCGTCCCCACACGTGCACTCTAAGCGGAGCTGCTGTTGCGCTCCTCCGTGGAAGTCAGTTGCGGCTGCGGCAGGGAGGTTCAAGGGGCACTGCCCTCCCAAATAATACACATCCGTCTTTCCGTTTCATCGTATATTATTTGATGTTAATGTAGTTGTTTGCGACGTTGTTCCGATTTCAGCATTCAAATCACCCGGTATTTCATGTCCTGTGTTTTCCTCCATTGGTTGGGAATGTTCGAGAACTGTGTGCTATCACAGCAAATCTGGTGTTGCCATAAGCCCAATGCTTTGCAGTTGTGAAAATTGCAACATGGGACCTGCAAATGGCGGCTGTCTGCATGCGCAGCCCAGGAAAGGGTTTTTGCAAAATGTCCAGAGCTACATGCTGATGAGTTTTTGAACTCCGTCTCCAAATACGTTTCCTCAGATTCGTGTACAAGATGCTGCAGTGAACATAACCTATTCCATGATGGAAGAATGTTTCTTCCACCACGACCTATTAAAACAACATTTATACACTATTTTGACTGTTTTCTTGCATCTGGCTTGCATATCCCCATTCACGAATTGTGTGCCCTCGCTGAAAATCGTGCCTGGAGCCGCCACCGGTGTAAGTCCGCCGCCGGGGGTCGCGCGGGCGCCGCGTGTCGCGCCGGTCCTTCGGCGTCGGTGGGCGTGCGATTTACGGCGGCGGGCGGGGCCGCGAAGGGCGGGGCGGCGCTGGGCGCGCGGGTCGCTAGCGGCACTTGGCATTTAGGCAGAAATGTGCAGGGACACGTGGAGAGGTCGCGGAGCGGAACGGGTGGTGCGGATGAAAGAGTGCGCGCGCGCGCACGACAGCTTTTACTCGGTTCGTTTGCGAGAGCGAGTGGGGAAGTGCGGTCACTTGCTCATGCGAATGAGCTTTCAAAACACGAATTTACAGCTGTGTTTCCCCAAACATTTTTTAAAATCGTTTCCAGTTATGACTTTTGATTGAATTTTTGCAGCAAGTCTTTTATTCTTTGAAATATTATGTTGCACTTGCAACAAGTCTTCTGTACAGTTACAAGAATAATGTTTTGTGAAAGCATGTCTGAAATTGTCTTTTATTGGTTCCTTAGCTTAAGCAGTTTCTTGCCCTATGGCTAAGAGAGCTCACAGACAGGTACAAATATTTGGGATACGTTCACGGCAAAGGGTATAAGCTGCACCTTGTTGATAACGCTTTTCTAACTCTCTCTTTGCGTTTCTCATTTAATGTAATTTGCCAAGTATGCCAAGGAGGTACATGAATTAAATTAATGAATAAAAACTAATTCGTTTTCTTACGACTTATCTTGCTGAAATAATGTTTTTTCATCATTCCGTAGAAGCTGTCTTTATCTCTGCACCTAAAATCACCAATTCGAGTAGCATTGCCACTAAAATAACACAAGGCAGCAACGCAGGTGGACAAAGGTTGAAACAGACTATCTCAGTAAAAATTGCCAAAAGTTCCACAGACAATGTGCAGTGTGTGAAATCGCTTCCAACACATCCTCAACCTCTCGCGTCGCCGTCGCCGCCAGTGGCGCTCCACGTGCCGAACCGAGGCGACGGCGACGGCGACACCGGCGGCGGCGGCGGCGGCGGCGGCGGCGGCGGCGGCGGCGGCGGCGGCGGCGGCTCTTTGGCGGTCGCCCCCGATGCCTATCGCGAGGCGCGAACAGCGATATGCGGCCCATCGCCGCGGTCGCGCCCTTGACTCGGGCGGCGGGCGGGCATGCCTTTGAAGGGGAAGCAAGCGGCCGCCTTGCCGCGCTTCGCCTCGCTCTCGGAATAAATAGAATCCCCGGAGACGTAATAACCGCCGGCGACGCCTCCCATCCCGCCGCCCGTTCTTTCTCTCTTTCCCTCCGCCTTTATTTCAAGATCAAGAGCACTGGGCTTGTGGGTTAGCGCGCGCGCCCCGTATTTTCCCCAACGGCGGCGGGCAGAGGTCGGCAAAGAATGCGCGCGGGCGGCCGTGGGGGTGCGCCGCGACCCCCGCGATGGACGAGGCTCCGGTTCGAGGACGCGCCCCCTGCGGTCGTAGACGCACATTCGGGCCGCCCGCCAGCGCCGCGCCGCGCCGCGCCGCCGCCAGCGCTGCGGCGGCCGGCCGCTGATTTAGACCCCCGCGCCTCCTGACAGCCTAACAGCACCCGCGCCGCACGCACGCTCGCTCGTGGCGCGGCGGGTGGAGGGTGCAGGTGGAGGGAGGTCGGGCGGTGACGGGTGGTTGGGAGCCAGCGGTCGATGGCAGACGGGCTTCGAACTAAGATTGCCATCTCATATTGAACGAGGAAATACAAGCGTTTTAGATCCTAAACAGTTTTTTGTCAAGGAATCCTGGTAAAAAAACGAATGTTTTCGCAAAGAATACAATTATATTTCTCTAATCAATATTAAGCCACACCTGATCATTGGATTGCGAGAAACCTAGTTCTGAACATCTATGGGCGGATGGTACGCTCAAAGAGGAAACTTTTTTCTTCCGTCTCCAGAAATAAACAAGTCAAAGAGCTTATCTTAGTGAATCTGAATGTGAGAGTGAAAGAGTCTTAAGTCTGCTGGTGATATTTAGCGAAATTTATAGCAAATTTGCTCTGTAAATGACTTGTGATTGTAGACTGTTGGTGGCGGGACGGGAAAAGCCCTGTGAAAGTCATCTACCCCGTGAAAGTCATTTACCTTCCAGTAATACATATCAGTGAGAAGTTGTGAAAAGTAATTGTGGGAATATTCGTAAAATTACTCGGACTTGAACAACTACACCTACGAGTAGTAGGATTCTAACATCATGTTTATCTTTGGACGAAGGCAAGTCAATATCAATTTGAGGTTCATGCTAACTCTAGGTAATTCCATTTTAAAAAGTTCGCGTTTAATACTGTTTCGGTCAAATGCCATCTTATATTGAATACAAAATGTTTGCATTCCTGAAACTATCTTCAAAGATGTATTATCTTAGCATAATTGAAGCGCATGAAATTAACATACAAGGACACGTAATATCATCATAATTTGTATGTTGCAAGTTTCTATATTATTGGTTCTCTCCCGGAGATCATTAGCAATGTGGGGCAAGATAAAACATTGTTATTTAAGGTTAGTCGCTATAGAAAGTACTATAAAGTATTGCTTACCTAAAAAATTGGGTAAATTTGGCTAAATTGCGACATTTATGAAATATAGTTTAAAAACAATATGGATCACACTAATGTCACACGCAGTCGTCATAGTTGGACAAACTGAGTACACGTTTAAACGTATAAATATTACTAGATTTCATTTATTTCCCTTCAAGTTTTTAGATGAATTCAGTTGTTTTCAACTACAAGTTATTTTTGATTAGGGTAGTATTGCACAAAAAAATGGTAAAAATGTCATTGAACGAAGAATGCCTTATTTCTAAATCGCGCTAATAGATGTGCCACGAGCGTATTCAGTACTGTGGATGCGAGCGAAGTGATTCAAGAGTACGAAACTATAAGTTACTCAAATTTAAAGATTTTTTTGGCTAGGGTGTAGTGTACCGGACCCCTCAAATATGTAGTATCTATTTTTTAAATAAAATTACAATAATTTGATGGAAAATTTAAAAACTAATGTTTCAATAAACTTTTTTCTACTTTTAAAGTAATTAAGGATAAATCAATCACTTACTGATTTTGGTTTAAAATAAAACATTTAATCAATTTTAAAAAGTCCGATTTAAATGGAGAATCTAATTTTTAATATTTTTAATTATGATTTTTTCCAGCTCTACTTAGCAAACATGTTGATATCTTTAAGAAGGTCAATCCAATTTAATTACCACAATTAAGAACTTCATGTACAAATGTACCAACCCTACATTTATTAGCCAGTTCTGCAGCCTAAAACACCTCAGATTAAGCATTGGGCAACCGTCCGCATGCCGACTAGTGCAGAGGAGGCTGCCCTTTTGAACAGGAATGTGTTTTTGCGAACCGCACAAGCTCCTTCATCTAGAGAATTTCAAAGGTCGTCCATTCAAAAATAAGCTACTCAGGAGCGTGCCATAAAATTTAAACACGCAAACAGGTCGTTCAATTCTGACATACATACCTCTCAAAACGTTGGTTCTATGACTACTTATACTATAAGAAATGCTAAAAAGTGCTATTAATAGCTGCCTCCGAAAAATGGAAATGAAAATTTTAAACATTACCCTGGCAAGTAGAATACAAAATGAAGACATAAAAAAGGCAACATTAATGACGTTGAAACCACTGTTAGACACATGAAACTAGTTGGGCAGGTCACATCTTGCGACTTCCCATATCCGGTGGACTCACCGCATTACCGCTTCGGATCCAAGACTTGGAAAGAGAAACATCGGCGTGCAGAAGAAGATGACTGAAGTACTGAAAATGCTGTTTGGCAGCCAATGGTATACTTCTGCAAAAGTGGAAAACCATGTGTAAGTCCAACACAATGAATGTACTACATTAGATTATTCAATTTCTCACCAACTTGATAAGTGCCAATGCAAAAAGTAGTAAAATGAAGTGTTCGCTAATTACATTTAACTAGTGAAATCAAAGTTAACAGTGCCAAAGTGAACAGCGTTATTTAAGTGCCTCTGTTGGGACTCGATCCCTGGGATCTCCTGGTCAGGGGCACTGCAGTTACATTAGTTGATTCCCTCAACCACCTTAGCCGGTTGCGCAATTCGAATTGCGTATCACATTTCAGCATCTTAGAATGTCGAGAAGTCCCTATTAGAAGTGATTTTAAGCCCGGAATGGCGTACAGCATTCGACAGCAATGTCCATCTTATGTCCACGCGCAGTTTGATCTCCACATCACATTTAAGCCTCTACGTATGCGCAGGTCGAGATTGCTGTCAATTGCTGTAAACTACGCAGACATACTAAATCATTTCACCCCTACGAGTGTATAGTCTCTAAAATGTCCTTATTTTTTATCATTATCGCTATTTGACACTAATTTAATTTCTTATTTTTATAATTATATTATTATTACTGCAACTATTTTTATTTGTGTGTAAATGGTAGAAACCTACGTGAGGTCGAGTGATCGACATTCATATGCGAGCTTTCTGAATGTCATAGACCCCTAAGTCGTTTTACCCACACACACTGAGAATAAAATGTCACACTCGAACATTTTCAAATTTATTTCATTATTTTTAATATTAAAGGGGTTCTTTTCTTAACTACATACAATTCTAATTAGGTTTATTTTCTAGAAAACGATTTCAATTAAAAATTATCACATGTAGATCATTTTTTTCTTTAAGGCACATCAATTTAGAACAGGTTCTCCCATTGATGAGAACGAATAATGTTTTTTTGTTCCTATGGAACAACCCTATTTTTAAGGAGAAAGGAAAATCGCTTGATGATTCATCAATCACGAAAATCAGTCTACCCATTATTTTATTTTTGTAGTTTCAGAGGTAGGTGCGAACCCTAAAACATCGTTCCGAGAACAGTTCGGCCTGGCTCCCAGATTCTTCTGACTTTTCTCTCAGAGATTGCCAGGGTAGGAAACATTGCATCTATCAGCACAGAAGTACTCACAGCAGTGACTTCTGCCAAAACAAGACGACTACCTCATGTTAAAGGCCACTGCGCAAAATAGGCCACAAACATAAGATATCTGTAGCCTCACTTTCTTGACCATGATGACTCTAGGCTGTCTCGTTTATACGAAGACATAAACAGTAAAATTTGCTTTCCTTTTCACATTTTAAACCCACTCCATTTATTTTGAAATTACTAAAGGCAATAAAAATATATCTCAACATGACCAAATGTGTCGTTTCCAATCGGCTGTGATAACTCAATAGCCATATGTTGCATACGCAGCATTTTTATCAGGAAATCTTGGGATTGGAGTCCCAACGTCGACGGATTTTCGACATTTGATTCAGTTCAACCTCCGTCTGAAAGAGAATCTAGCAGTTGGCTGCTCTAATCGGTTGTTTTACATTCGAATAGTTTCTCCAATCAATACCTGGCTAATGCCAGAGCAGTACCCTAATACACAGTCCAAGAACTACGCGAGATCCTTCCTTCATCCTTTGCCTCCTCCTCCTCTCCCCTCACACACTTAACTCTTACGCTACGTTTCCACACATATCGGAATACAGTCTGAGCAAATAAGAAAGCTACTCACGTGGTAAAAAAAATCTTGCGCAGATTTTTATTTATGAGACATCTCTGCCTTCCCGTCGTTGTGGATGTCTTTGAAGTTCCAAACTCTAGGCAGAAAAAAAATGTTTTATCATGGCCAAGCATTGTTGTAATAATGCTATTTTTCAATTATTAATGAAACATATCATATTAGTAGGAATGACTGATGATGCAACAATATTTTAACAGAAAGGTGTATAACTTATATTTTGCCATTATTATTATTATTATTATTATTATTATTATTATTTTGTTTCGCGAATTGGCCTTCATGGGGCCATGTAGTACGTGCATCCCACCAGGGCTCAGACTTGTTTATCGGGGTAAAAGTCCATTACTTTTCTATGGGAGGTAACCAGCATTTTTATGCTGATTCCATTTTTTATCACCCAGGGTTGTTAGCCCTGGGAGATAGAATGAAATTATGATGATAAACGATAAAATAGACTCACACGAACATACAGAGACACATAACACAACATTCCCGAGGCGGGACTCGAATCCGCGATCCTTTTGTCCAAAACAGCCACTGCTCTTAACAATCTCGGCCATCGGATCGACATTATTATTATTATTATTATTATTATTATTTTATTATTAGTGTTATTCTTATTGTACAATATCGTGTATTTTGGTATGTTTTTAGACAAGGTTTTAGACATAATTTAGGATCAGGAAATCGTCCATTTGAACCGCTCAAAGAAGCTGCGAGGCGTGGTGAGCACTCCTTTGGATGCTGAGAGCCAAGTTGTCTGTAGTTCGAGGAACGAGGGTACCGTGACAGTGGCGAGAGGTTTGAATGCGAGCTTGAGCTGAGCATAATAGGGAGGGCAAACAGTCGCAAGGGTGGTTAAGGCGTCACAGGTCTTGGGGGCTTTGAACTCTGCAACGGGAAGAACATCACACCCCACTACCCGAACTCCGGATCTCTCTCATTGAAATGTAGGACGGACTCATCGTGAAGAAAGTAATGGCAACAATTTTTTTTAAAAACTCTCACCAAAGTAATTAATCGCTGTGAAAATTGTTTTCATGAATACAAGTATATGACATCCGTGCTTGCAAAAAAGAGAATTTCACGTTCTGTAAAAAGTACCCTCTACAATAACCGTCCTTCAAGCCGTTTTCGGAGACTTTTATACGTCACGATGACATTTATTTCAACAATGTAAATGAAGCATTTGTAGAACGCACATTATATCTTTACATTTCAAGATTAAAAACAGGTGAAGGAAGTTTTGTTGCTTAATAAACAGTTAATTAAATCGTTGCATCTTCTGATGATGTTACGAAAAACTTTCGTCACATTCATATTTCATCACAATTACGAAATTGCCAGATGAAAAGTAAAAACGACGTAAACATTAAAGAAAACAGTAAAATATGTTCATATATTTTAGGACTCTCAACTGAAACAGTAATAGTGTTTAATATGGTATTCTCTACCCACTAGCACCAAAGTACAAAGTCCTTTTAGTGAAATATTGTAAATATGCGACAAAAATATGCTCTCTTAATCAGATCTATTATACGTCTCTTCTAGGAGCCCATCGTTGTAAACAAAGCTCAAAAATATGTGTTAATACTCTTCCAGGTCACTAAGTGGTGTCATCCATTTGAATGTCACTCTTGTTATTTTACCGATGACACATCTAGAGCTTGCCGCTTCCACGGCTCTGCCAAGACCTTACTAGCCCATATCTTCAATATAAGTTACCACCTCCCGCAAACTAAAATTTAACAAGAAAAAACTAGGACGTTTCATGTCAGCCGCAGTTTCATATATCTTCACAAGAATGTAGACTATTAGGTGAATTGGGCTGATTCCAAAGAAGCAGCGATTTGGAGGGACCCCAGGCGGAGACAAAGAGCGCACTTGCGGCGGCGTCTCAATCGCAGTGTGGCTGGGCGGGGGCGCGCGTGCAAACAAGTGATTAACGCAGGGGTGGCCAACTGTTGGCCGGCTGTGGGACTTTGCATTAAGTAGATATCGGCAGGCATTGGTGCGCGCGGCCTAAACAAAAGTGCATAAGTGTTTATGGGGGACTACGGGGTCCACTTTTCTTCCTTTGAATTTTATTCACGCATGACATATTTTATTAGAAAGTAAATAAAACTTCATAGCGAGTAACATTATAAGTTCAATAATACATTAATAATTACAATTGATTTTATTGTAAAACCACTCATGGGATTGCCACATCGCTTGGAGAGCCCCTTCTTCAAATGTACAACAACTTCCCAAATTATCATGTTAAAGAAGGGGGAAATCAAAATTGAACACGTTAAAGGAAATATAATATTGTATTATGCAGGGCTAAGGGACTAGTTTTAAAATTTTCAGGGGGCAGGGCTCTTTTCTTTAATTTGAATCTGACGCGTATATCGACAGCAGATTCATATTATTCCAGCAAAAGAAAAAGAAAGAAAAAACCTACCGTTCTCCCGCAAGGATCAAATTGTATGAACACCGAACAATTTAAGTTATAAGAAATCTACTCGAGAATCATAACTGTGAGAATGAGAAAGGAAGATCATTCCGCCCATATCTAACCGATCGGGATTTGCATGCTGATGGTCAGACAGTACGAAATTTGGTTTGGATGGTATTTTTCCTTGGACAAATGCATTTATAACAAGACTATCTACAGAAAATGTTGTTGCGACATAATGCTCTTTCTTGAATTGAAAATATTGTTGTATGTGTGTGTAGCACTGCTAATTGCTTCGCAATATGATATTTCCTTTAGTAAAGTATCGATTATTAAATTGTTTATAATTCCATATCGTTTATGAGTTTCTCGTGGTTGAATTCAGTTAACATTTCGGAAACAAGCAATAAAGTTAAATATATTAATAGTTAAAGTACTTAACTAATTTTATGAAAATATTTAAGTGACGTTTTCAGTACTAACGACGCTGTATATAGCATACCTGCAATATCGGCTCAGGATTCCTAAACATCACCGCGGTCATTCTAAACTTGATGATTGTCGTCTTGGCCACCCCTGTGTTGTAGCGTTTAGGCAAATGCGCTTTCGGGGCCCGTTGCGGAGAGATTTACGCAGCACGTTTAGCGGACTCTAACCGGGCGGTGAGCTCACGCAAATCGCCCGCACCTGGGATCGGAAAGCCGCGCACAGGGCTGACCCTCGGTTCTCGCCGAGCAAAGTCGTGTTATTGGACTTATTCGAATACGAATTATTTAAATCAGATATGCTAAAGTCGTGAGCAAGGTAATTACCTAACTATAGTTGGTGAGCAGTGCTTCCACAGCAAAAGCCGCGATATTTGAAAGTAAGGATTGTACAGATTTCTCCGGAATGGCGGTACATTACAGGATACCTGGCTTAATTTCCACAGATTTAGTTAATATAAGTGTTTTAGATAGAGTTTTAGTTTACAATTCTTAGTATTTAGTTATTCTATTTTTTTTCTAGGTTAGATGTAGTGCGGTAGTTTTTGCACATAAAAGCACATGAAAAAAGAAAAACCTGATATAAAAAATAAGAAGTTATTAAATTGCTGCATCGTATATGACAGAAAAGAGGTCATTCTTCTCTCTATGGGATAGGTCTTGTTATTGACATTTTGACAAGATTGGACTTTGAAGTTCTGTTTGTGGAATATGTACTAATAAGAAGAAATAAATTAGTGAAAAATTTAGCTCCTTGGACATTAGATCATAGAAAAAGTGGAGAATATGAATGCAATTTTGACGGGTCAGCCAATGCCATGGAAGCAGCAACACAAATTTTATGGAAAAGATCTGTGTTATTCAGTAAAATGAGGCACGCTGTGATATTATCCGATGGTGATGAAAAAACGCACAAAAGTTTAGTAGAAGCACAAGTGAATGGACCATGCACAGAAGTCATAAAGGAAGAGTGTTTGAATCACATTTCAAAAAGAGTAGTAACAGGTATCAAGAAGACTGTGAAAGAATGGAAGATAAAAGGAGTAACACTTGGTGGTAAAAAAGTGGGAAATTTGAAGGAAGAGACAACTACTAAAATGCGAAGTTATTATAGGTGGCATAAAAAATAATATTCCAAATGTTGACAATGTGGAAACGGCTATTCATGCAAAACTGTATTACTATATGATCTACGACGAAAAACCCCAGCAATCGAAGTGTCCTAGAGGAGAGAATTCTTGGTGCTTCTACAACAGGGCTGTAGCGAAAGGGGAAAAATACCCAAACACAAGAATCACATGAAAACAGTCCTATCTACTGATGTAGTGGTCGATATCATTCCAGTGTACAGGAGACTTGCCTCTGAGGAAAATTGGGGAGGTGTTCAAGAGGCAAGACTCAAAACGCAAATGAGTGTATGCATAGTGTTATTTGGAGCAAATGTCTCAAAGAAACTTATGTCGATAAAAAAAGACCTGAAAATGGGACAATAAAAGGGATTGCATAATTTAATATGGGCTTCCAAAACTCCCAAATGATGAAAGACTTTCCAACAAGTAGGGCTGCACAAAAAATAAGTTCATTACATAACCAGAGCTGGCTAAAACGCAGTGCAGAGGCATATAAACTTTTTTCTAAAATTTACAGGAAGAAGGTGAAAATGTCCAAAGTGAGGTTGGGACATGGCAAAAAGGTAGCAGAAGGTTCTTCATATGCAGCTGGGTGATTCTGAGGTGAGTGTGGTCAACAAAACCCATTATTTTTTAATTCATTTTCCCGCAAATTACAATTCCAAGCAAATTCTAATGTTTAAAACACCCCTTCAGGTGTCATTTTTTAACACACTCTTGGAATTTATACAGTCTATTGAATCAAAAATAATAATTTGCTAGTTTGGCTGCTCAGATATATTTAGTTTATTTTTTAGAGCTTATTGAATATACCATTAAGTTAATAAACGTCCGATATTTTATTATCAAAGATACAAAAATGTATTATTAAAAAATATTAAATGTATTTGTACTATTCTAACAATTTTTATTCTTACATGTTAAAGGAACACATTTCTATAAGATAGAAGAGATACATAATTTTTTGTTATGTAGGGACTTTTTTAAGAAACGTTGTTAAATAATAAACAAAAATTATCTCAAAAAGTAATCAATGTATTTTAATAAAAATTGGTGATATTGTTACTTTCATTTGACAATTTGTGTAGTAAAAATATGAAGTTTGTATCACAGATATTTTCAAAAATATGATTCTCGTAGGTGTATTCCTTTAAGACGTCAGTTAGAAAGTCAGTTGCCAATTATTGCCTCACATTTAGCAATTTAGTTATTTGCCCTCCATTTCCTCTTTTAAACCGACAAAATTATCCATTAAAATTAAATACATTAGTCATGTATTTAATTATCATTTAAAATTAAAATTAAACATTTAGAATTGAAAGGATTTTGATTTTGTAATCGTATTTATGTAAGAGTGCAATATTTGCATTAACTTCCAACGTTTAGGTTAGGAACGAAGATTTTATTACACTGAAAAACGCACATGTGTGCAATCTCTCAATTGAGAGAAAGAGAACAAAAGAAAATAAATATCACAGTTGAAGACCAT
>BOPP01000019.1:7913914-7943833 GCA_017312745.1 Gryllus bimaculatus
GTCAATACCCATCGCCTGTTGGCGCAGTCGAAGGCTTTTACAAAATCGAGGAAATGGCACATAGTTTATCTTTTTTCTTCTTCGTGACGTTCTCTATGTCATTCATTAGTATGCTTATTGCTGTGGTGGTTGATCGGTTTTTGCGGAAGCCAAATTGTTCGCCTGGTAAGTTGGCGTCTAGTTTTTTGGACATTCTCAATGAGATCATTTTGGGAAGTAGTTTGAATGGGGCACATTCTAGCGCGATACCTCTATAAGCATTGGTATCCTCGCCGTTACCCTTCCCTTTGTAGAGCACCTTGATGGTTGATTCTATGCATTTTTAGTCACCAATTTCTGCTCATTTGTTAATGTCATTTGCGTCACTTGTCTTCTCGTCATTTGCGTTCGCTCGTTTATTAGTTTAAAGGAACTCTGACTGGCAGATGTTTCCTTATGATCACCAAGTCTGAGTATCTGAGCGAACCCGGTTGTGCAGCCTCTTGAGAAAGCTAGATCGATGGTGCTCTGCCCATTTGGTGTTATGTAAGTTGGTTCTTTTTCGTCGTTACAGTTCTTTCTGGGCTAGTGTGTCACTGATCGTGGATGTTTTATGGTTCGGCATATCGATTCTGCAGTTTAAATCACCGCCTAGAAAAGATTGTTAGTATTCATTCACCTTCGATAGTAGTTCGAACAGTTGATCAATTATATCCCCGGAACAAAGATTCTCTTCCGTTAAAATAACGCCATTAACAGTTATATAACAAGTCCAAGATTACAAGAAGAGATACGCTACCTACAATATAGATCAACGTTAATTTAATGCACAACATCTCTATACACAACAAATAACAGTATCATTTCTTAAAACAACACAAAACAAAAACAAGCACAATTTGCAATTCAAGCTTATTCCTGCATCTTGGTCAACGCTAGTACCTAAACTGTTCAGCCTATTTTCTCCTAAATTGATATTCACTCATCCATCTAAATGAACTCGAGGTTTTGGGAATTTCAAACAAATATTTTAATTTTTGAGAGTACTTTACATGACGCTTCAAAAACATTTACAAAATTTTATCAAAAATGGCATCAAATTTTTAGTTAAACTTTGTCCTCGGATAGCGTAAAGGACTTCCCTGGTCTCATGTTCGTTAAAATCACAGACTTTTTGGAAATTTTAAAAGTGCAATTTTTTAGCGTCTTCCTGCAACTAGATTTAGATTTAGATTTATTCAGTCAAAAAACAGTAAAAACTGTTTTCACATAGGGGGGAGAAAATTATCTGCGCACGTTTTCTAGAGTTCCAGAATCCCTTCCCGCCATTTGAACTATAAACAATTGAAAAATGAGTAATCGTGTACACAAATAAATAAAAATAAAATTTTAAAATCGCAAGATAAGCAATATTTGAAAAATAGTCATTTTCGTTTCAGAGTTATAGAATCATTTGCATAAGAAAACGAATTGCAAGTATGATTTTTCTGCAGTGCTAACAAAATAGCAAACTTGCCCTTACATCTACTCTTACCATTACAAGCAAAAGGAGAGTTCAACAAAACGTGCGCATTGTGATGCTACATTTACGTTCAGAAGCAAAACAAGGGGCCATCTCAGTATTGCTCAATGGATCAGGGAAACTGAACAAAAACCTGATGAAGATGGAGGACATTGACCCGGAAGCTGAAGGACATAATTGTTACAAACATATTGTCTTTAAAAAAATATGTAATACAAATGTAAACTAATTCATTATGTATCAGTGTTTTGTTAAAATAAACATAATTTTTCTCTTTGATAATCACTATAGTCGCTAATTGTATAGAAACAGTTATGCAGCAGAAAAGATTTTACTTTTAACTTAAATTTGTGAACCGACTTCAATTGTTTAATGCCATCTGTCAGTGCGTTGTTAAGTATCATACATGTATTGTAAGTGGATTTCTGAGAGTGAGCTGTTGACACTGACACTTGATGAACGTGATTTTTACGTGGGTTGTAATTATAATTACAATACTGAAAATAAAGATTGGTCCTTAATAAAATCTACTCCTTAAAGGTCTTCAAATAAGTTCTAGTTAAATTTTTCGAAAATATAAGTAGTTTCCATGTAGTTTTGGGTAAAATATAGAAGAGTTTAAAAAACAGAAACAATTCTTTTCTCAAAAATCGCTCCAAATTTTTCTTCAAATGTTCTCCTCATACGTAAAAATAGACGGTAATAATGGTACGAGTTCCCATTTTCGACAAATGAAAATTTAAAAAATTTAACATATCAACATTACAAAATTAAAGATAGAAATTTTTGTCTCAGAGAAAGTCTGTTGTAAAAAATCTGGTCTTTAAAAAAAGTCATGCACATTTTTTTGAAAATAACAATTTGTTTTTGCTTAATTTACGCTTGAAATTTATGCAGTTTCTTTAAAAAAATGTTTTTCATAAACCGCTCCAAATTTTTCTTAAGTTCTTTTTTTCACGCATAGAAGAGCGCTAGTCTAATTTTCGTTGAACTTACTGAATTTTTGAAAATTGCAAATTTAGAAATAATGGGAGAAAGTATGTGCTGTTGTAGCACGTTCACTTTACATTTGCGGACTGACAGCTATCTGTTTACACGAGGTCACCGCCGACTGAATGAAAATCGCACGTCTACCGTAGATACTGATGGATTAGACATGATATAGTGGGCCGTGAGCGGAATATAGGCCCGCTCATTGCAGGGAACGGAACAGTAGAAGCGGGCAAGAACATAAATAACTATTGTGTAATATATAAGTGCAAAGAAGAAATAAAAATATTTTCTGTGCCTTTTATGAATAGCATGTAATATTGATGACAAAGTGTATTGTACTGCAGTGTTTCCATAAGTCTGTGTAATGGTATTAACAATCCCTTTTTCTTTTCCTCGTGGCAATAGTTCACTACTTTCTTTATAATTAATTTACTGTCAGAATAGAAGAAACATTCAGAAGTGGATTAGATTTTTTCGCAGACTTCACAGAAACTACAAAAACAAAACAAGCTCTTTTTCCAAGGCTATCTCGGCTGGCGTCAGAATTGGTCAGATGCTGTTAGACATCGGCACTATTTATGCATTCCCGGATGAGTCCGGGCCCTTACAATTTTTTTTTCTTCTGTCATCTCTATCAATTTAATTATTGAATCAAATACAACATTCTTTACTTGCTGCGTTTGATTTCAAACTCAAACAATCCCAACATTCTTTATCTTACAGCATTCTGCATCTTACAAAAGATGCATATCCTAGTACGAATATAATTGTTAGTTTAAAACTCATGTTATTTTTCTAATTCATCATATTTTCATTCATATTATACAATTGAAGGGGTAATAAACAGGCAAGATTTGTAGGCTTACATTTAATAAAGATTGCATATCAGTACCCATTTGTCGTGGAAAGTTATTGACAATTTTTGTATAAAAGAAACACTTATTTATTAAACTTAGAATACTACAATTGTTTTGCCTATTTATTTACGAATCATTGGTATTCCTCAAAACTAGGGAGTCCTCAAACATTCAAGAGTACTTTCGTGCAATTCAGTTCTCTTCTTCTCTGACCGGACTCTATACTTCTGGTAGCAGAACTGGAGCCACTTTGGCGCCAGTAATGAAGACATATTTGAAAACTCTTATGCAGAAACAATACAACAAAATTTCTAAAGCAGTATATATTACGGATATTACACTTTTGCACATTACTTTTATAAAAGGAATGACTTGTAATGCACTTAAGTTGTCTTAAACGTACGAAATAATACCATTCTAGATGGAAATGAATCAGGTTACGAACTAAACACAATATACTTAACAACAATAAACTAATTTGTTGTTTCAATTGGGTCGTATGGCTGGCAATTGTAATTTTTTTAATGATGTTGATAAAATATACAAATGCAACAAGCATCAATTTATTTCCCACTCAACTACTGTAACTTATTACCATGACTGGAAATATTTCACTCACCTTCCCGGTCCTACACTATTTTTCCTGCCGAACAGCGTTGGCGAATCCTGGAGCTCAATATTTCGCCATCGTGATCTGCAACACTTGATTACAAAGACCATCACCGCTTGCCTGGATGGCCGAGATCGTTAAGACAATGCTGCCGACTGAAGGATCGCGGGTGCGAGTCCCGCCTCGGACATAGTTGTATCTTCACAGTTACCAGTACCGTTATATGCAATAGTGGTCGCTAATGACCCTTGATGCGACCTTAAATAACAAACAAAGAAAAAATCGCTCGCAAACGAAATGTCACAAACAAACAAACATTGCCCTATGCAACACCTATTCCACCGGGCAAAAATGAAATTCGAGGATGAAAACTATGATAAAAGTTTCGTGAGCTCACACTGCTTTCCGACGAGCATATTATTACTCGCGCAACCTTCCTTGAACGGTGGCCTTGCTTCCCCCTCTCTGGTATATAAACAGTTGAAGGCAGAAGCTCGCAGCGAGCACTGATTACAATATTCCAAATAAAAAGTATTTTCTCTTGAAGCCGAGAACTTCTGTCCGTGATTTTCTCCAAAAAATGTAAAGAAATGACCGAAGCAAGTGAAGATCCATCACAGGAGATACCTCGAACTCCTGAGATAGTTGGAACGCAAATTATTGAGAAAGTCGCGAAGGCATGACTGATTCTCCAAAGATTGGCTTCATAAAATCTAGCGGTTGATTACGTAACTAATACCCTCACTCTAACCGCATTTCTTCAATCCATCGTTCAAGAAAGGTTGCGCGAGTAATACCGAAGTAGCGTTTGAAATTACGCGTGAACGTGAAATTGATGCCACCACATGGAAACGACGCTAGCGTATTCTCTAGTCCATACTCTTAAACAGCGAGTGTTTCCCCTCCTATTATATCCCACCATGGTATTATTATACTACTAGTTGAATGTGTAGTCCGGATGGCCGAAATCGTTAAGGCAGTGGTGCCGTAGAGATCTTGGACTGAAGGTTCGAGTCTCGCCTCCGGTATGGGTGTGTGTTTAATGTGCGTGTGTCTTCCATGCGGTTGTCGTCAAAAAGGGCATCCGGCCGTAAAATATCGCCAAATTTTTGCGTAAAAATGGTGTGTGCCTAAAATTACTAGAGCTGTTA
Source organism: Gryllus bimaculatus (assembly GCA_017312745.1). Taxonomy (NCBI): domain Eukaryota; kingdom Metazoa; phylum Arthropoda; class Insecta; order Orthoptera; family Gryllidae; genus Gryllus; species Gryllus bimaculatus. The sequence goes on from BOPP01000019.1 coordinate 7,919,027, forward strand.
ACGCCGATTCCGTAATAACGGGAAAAGGCAAAAGAAGAAGAATACAATACTATTTGAATGTTGCGTCGATGATGCTGTAAACTTAATGAGTTCTTTCATGTGATGAAAATTTCATGCATAACTTTGTTCCAGTAAGTTACTGCAGTCTCTGGAATTGGATATATCAATTAATCATAGCAGCTAATAATGTTATATTCCCATTCAAAATTTCCCAACATCCAACAACCTTGCACGTTGTTTCCTCAATACGGAATATGAAGGGTAATATCGCAATTTCAAAACTGTAATCCCCGTAAAAAAAAATACTTGCAGGTATGGATGATGCGAATAATTAGAATTTAGGACAGTTTCATTTTGTCCTTTTTTTTGGTAATATGCACATAAGAGATCACCTATAGCCTGTTATTCAGCGTTATTCTCTTGTGTTAATATGAGATCATTCTCAATTAGTTCAGAAAATTCTGTCGCAAAATCTTCTACACCTATTCCATTTGATTCCCCTGAGCTGCTTAACACATCCATATTTTTGTCCCCTAATTTTTTAAGATTTTAAAAATCCACAAACTCAGTCTGATTTGTGTTCTGATGGAGAATATGTTTGTCTTAAAAGGTTAATATTTGGTATGCTTATGTGGATAAGGGGAATAAGTTGTAAGGCACATTCATTTGAAAATTCATCTTTGCACAACTAAGAAATGTAATCTATTGGTATAAACTTATAGTTCTGGTTTTCTTCGGATTACTTGAATGTCCTTCAATTTTAATGTTCCACATAGGTAATGCAAATTTGATATAAAAAATACACATAACACTTCACTCCTTATGAAACCCACAGAAGATGCTGGCCGAGTATTTTCATTTAGAATTGCGCTTTTGTAAACAATCAGCCACCCATGTCGCTAATGGCAACTCGGAACGCGCAGCGTTTTCACACAAAGATCACACACACAAATAGCATAACACAACACAGACACACACACACAACACATCAACAAGTGCACAAGCACACACAGAACACACAGCACGTTTCGCTGGTTCGGTCGCGGCGCGCGCCCGCAAAAAAACACATACCAGTAATGTCACGCCGCGTCGACCCTTCCCAGACACCAAACACACACACACACACACACACACACACACACACTCGCAGTTATTCAAATACTGTATAGGGATAAGTCTTTTACATTTCATTTATAAACATAGATTTATTGCCACGAAATTGTAATCAAATTAATGTTCATTGAATTAGTTGATTTAACTCATTATGAAATTCTTGAAAATGGACCTATTTACCCTACAACCAAATCTATGTAATAATATTTTCATGCTATCAAAATTAGTCACCAATTCATGCTTACATTCTTCTACATTAAAATACGATCAACGTTACTTTAACTTACAGTTTACACAGCACAAATTAACTCAAACACTTACTTACTTTTAAAGCATTATAAAATCAATAATAAAATATGTAAGCCTAATTAAGAATGTCCTTCAAATAACAAATATTATATTGAGGTAACATTATTGCAAGTAGCATTAACAGTGAAAAAGGGGGATTAACATGAGTAATTTAGATTTTAATAACATTTTCAGCCCTGATGAAGATCCAATAAAAAGCCAAAACATTGACATTTAATGAAATAAATAATGTAGACTATTTTTTTCTTTCTACATCAGACCTAATTTCTTTCTAACCAGGCCCCCAATTCAACATAATATTTTGTCTTTCTGATAAAATCTGAAAACTCCAGAAGTTCATATCTATTATGATAATGCTACAATGAATATTTTATAGTTTCAGTTTTTACAGTAAATTTATAATGAGGAATGAGAAAACTGAACAGTTCAAAAAAAATCTTTATCTCAAGTGTCGTTAGTTGATGAAGTGATGTTAGACTTTGGCAACATGTCACTGAGGCTGAGTCTCAGATTTCTACTGGTTAATTTTCCAGAGAAACAGCTTTTGTTAGGCCATAAACATCTATTGCATGATCTAAAATCAAAATAGTAAATAACATGTTACAAAATTATATCTTTGTATGTTGATGTTAAATTGAATATTTGTGAACACATTTTATAGAAATTAACTCTCTATTTATATTATATACTAAGTATTTCAAGCTAACTTGTTAAAATGACCTGACCGGGGAGTCTTTTCTTTTTTTTGTCATTTATTTATTTATTTTACTACTTTAAATAGAAATGAGACAAGAGGAAAGATAATCTATTAACAAAATGTATTTAGCACTATTCAATATTTGTTACTAAACATGGCCATTGATATTAAAATTAAAGTTATTCAGAAATATTTTATATTATATAATATATTATTTATAAATTATTTTGTGCAAAAACATATGTGAACACTCTGAACTTTGAAAATAATTGTTTAAAAAAGAAAATTACTGCAGTAGAACCCAATTTCGGACAGCCAGCCCCTGTATGTTACAGTATTATAGGTACAATGTGAGAGTAACTATTGTAATACAGCTAAGCACTGAGATTAAATTGTACAATAATCATACTATCTCTATAATTATATTGTGAAAGATGATTTATGTCTTTTTCCTACAATTTGTTTTTATACTGATTGTGGATTTCTGCACTTTTATAACCATTTATGCTATGGAGATTTCTAACCGCTCAAAAGAACTAATTATCCAATTATGAATAGGAAAGTTAAAAAAAACAACAACAAACAAACAAAAAAAACTCCCGCTTGTCCCACTTCATTTCCCCACCTTTCCTCCACCCATTGCTCACCATTTCCCATTGTGACCCTCCGGAAGCCCCAAAACTTGTTTTCCTTTGAGACTCAAAAATCTGATTTTAAGGGACTAGGATGCATCGCTTCTGAGCTAGTTGCAGTTATGTGTGGTGAAGTAATGTTTTTATGGTGTAATCTACAAACTTTAATTTTTTCATTTTAAATCTGTTGTAAGCAAGCCTAGGGAAACCTAAGTCCTTATCCAAAACAAGCACACTTATTTGATTTTGGGTCAATGTTTTCTTATAAATTGTTAAAAACCATTGTCTACCTTTAGTGTACATTACATATACATTATATGTAGAAAGGATTAAAACTAATTGTAAAGGAAATTTCAATTAAAGGCAGTACAGTAATACTAATCCAATGAAATTAACGTAGAAAAGCAAAGAAGGTGTAGGAGGATCAATTATAAAATAAATAAAATACTTAAATTATTTAGGGAAAATAAGAGAACAAGAACAGAAAGACGTTGGCATTGAAAGAAATAAATAAATTCAATACAACTAATCAAACATTTAAAAGACATTTTACCAGAGACATTAGCTCAAAATACTTCTCATATGGGCATCTTCATTAAGCAATCGCCTTTACTAACAGCCATTTTGAATGGAACCATAGGTGTACACAGCCTAAAACAAGTGGGGCCAAACTACACTTCTGGACGCCTCTTTCTTCCCCAAGGCCCTCTTTTCCATTAAGCTTTCTTATTTATAGATGACTTATTTTACTAGTAAATGAAACATAATTCAAGGATTACGTAATAACTTCAATGATGTAATTAATAAACTCAACTTATGTTGAACCATTTACAAGGTTGCCGGAGGTTTGCAGGGTCTCTTCCCCAAATGTTGTGGATAAGTTTTCCAAATTCTCAGTTTAAGAAAAGAAGGAAATCATTAATTGATCATATTTCCAGAAATAAAATGTTTTACTACATGGAACAACAGGGTCTCTTTTGAAATTTTCAGGCAGAGATCCTCTGGCCCTGTATGCACATGCCTATTCAAGGAGCAATAGATTGCTTCCTATAAGAATGATATAAATTTTCCCTTTTAAGCAGTCATCTGACACCATAGTCAGCAAACAGGCTGCTTTGCAAATTAACTTTTGTTAGATGGCCACTACTTCCTGCCTAATTTGACATTTTGATTGGTAGTACTGTAAGAAGCAGAAGACTGTTCTTGATTCAACTTCTTCTTACATCAGGATGCAATGTCAGATTACCCAAAGATAGAGCAGTGAAATCTATCTAATACCATGTTTATTTTCACATAACAAAATATGATTTTTGTTCTTATTCTTAAAGTTTCCTCAAGGTGTGAATTACATCTTCATATTGTAGTTGAGAATTAACTCTACAATTGAAAAGAAGCAACCACAAGTGAAAAAGAAAATAGTGCAAGTACTCAAAATTTAAAGATTTTTTATACAAAGGTCATAGAATTTAAGAATTAATTATTTAAGTGCACTCATGCAAAAAAGAAAAACGATGTTTTTTAAGTGTAATTAAAAATATGTGAATAACTAAAGCATACTTAACTTAATTGAAAACAAATTTAGAACAGGTCACTTTCAATGCTCTCATCACCACTGGCAAAGTGCGCTTGCAGCCATTTTTCACAGAAACCAACAGAGAGCAGGTTTCTATGAATGTAAAGTAACAACCATTCCAACACTAATGTACATATCAGAAGGACGTTCATTAGGCTAAAGAGATAAACAATTAATAGAAGCAGCACAAACAAGATTTTTGAGACATTTGCTAGGAATAACAAAGCAAAATAATGAAAATATTAGAAATAAAATAAAAGTTAAAAATGCAATAAAGGAAAAAGAAGGTAGTCAAAAGCGATATCTGGCACCAGTGACAACTGCTCCATAAGTGCGAAGCCATTCTTTTCAATAAATAAAACAATATATCAATAGATCAGATTTTTGTTTAATTCACTAAGCAAAATGCTGGTGAAGTGCACCAATTTCTGCGATTGGCTTTCAGTTTTCTTAACATACACTCCTACACACTGACAACTGGCTGGGTCTGGAATCTCGCTTGTGCTTTTTTTATTAGGAAGCCGGATGATATCACACAGATCAAGAGCATTCATGTTATTCGAATGTGTAAAAAAGTTGGCCATTTAAGCACTTGAAGGCTGTGAGATTCACAAAATCGAGCAATGCTGTTGGCAATGTTTAGCAGATCTGCCAACAATCAAACATTTTCATACAAAAAAATATGTAACTATTAACTGATTGCACTGATAGTCACCATAATGAGATGACCACCAGACTCCAAAGTGTAACAGTTTTAATGCTGATATTTTTACACTTGCTGAAATAAACCAACACCAAATTATCAATAAAAAGCTAATTGCCACATGAAATATAAATGATTTTGTAAGTAAAATATTAGGTATAGTTTTTATTATTTTCATGTGGATGTATTTTAAACTAAGAACATTCACTGACACTCAAGTAGTCTCATCAAAAAAATTGTGTAATTGCTCTCATTGTATACACCAGACACGTGGTAAAAATTCCATAAAATTTCCAATTTTTATATTAGTATTTTTGAGAAGTATTTTAAAGAAATAGAATAAACCTTTTACTAGTTGGATTCTAAGAAAGAATTGCGCTCTTGTTTTGCACTGCATAAACCATTCTGAAATAATAAAGTCTAAATGGAAAATAGTCTAAATAATAAAGTCTAAAGTACAAAGTCTTGATGTCAGAATCACTGTCACAGTATTCCTCTTCTCTTCATCCTCATCCATGCTATCAAATAAAATTTGTTGCACTCTTGCTATCTCCTTTGGACAATCCAAGCCAAAGAATTGTTTCTGACATGCCACCCTGTACAATTATGAAAATAACTACATAAATATGTCATTGTACATCTAAGATACATGTGCCAGTATTTTTGAAGAGAATGTTAATTGCTACGAACCAAAAAAACTAGAATGAGAGTAATTAGAATAAAATCACAAAAATAAGGTGAAGAATAAAAAAATAGATTGATCAATAATACGAATTTGGTGTTTAACTGAGAGGTGCACTAGCCGCTGATCATGACGATTGACCTATGTCGAAACCTCATGGAATCGCCATCATGTATCTATGAACCTTGCTTGGGAGGGGTAGGGTTAGAATCTTTCTGGCCTTGGGTGCTAAAAAAGCTAGCAATGCCACAGCTTTTTACAGCACACAACTGGGTTTCAGCACCAGCCACCACTGGCTGACACAACAAAAAAATACAAAGGACTAGATTCATTAATATAATTCTATACTGGTACAGACAAGAAAGAAGAAGAAACATCAGAAGGTCCAAAATACAGAGGGAGAAGTAGGTTCACTTAATGCAATAAACCACTGGCCCCCTGCAAGCACAGAAGAAACCAAAAGGTACAGGCCGGGAATACTAAGCATCTGCATGTTCATTATGACAAAATTTTATTTATTTCTGTTTATTATGAGTGATCAAATAAGCCGGGGTGGAACGTATTTAAATACTTGTATTTAAAATACATGTTTTAAATACATTTTGTATTTGAAAAACTGTTGTTTTTGTTGTTGTTTTTTTTTGTGTGTGTGTTTTTTGTTTTTGTTTTTTTAGATGTATACATAAAATAGGTGTATATAAAAAACAAAATTGTTTAAATACAGATAAAAAAAGATCACAAGGCTAATTTTTTTGTTTGATTCCGCCAGTGAATGCACCTCATTGAAACAAAAATAAAAGTTTCTTTCAGCTGTTTAATTTGAATTATCTTCATTTCTAAATGGTACGTTTAAATTGCAAATGCTGAACAACTATCTGACAATAAAAAAAGCATTTATTCGTTATAAACTAGTTTATGTTCTTCCATGCCAGTTGAACAACTGTTTTCTTTTGCGAGTTTTATACATTCATCAACTGGGGGTTTATTGCCTGACGATTTGTTTGAAAGATTGGTCGTTTTAAAAGAGAATTTCTTTTATTTGAGTTAGATGGTTTTATATCGTTTTATATTTGAAATTGTTTATACACATATGTATATTACAGTTACAGTATTGTTCAGAAATTTGTACAACTGTCAATTAATAATTTATTGTAATAAATAGTTGCAGTACATTGTAGCAATAAAAAAGATCATGAACTGACCAGAAATTAGGCTCTATAGCCTGTTTTAATTGGTTTATTACAGTATTCTTGGTAGATTCTTACTCTTCCATGTGTTTCTGCTGCTGCCACCTCTGTAGTGATCTCTGATCCCTGTTAGTTTGTACTTCCAGATTAATTTTGGAAATCTATTGTTGTTCATTCTCTGTAAATGATCTTTCTATCTCCTTTGAGACTGCTCTATCTCTTCTACTAAACATTTGATTTTCAATTTCTTTCTGTCTTTATTTCTTAGTTTGTCTCATCTTGTGATTCTCATGAGGGGTCTTAGAAAACTCATCTGTGCTGCCTGTGGTTTTTGTTGGTCTCTCTCTTTCATTACCTAGGTTTCAGCACCATACATGATTCTTGGTTTAGCAGCTATATTGTGGAGTTTGTTTTGTTTCTGGGTCCATGTCTCTGCCTTGATGAAGAGTAACTTGAATGTTCCACATATTGTATTGTAGTTATTAAGTTTGTTTTCTATATTTCCTGAGTTTGGCTGTATGCACTTATGATATTTCCAAGATATGAAAATATATTTACTTGTTCAAATAATTTTCCATTTATTACCATTTTGGCTGTCCTTTGTTCCTTGCCTTGTATTGCCATAACTTTTCTTTTCTGAATTGCTATCTTCATCAAATATTCTTGGGCTACTTTTGTCAATTCAAACATTGCTCTTTGTAAATTAACTTCAGAATCCATTAAAGAAAGATATAATACAAAATTATTATAGTTACTGTATTTTGAGTATGTATTTAAATACATATTTACAAAGTGTTTTGGTGAAGTATTTAAATACTACATTTAAAGTATTTTGCCTAACCCTGTGAATAAGGCCCTATTATAAAATAAATTATGAGAAAGTAATTAACTAAAAGTGACAAATTTCTTATTTGCTCTCTTTATACCTGTGTTGAAATGTTTTATTTAAAAATCATTAGGAATAGTACTGAAATCATCTGCACTACGAAAGTTACAATTACTACACCATGCCTCAACACAATATAAATTTAACTTGTGAACAGTGAAAATGAAAATGGTAAGAACTTTCATTTTGTTTATGAATTGAAATTTATTTCAAATCATGAACAGTACTTGTAATTAATAAATATTTCTTTTCAAGTCTGGTTGTGAATTTTTATTTATTCAAAACATGTTATGATTTAATCATTTGACTTGTGAGCAGCAATACTACAAAAACTCAACCACTTATTAGTTCCACTTTGTTCTTTTTGAGATACGGATAATTGAATTGATTGTGTAAATAAAGTAAACCTGAGGTAAACCTAATCGCAGGTACTAAAAATCCATTGTTCGTGTAATTCCTTCATTCTGAAACTTTTCTATTATTAACAGACGTTTTGATTGATCATGTGAAAACTAATACCTTCTACTAGTTATTTAAGTTTCATAGAGGTACTCAACTCACTAGCTGAGATGGTGTCTTGTTTTGCTGCTGCTTTGATAATAGTTTTTCTATTCTCTTCAAATTTCACACACTTTTAATTTCTCCTGAAATAATTTACTTCTTGATTAAATTTTTAAAAATTGATCAGGATAATAGATGTAAAGAAAATAATAAAAGAGACCAAAGTGTCAACAAGCAGAACACTATATTTTTCAATGTTTCCAGGTACATAGAAAATGCATAATTTCTTTCCATATAACATACAATTTCAGTGTTCATATTTCCTTAAGAATTACACACTTATATAAATTTTCTTTCCTCTTAATTTTATGTGTATTTATATATGGATCACATATCTTGTGGTTATAAATTCATATTTACATAAATATATGTACAAAAATATCTCAATCTTTTATGAGACAAGGGTATGGAAAACATACAAATATCTTTCCTCCAACTGTGAATGTTTAATAGTCACATGAACATTTATATCAATGACATGTCTTTGACATGAATGCTAGCTGTAAATTATGTATGTGCAAGGATATACATATAATAAATGTTATCAAATATTTATATCTACAAGATCATGCAAAAGTTAAGATCACCAATTTAGCTCAATATACGTTGGACCACATATAAATTGGCAAGATAATTCAATGAGTGATTTTGCACCATCACTACCTCAATTTAATAAATATTATGTGATCTAAGGCTTATTATTATTAAGTTCATTAGTGATGGCTTTATGCAGATTTTCTACAAAATGTACAAGTAGATACTGCACATAACAGTATTAAATGTCTTAATCTCAACAGAAGTCTATTCACATTTTACACACAAATACTTTCAGCAACTGGAATTGGAAGTGCTGTGATCCTATGGAAATTCCAATGAATTTCAATGCATATTTTCTTATATTAAACAAAAATACAAGTTTACTACATACAACAAATTTGATTAATTGTCTGTCCAGCAACATTGATGGAAGTGAGAAAATACAGCAACTGACAAATGATCACAACACTGTTTTAGACACCATAAAACAAACACATATTATAACATTGCCTCAGACACATGCTAACAGTAGTACTGTTAATTCAACTTATCAGTGGAGGAAAGTAACCTAAGCATGACATTCAACATTGAGCTGATTGACACCTTAAACAAGTAGCAGAATATTTCAGCATTAGTATACGTCATTAATGTAATATACTTCTCCCCTTGTGAAGTTCCTGATCCTCCTCCTGATGATGCTGCTTTTAAAAAACTTGTCTACACCTTTCCTGAGTTAACTGTATACATAACATTGACATTCAAGAATGCTGACTAGTGATATGGTTAATGGCTGTATTATTTGAAGTTAAAATCAAAAATTAGATATATGTTATTCAGCCTCCTCATGGAATTAGATTTAAGCATTTTAACTTCAGTGCAGAAATATTAGCTTAAGGAATGGTGAATAATGAGAATAAAATAACTATGGTCTCCAACATATATTAAAAGTATCTCAACACATTATGTTGTCACATAAATGAAGGAAAGGCAAGTCCATGACAGCTCTCATAACCACAGTGTCACCAAAAACTTTTTGGTATTTTAGCACTTCTCTCCTGGAAGTCTCTCACAGTTCTTCCTTAAAGGAAAACAATATTATATTCTCTAGAAGAGTATCTGTACAATAGCTCCAGCCACAGCCGATCCATCCCAAATGAGATGCATTCTATTTGGAAGTTAGCACTTATTTTCAGCTATATTCACATAGCACAACATGTAAGACATTAAAAATAGATATATTTCTGATAATATCAGATAATTTAAGTGAAGCTCAACACTTTTAAAAGTAAACTTCACAAGAAGATGTACCAACTCTTCATTGAGTGGCAAAGCTTCAGACTTTACTCTCAGGTCCATCAGTATTGTGCTTGAAGGAGGCACGAATGCGAGTCAAATACAGTGCACATAAGTGTCCATAGCTCTTGTTGTACCACTCTGGAGTCCGGCCCCTGAAATAAATTATTTAATTTATCAAAATTTGTTTTCTAGAGGGAATGTAGGGAAATTGAATCTTAATTTTTTTTTTTTTTATTTAGTAAAGAGGAAAAATTTGGTAAGCCAATATGGAAAATAATATAAACCAAATAAACAACTACAGATGCCAGTGCAGTATTAATTTCTTCAAGAAGATTCATGTACTTCAAAATTAACGAGTACATTAAACAACAATTATAAATTTTAAAAAATAATTTAATCTCAGAAGATTTATAATATTCAGCAAATAACAAAACTTAAAGATTTATTTTTATTACTTTTTCTAAAGGAAATGGACAAAATACAGAAGGCAAACATTATTTCAAATAGTTGGACAATATTTGAATGTGAAATGAAAGGAAAAATTATTCATTAATAAACTTAACCCTGTTTTAGGCAAAACTTAAACCACTACTACCAATTTTTCATCTATATAACATTCATTAACAAACATTTTCTTTCAGCAGTTTGTTCAAGAAACCAATTAGGAGAAAAGTGAAACATTCCAACACCCTCCCAAAATCAGGATGAAATTGAAACACATTTTCAGAAAATTGAAGACAGTAAACATTACAATAATTAACTGTGATAAAAAGATTGCATTGTTATACTTACTTAGTATCAACTCTGGACAAGTGCATTATTCGGGACTTCCCTGACCCACAAGGTTCAATTAGATATCGTGAAGCCAAAACGATTCCTCGCACTCCTCCCAGCATAACTTGAGCATCATGGTGCTCCACTGAAGTTTCAACTATCACACAAGCACCTTTGGGGAGGTCTGTTCGCCATGACCTAAATAAAAAATAACAATTAATAATAATAAACAAGAAACATACATGTCTACAATAAATATTGCAGGATGTAACTGGACTTTAAATGAAAACTGGGTATACACTTTTTGTTTACATTCAAGATGTATAACACTTTAATTTAGAGTTATGAGTAGCAAATAAATATGTTATTTATAAACTATTGTGAAAACACAAATTGTATTAATAAATGCATTAGGGTTAATAAACTAAAATTTCAAAAAAATATTTCAAGTTCTTTTTCCCTCATCCCAAACTCACATCACAGCATTTCTTGTGAAATCACTTCAAAAAATATAGCACAAATTTTGAACAAAATTTTTCTATTTAAGTTTTAATCACAATAATTCTGAAATATTTCTGAAAGAGGATTAGTGCTTATTGAGATGAAAAGGCCTTTAAATCAGAGAAATATTCATTAGCAGAGAACAAATGTGCTTATTAATACAATTTTATGTCTATTTTCTATAGAAATAAATATAAAGGAATTAAGCAAACTCAAACCCTGTTCAATATCATACAAAGAAATAACCTTTAATGTAATAAGAACTGTTCTACAGTGTAATATGGAATGCCTCTTGAGAAATATTTTTAAAAAAATAATTAAAGTTAAATTAATTAAAGAACGTAGGGCAGTAAGGAGAGACGTCACACCAGCCACAGCATCACATGTCCTGCAGTTCATAAAGGTTAATATCTCAATTTCAGTTTAACTTAGTCTCATTTTGTTACTACCCTAAACCTTCCATAAATGTGAACGAGATGAATGTAGTAAGAAGATAAGCCACAATTTCACCAAAATTGAGGCAATTACATTTACGAATAACAGGAGGCATACTGTGGCTTACCGTGTTGCTGCCTCAACTCTTGACAGTTTTCATTTTTTTAAAGATTACTCAATATGCATTCCATATTCTTGCTACTATGAATATATGTACTACTAACTGCTATCAATGTACAGAGCCTAGTGAATAAGAAAAAATATTGAAACTATGATTTTACTTTAACATTTTTCCATTTCAGTTTGTTTTGCACACACGCACAGCTTAAAGCATAATTTCTTCAATTTCACAAAATTTTTAAGTTTTTAAAATATTTCTTAACAATTTATTCTTGTAAGTAACTGTCTTTATATTATTCAAATGATACAATGAGGTATTCTTTCAATTTCTAAATTAAAATCTGATACTTTTTTGTTTGCCTTGTAGACAGGGCCATAAAATTGTCCTATTATTCCTTTCACTCCAATGATCACAAAATTGAAGTTATTGTTTGAAAATAATTACTATCCTCAGAAGTTCATTGATAAATGTATTGGAAAAAGACTTGTAATTACAAAGAATATAATTCAATAATCTTCTATTGTTGGCATTGATTTGACTACCCATGGCAATAAATTTGAACAACCCCATAGAATTGTTTTGCCGTATGTTCCAAATATTATTAATAATTTCACCAAAGAATGTTTCAGAAAAAAACTAAATCATATCAATAATCTTCATATTAATAAAATTAACCTTAAAAATGTAAAGGACTTGATTCCATTCCTTGAGACCGAAAATATAGTTTACTGCTTTTTTTGCTTACATTGCCTGTATCAGTCAGACGAAGCCCAAATTACAACAAATGGTGAATGAACACCAGAACAACATAAAAGATATTGGATATCATCTAAATTATATTTCCCGACATCAGCTAAATACATCTTATAAACTTAATTTCCTAGAACCTACCTACAAATCTAGGAAATATTTTCATATCATTTCAGATTCCATACAAATTAAAACACAAGATACAAAATTGATGTGAATATAATCAATTGTATGATAATGTTTTACTGAAAATTAAAATTATGAATAACCTGACCCAACTTAGAATTAATTGAATCTTCTTTTATGCCTTATTTTCTCCTATTCGCTTAATTTCCTTTCTTTCTCCTTTTTTTATACAGTTTCAATTACTTAAGCTCCTGACTTCCTGACTCCAATCTGCTGTCTTCCCCTCATTACACCACTCTCCTTTTCCTTTCCTGTAAACTTACTCCAGTCATTTCCCCATTCTGATGCTCAAGTTCTTGACAACACACCTACCAAAATGGGAGATGCAAAAGTGTTTCTTCTTTATCTTATAGTGTATGGTTATTTTTTAATAAGTTGACATTGACCACAAAATTTGTTCTATTTACTATTGGTGCTGATTTTTTGATCAATTAACTGGAGAGTTTCTCTGACCTTTTGCCCTCATTCTTGTATTTTAATCAGCGTCTTTTTAGTGTAATTTTGCTTTGTTAATTCACTTTTGTGCTAATTTGATTTTTTTATAATACCTATTGTGCATAATGGTAATATGATTTTTGTTTTTCTTTCATAGTTGATTCATTTTATTTTAATGCACAACTTGAAGATGTGAATGAATCATTTCACGAAACATTGTTTTAATAAAATACGAAGTTTACCAATTCAACTCAATATACAAAGACTGTTTTTTTACAATAAATTTTAAATTGTTTTTAATACTGATTGTCTATAAAAATTGAAAGGATACCTCAATACATGATTTGATGCTTTCCAATTTGTACCAATGCTACACATTAATGAATTATTACATTCTAATTTTTTTCAAATTTCTATTTCTTTGTGGTATTGAACAAACTTTGAGTCAATTTAATTCTATAACATCTAGTATATTTAGAACAAATAGATGGATTCATATTTTAAAAAATGCCATGAACCAGTGTTTTAGTAATGGAAAGTTCATGCATGTTGTGCATTACAATTTTATCATACAAGTTATCCTACACGAAATAACACTTAATATGCTATTCAGAAAACGTAACATCATTTATGTGCTAGTGAAGCTTCCTTTATACAACCATATTTGTATACATTGACACTAATGTTAATATAAAAAAAATATATCATATTTACACACTATTTGATTGTATACAGGTGCGGATCCGCGAGGAGAGAAAAGAGGGAAATTTCCCCACTAAAATTTTTCAGTAACTATTAATTTTAACTTGTCATCAAACTTGCAAGCAAAAATATTTTTGGATAATCATTAAAATAAATAAAATCATATCGCAGCATGAGTGATACGATGTAGACTGTGATATTTTACCAAAGCTGTAACTTGACACGTTTGACCAAAACATTTAGAATTTCCTCTCCCAAAATTGTCTGTTTCCGCCCCTGATTAATATCTGAAGTCAACATAATAATAATAAAAAAAAAAATTATTAAACTTGAAAGATATGATATGGCAGTTGATAAAAATAAATTGTAGCCTAAATTCTTACTTCGTTTTTCAAATAAGATACTTGAAATTATTAATTTAATGTGAAATGAATTATCTTGGTTATTGAAATATATTAATGATTTTAAACATTAAAGAACTAGTATGAATATCGACTAATAGATCAGATAAATTTTATGAAATATTTTAACACGGAAAGAAAATCTGAAGTATAAAAACCTCACAGAACTGATCAACACAATTTTCTCCTCATAGATAATTGAAAACATAAGTAGGTCAGTTTTTATACATATGTTTTTCTGTTTTTCATATTATTTTGAGGTAGCCACTGTGACATGAAAAGTAGGTAATAATTATCACCAGGAAGGGAAGAAATTTCTAATGCTTCAGAGATTAGAAAACACCCACTACACATACCTTAGAACACAGTAGTCCTTGGCAGGCAGAGGTGCCATGTTAGCACAAACATACTGGAATACTTCGACTTGAGGATCTAGTCGAGCTACCACTCGCCATTTGAGCAAACTGTAGTCCCACACGTGGCGCTCTCGCAACACCCTTTGCAAGAGTTCCTGAGGAGGTGCTTCAACTTCTGTAGATACCTTCCACAACCGCAAGGGATGTCCATCTCCCACTTTTTTGTATGCCATATCTACTTGATGGTCAGTAGTGCAAGTCATATTGACCCAACCTCGACTCCTGGAAAAAAAAAAAAATTGTTTTTGTGCAAAACCAATTTCAAGTTTCAACATACAAATATTTTTCTAATTGAAGTATTCATTATTTATTTTCTTGGAGAATGGTTTTAAAACTTTTAGAAATTTTTTCCACTAAGAGAGAGGTAGGCATTATCAAAATAGTTAAGTTAATTTGAAAGCAATGCCCATTCCAAAAGTTTCTTCATTTCATCTATCGCATTTTCAAATAACTAACATGTTTCACAATTTTCACACATTTCAAGTATATATTTTCTTCTCTAAATCAAGACAAGCAAAGTACTTGATGTTTATTTACATAAATGACTGAATATAAACAAACATTCACTTATAAATCTGAAGTAACCTATATTAATATTATGTGAGTAATTAATCATCTATTCTTACTTTTCTCGAGCTTCCTTCAGCAGAGCAGTTGTGCAAGCATACAGATATCCTCGCCAATCTTGTTGGAATTCAGCACCAAGTTCCTCAAGAGCTACTGGAATGCTCTCTTCCATATAGTTAAAATGACACTGAGCCAACATATCTTCTGCAACCTGCATTTAACATTAAACCACATGTTGTCATGTCGATGTCACATTTTTAGAAATAAAATTAACTTTGTGTCTAAATGTAATATTTAAAAAATATTATTGTATACTTACAACAAAAAGTTCTTTGTGTTCTTTGATAAGGTAGAGTAGGCAATCATGAGCTGCTTTATTTTCATTCAGTTCACGAGGATCAGGAACTCCCACAGTTTTTCTTCGCCGAGGAGAAACAGAAGCTGATCTGCTGGCCGTAGTGGGAGTATGATGTAAGTGAAATAGCGAAGGAGCAAGACATACAGCTAAGTTGCTGGGATTCATTTGATTACAGGCAGAACGAGCAGACACTTGATGAAGAAATTCAAGAAGTGTTTGCAATGCTTCTCTGTGCTCATCAGGTAGCAATAAAAGCACACATTGCACTGCTTCTGCACGCAATTCAACAGGAACATCTGAAATTTCAGCAAAATTTTGCATTAAACCACCAGAAATAATAACATGTCAGCATAACACTAAACATAAGTGTTTTCAAAATATCATTGCAGATTTATATATGAATATTGAATCAATAATACAAGGAAATTTCCAATGAAGCGAGGAAGTAAATTAGCTTTTGGTATTTCGTAAAACTAATTAATTGAAACCAAAGATTTTTTAAAAATAAAAACAGGGGTTCATCTTTGAATGTTATAATGTTGGAGGGTGTCATATGTATTCCTGTAATGTGATGTTGTAATAATTAATAAGTAAATATATTGGAAGTACATGTATGGAAAGTTTATTACATAAGAACGAATACATTACTGTTTTAATTAATATTCCCATTTAAGTTTCCTAATGGGTCCAAATGATTATTCCCTCTTTTAAATAATTTCTAAATTAGAAACAAAACTACAGATCTTTGAAAAAGAAAAAAAGAAGAAAAAAAAAGAGAAAAAGAAGAAAAAAAGAAAAAAAAGAAGAAAAAAAGAAAAGAAGAAAAAAAGAAACGAAAAAAAAGAAAGAAAAAAAAAGAAAAATTTCTCCTCTAGTGCAAATTTTACAGCAAATATCTTCATAATGAAAAATATCAATACCTAATTTTACTGGATAAACCCAAAATATACCTGAAAACTATTTTCAATGTTTCCTTTTTGATTTATTATTTTGTCTGAATTAAATAAGTGTTACAAAAGAGTGTGTCTCAAAATTTTGTTAGTAACTACAGAAATGTTCAGGAATAATTTTCAAGAGGGAAAAAGAAATTTTGATTGAGGCAACTGAGCAAATATTTTATCTTTTAGAGGTTGGTACATCAAAAATGCTACATATATGTTGTTTACTCATGCGTCACTTTTCAAAAATGAACCTAACGCAAGAAGTTGCATGAAAATGGAGACTTTTTTTATACTTAAGGAAAAAATAATGATTTATTTTTTGCTCTCATTGATAATGTGTATTAAAATAATAGTGAGTCACTTTTTCAATGATTGTGTGTACAAATACAAATTAAGAACTTTGAAAAAACTTACGTTGAAAAATAGCTATGAATGTTTCTGAAAGTTTGTTGGTAAGAAGAGCTTCAGGCAGTTCTCTAAAATACTGTTTCACCATATCAGCAACATCGTATGCTTGCTGCCCTTCATAACTTATATGCTCTCCTTGCATTTCAGCCATAAGTTTCAGCTTTTGAATCCTGGAGCGCACTCCAGATTTACGGAAAATGCCCACTTGATCAAGAGCATTCACTCGCAGCCAACGCAATGCAGCTTGTATGCATTTTGGAAGAGCTTGTCCATTTCTTTGCAGTGATAGTAGCAGTGGTACACCAAATACTGTTTTATCTGGAATAAGGAGATGTAATATAAAATCACAATGAAATAGTTTTACTCATTCATACAAAATTGGGGTTAAAGGAAAACAATCAAAATGCTTTATAATGAATACAAGGTGAAAAAATGTCAGATTAACCTTCATGGGACTAATGAAATTATTTTAATATTAAATTTTATAACGAGACCACATTATTCAAAGCCTTCTTTTGAAATCATAATGCTAACCTTTGTAATCTGGTGCTTTAATTTTCCTAATAAATTTGGGCAATTCCCAATTCCAGCCAGTGCGATGGGTGGGGCAGTATCGCTCCATACACGCTGTTAGCTTTAGAAGAGCAAGTTTGCGCAGCACCAAGAGTTGACCACATGAGAGGGATCCCATTGGTCGAGAACCTGGTACTGGTCCACCTTCAGGAGGCCTGAAGAGACAGGAGTCAGGTCGGCCAGAGCCCCTCTGGAAGCTGTGCCATCTAACAACTACAGCCCTGCAATAAAATCTGTGAATTAATACCTAGTTTTTCTTATAAATATGATGCAAAACATTTCATATACACATAATTAATTAAAAGTCTTATTAATGGTGGGTTGTTTACTAAGGAGCTGTTCAGCAAGTTCACTGGAAGAATTTAAAGTCGTTAATTTCAGAGCAAAGGCAACTAGCTGTTAACTACTAATTGTTGAAATTCTTGGTAACAGCTCTACCTCCAAAAGAGAAACAGCAGTAAGTAAATCTGCACTTCGACATAATGACTTTTTGTGGTTGAACACACATATTCTTCTCTAAACAAAATATATAATTCATAGCCACCATGATTTTTATGAAAACAACTATTTTAAACAAGCTTGGAGACAGTTCAAAAGAAAACTTTGCAAATAAATATTTATTAATGCTTACTTGTGTCTTGGAGTAATATCAACCTCATCATGGTCACTGTCTGCTTGTGATGCAAGAGTACTACTTGAATCTTGACTTGCAGTCAGTTCTGAAGAACCCGACTTATCTCTGAAGGATGAAGTGTCTGACAAAGAAAGAAAAGACAATTAGAATACATGGATTTATTACTTCAATCAACAATTATCATCTTGCAAGTCAATTCTTACCCCGGCCAAATGCATGTTGGAGCTTGTCTCTGTACCTTTGGCTTTCTTTACCTAGGTTCAGACTACCCGCTCGAGCTGCCTGTGTTTTGCTACTTGTGATGCGTTGGGTGGGATCTTGATCTTGTGGGCCTCGACTCCTTCCATCCACAAATTCTAGTACCTGAAATTTGGAGAAAAATTTAAGAGCATAAGTTAATGAGTTTAGTTTAAATAACACGAAATACAACAATTATAAAGTAATTAAATTGATGATAACAATTTAATCAAATCAAATCAAACTGGCTGGTCCACAAAACTCACTTTGTCAAAAACCTGCATTCTTATTCAGTGTTTCTAACTGATCAATTGCAGATTCTCATTCCCTGTTAGCAAGGACTTTTGTTAATTGTTTTTAATGGGAGTTCAAATCAAGGAGCCTTAAATATTACTGAACCCACATTTGATCCACAAAGCAGGCTATGTGCCAGTGAGCAGTAAGTTGTCATGTCTCCTGGAAGTTAGGGAAATAACAAAATGGATGATTTTGTGTTGAACCCTGTACCTTTTAATGTCAATGGATAAGTGAGTGATAAATGAAAAATTGGACTACAGATGATGAATTCTTGTACACACTCTACAGGTAGTTGAATAAAGAAAATAAATACTTCAATTTTATTTTTATTAAATGAAAAATAAAATATTTGGATACAAAAGAAGATAGCTAAAGTTTTATTACTGCAAAAGGGCATATAAATAATTTAAAAATGGTCTTCTTTTCAATTATTTGGGAAAAAACTATGGTGTTGATTGATGTTAGTCACTTAATCTGAAACTGATTCTTGGGCTCAACAGTAAATCCACTGTGGCATGGGCTCTAGCTCAACACCACTACAACTTCAACACAGAACTCACACCAGGTATCCCTAGGCTGCACAAAGGTGGGGGGGTTGGGGTGGGTGTGGGATGGGGCAGGGGAGTCGTAATCCACACAAAATTTCGATAGGGCCGTATACCCTACACAATGAAACAATGTTTATAGTAAATATTATCAATTTCTGATTCCCCTTTTTCGTAGCTGCGTACACTTCGCAGATTGATGTACGACTTTGGGGGAAGAGCTCTCAAACTACTTGTCAACCGAGTAACGGTTAAACAAAACAATCAATTGAATTATTATTTGGCATTGTTTAATAGAAAAGGGCTCAGCAATTTTAATGCCTTCGTGTTTTAGTCTGTGCTGGGCACGCCTTTGCAGACCCACCTTGGTGTGGTTGCTGTTGGCGTCCTTAAGGTACTGCTGCGCCACTGGTGGGTTGCACCTCCGAGTCGGAGAGCGCGCCGGTCTCCTCCGCGCGCCGCGACAGCCGCCGCGACGACGAGCGGTGGTGGCGCTGCGGCTGAGGCGCGGGGGGTGCGGCGGCGGCGGCGGCCGCGCGCGGTGCGCGGGGGTGGTCGCGGAGCCGCTGCCATCGGACGCGTCCTCGCTGCCGCCGCCGTCGCCCGACGGCGTCGCCGGGTGGTGGTGGCCGATGACGTCGGGCGGCGTGGCGCTGGTCGGAGACACGTCCACGCAGTTGAGGTCCTTCATGCGCTGCTGCATCGTGGCCACGTCCAGCACCTGCGGGCCCAGCCACGCGCGCACGGCGCCCGGTAAGCGCATCGCCCGGCGGAGGATGCGACGCGGCGGCGAAGACGACGACGACGACGACTGCGCGCAGGTGAGGGAGAGCGCGCCTCGCCTCGCCTCGCGCCGCGCCGATGTCGCAACCGGGGACGGGAGCACCAACTTTTCCACAAAGGGGAGGGACGACACGCGGCTACGTATTACTACGACACAAGACTAAATGAATCGTCTTGGTAACGAGTACACAGTACAACTACTTGCAGACGCTCTGGATAAGGATTACGCACGGACAAAAGGTAACATTTACTGCTTGCAATGCCATCGTGCAAATGCAATTGCCCAGACTGCCAGAAAGACGTGGGTCAGACTGCATGTGAAAACTGACCGCCTCAGTCAAAAACCTGCAACGTAATACACAGCTTCTTGATGATAATCGAGTGTACAACAGTACAATAAGAGAGTTGTGTTCCGCACACGGATGCTGCGAATTTTGCGATCAGCAATAGCGGTATGTATGAATGCAGAACTAAAAATACAAAAGATACTACCCAAATATTAACAGTAAATCTTTTCTCGAGCGTGTCAATGTTGTTGTCCTGGAGGGATGCCGACTAGAAATACCATTGGGTGACGAAATGAGGAAGTTTCCGGAAAATGTTGAGGACTGGAGCATTCAAAAGCCTGTTGTGAATCACTATCCACACACGCTTACAACAATGTTTCGTCTATTGCCTAGTTTATGAATGAGTGCGTCAATAATACTCAAAAGCGGTATGCTCACGTAAGTACTCATCGGACCATTCATGACTGACCGATCTGAAATGCTTTCTCATTATTCAACTTCTGATGACGCATTTTCCTTTCGATATCAATCAATTTATCGTTCATAAGCATACAATTATAATACATTTATAATACAAGTTCAAAAACATGTTCATTTAATAAAACGGAATCCCATAGAATCCTCATCCAAGCATTCGCGAAACATGCTTATAAAACAACGCAATTGCAAGAAAAAGAAGGGGTTCATTGGATCGCCTGCTGTAATATTAATAGTTCCTGGAACGACTATTTTTAATCGTTTGCCATGAATTATATGGTTATATTAATATTAATAAAATTTCTTAATACCGCATTATTAGAATTTTATACCGTAATTTTAATTCTAAATAAATTTTGATTTTTCTAATTTTTAGAAAACATTACGGAAACAGAAGTAACAGCTAAAACGTAAATACATACAAGCAGTTTGTTTGTACTAAGCTTTTCTTTATTAGCCAGTAAAAATAAATGCTCCTCAGAAAGAAATGTGAGATGCAAATACGGCGAAAGGAAATTTTAGTTTAAAACTTCGAGATATTGGATTTTCAACTTATTTTTTTCAATTAATTTATTTAGATGAGAATAGCAAAGTCGTAAATTAATGAATGTGAGAATGTGCGTCAATGACAACGCTGTTGGTGTAGAGGAGTTGTAGAGGTGTTGGAGATTCGTTGATGCGATGATGGAATGGAATGGTTGATGGAAACGAGTGTTGGTGAGGACACGGAGATAAACGTTAATGAGAAGAATTGAATGTAAGATGGAATGCTGGTACGTCGTTTAATAAGGTGGATCGTTAATGATTTGCTGGAGAGGATTGTAGATTCGTACGCAGGTAGATGAGAATGACGAGGGGCGTGAGGGGTGAGTCTCACCTGCGGGCCGCTGATGACGACGCCCTCGCGATGCTGGCGCTTGCGGCGGCTGGCCTTGAGGCTCTCCATGCGGCGCAGCAGCGCCTTGGCGCCGTCGCGCAGCCGCTCGCTGCCCGTGCGCCGGAAGCGCACCGCCAGCAGCTCCTGGTCGCCCGGCGTCAGCGCGCCCGGCGGCAGGCTGCCGTACCTGCGCACCGCCACCCTCCGCTTACACACCGCCACGCCCTTCTCCGCTCACAAAGAAATCGCCAGAAGCATCGCGAGGGAGGAAGTGCTGCACTGATGTTATAGTTCCAGACCATAACAAATAAAACATTGGAGCGTCAATTACACACCACCTGTTACTCGAGTTTCACACCACCCTCCACTGACACACCGCCACACCCTTATTGAACCACGAAGAAAGCGCCAGAAACATCGCCAACGAGAAAGTGCTTTACTCAAATGTAATAGTTTTCGGACGAAACAAATATATTTAATTACGATTATTTAGAACATTGGAGCTACAGTTAAGTTGCGTTTTCCTCCCAATACGCTGTAGGTTTTGTAAAAATAAAGTGTGGTTTTTTAATGCAAAATATGTATTAATTTTCATCATCTCTATCGTGGGCTTTGTCGATTGAAGGAATTATGTCTCTTGCTTTTTCGAGTTATGTCTCTTTTTGATATCTCACATTACACACATTAGTTTTCTCACAATTTTACGCAATTACTACCATAATTGAGTGGTTAAAAACCAGAGCTGAAGTCGTGAAGTCCCTTATTTCTATGAAGTATGGCTCTGAATTATGTTCTATTAGTGCCATAATTCTTTATCCTTATGAATGAATGAACCAAGTTTGAGCCAATAAACAATTCATTAATAGATTCATTCATTCACAAGGATTAAAAACTTTTGTACTTACACAAGTGATAGTTCAGAGCCATGTTGTAGAGAAAAAGTGCCTTCACAACAAGTGGGTTCCACTCAATTCGTCTCTTTGCAACAAAAGTATTTTGTAAATATTTGTCTTGTCAGTGACACAGTTTTTCAATAATTTCATACATAATTGCATACAATGTTTAAATCGTTAAAATTGAACTTCTCTTTTTCTCTACATAAATATGACGAAGAAAAAAATATCCCCACGTACTTCATATCACAATTTAAAGATGAGTTGATTTAATATCCAATCCTTTAGTTACAACTCTTAGCTATCAAAAAGCGAGTGCTGACAAATCTTGAGGGAGGCAACAAATTGGAAATAGAACAATTTCTGTTCAATGGAGATCTTGTAGTGTTAAATATTCCTTGAAGAGCAGTTGCTCTCACTAGCACGTGATTGGTAGCAAAGTAATTTATCTCATTGACCAAGCGTAATATAGCGAGAATGGACAAGGGCAACGTGCCAAATAAGGTGACATAATTCAAGATTTTCAAGATGTATGCTACGAATATGTCCAGGGTCAGTGTCACAGATAAAATATGATCAAATTATGAATAGTAGTTCGCGATGTCATTTCAGTTGAATGTAAAAGGAATGAATAGATTTCCTATGATTATAATCGCAATGTCTGAAATTTGTTGTATGTAATATATCTTGTCGCCGGCACGCACCCAACATGGTTTAAGAATAGGAAGCAGAGACCAGCACAAGGTAAAACTATACTAATGAAAGATTTGAAAAATATCCGAGATATCTACGTATAGAAATAAGTACATTTGTAAAGAAAGTATATGCATAGAAACATCTACAAATGATACATTAAATGACGAGAGATGAGAATTATCTCGTTATTGTTAAACATATGTATTGATCATTCAATTTCTCATGAACAACGCAATATTACACTATACATATTACATTATTTTTCATGACTCAGTTTGTAAGTCTAATTTTAGTGGGTGTAATTGGTTTGGCTCACGTGGAGGTTTTCGACTAAAGAATTTCTAAATGTAGTTCATTTAATTCGAGTAATTCGTACGTACACAGCAATAAGGAGGTCAGGTACATAAAGTTACAACACGCGACTTGACGCACCAAAAATAAAAGAGATGTGTCTAAAAACTAATAACCGACGGTGAATCAGAAAATAATATAATAATTATGAAGCGTACCGCAAAACAAAATTAATAAAAAGGAAAAAACTTGGTGTTCTTAAACAGTGGGCTGAGAGAAAAGCCCACTGGCAGTAAAACTGAAAACATTAATTACTAATTTCTCTTGCACTTCCTTCAGAATAAAGTAATTAAACCGATGAAAAGCATAATGATATTAAATGGAGATTACGAAGGCACACTTGCGCTCTTTACGAAGAACACAATAATTCCGAACAGGGTCCGGATCCCTGTCGCATCCTATGTTGAATTTGTTTATCTTTTCTCAAAAACGATTGAAGATTAATGAAATTTGTACGGATTCGCGAGATTGTTAGCCACAAGTTTCATGCAATTGTTAATAAGATTTCGAAACTTACGATTTAAAACTACTTTTTGTTCGATGGGTTCGCAATTTTTTTAAAAACCAAGACCGATACTGTGAATTTACTGATTCAAAATAAACAAGGGAACATAAAATGCCCTTAATTTTTTTTTCCAAAAAATTTCATCAATTGCTATTTCTAATATACGGTAGACTAAATATTTCCAATTTAACAGAGGATAAGCTGGTACTTCCTGACTGCCGAAGATCCGATTCACACGGTTTCTTTTCATGAGTGAGTCAGGGCCTCCAGAAGCCACACTGCGCATGTGCGCGTTCGCCAATCTCCAGAATCGTTTGCCAAAAGGGAGCGCCAAAAGGAATCGAGTCCATCGGGCACACTCACCGGAAGGCGGAGATGACGGGCGCCTCGGTGTCGAAGTCCTCGTCCTCCTCGTCCTCGTCGAGGAGGCGCGCGGCGGCGGGCGTGCCGGGCGCGGGCGTGGCGGGCGAAGCGGGCGGCT
>BOPP01000019.1:7943858-7961421 GCA_017312745.1 Gryllus bimaculatus
GCGGGAAAAAGGAGAGAAAAATGTGAAAAGAAGAGAAAGCCAGGTTAATATCCACAGGTAACGGGAGAGGCTTCGGCAAAAAAATATCTTTAATTAGAAAATATCACTCATTAAGTTATATTCAACGTGAATAACTCAAATCCATTCAGATTAGATAGAGTTCTACTACACGGGATATTAAACTCGTTTTTTCATTGCCCTTTTTTTGATTTTCATAATTTTATAATGTAGAACATTTTCTTCATTTGTTGTCTTCCTAAATTGGAAAAGAAAATGCGGAATGAAAGTAGCTATCACTTTTGAAAATGAGAAGTAACTGGATTTAATAATGAAACAAATTAATTATTCTAATGTTTTTCATTTTAATCTTCCCGTTCAAATTTTTATTGGCATGTCAGATTGTCGAAGTTATACAGCACATAGGAACCATATTCTGTATATACGTTGGGGAAATCTTTTAATAGTAAAGCAATAGAATAACTCAATGATGATGATAATAAATAAGAAGAAGAAGAATAAGCAAAATAATAAAAATAATAATAATAATAATAATAATATAATAATACATAATAATATCCCTTTGGACTGCCAAGTGTTCTTCTTCCGCTCTTTATCCCCAATAATAATAATCGAGAAGAGAAGAAAGAAGCACGAAGAAGCAAATTGATCTTTGCTTCAAAACATAGTTTTTCTTGTACTAAGTGCGCTTGTAAAGATTTTGAAGATGCTAAAGAATGACAAAAAAAAACGTCGGGCGCAAGAGCATCAGACTTTTTTGTTGACCATTCAGGTAAAGTAACACCGCCCCCGGGTACGTTACATATTTATATTTTTCCGTAATTTAATGATAAATTTACTAATTAACTAGCTGTTGGACCTGCGTGCTTGACTTTTCATATTTTCCCTCCAAATATTCCATCTCATAAAAAGAACAACGCGTAGCCCACCAATTCATTATTTCCTTGTATCACGATCCTCTGGCCAGGTAACTGGGGGTGTATATCGGAACTCCGTATGGAAGGCAATAACTAGATCAAAAAAAAATAGAACCATCAGATAATAGAGAAGTTTACCGACATGCTACGTTTGGGGAAAGAGTTAGTTCCGTTCATCCTCAGTGTGCGAACCACCGAATGCGGGGCCGGTGGCTTCTGAGTTCGAATGCCTGGGAGAGTCCGGCAGGCACCGCCAACGCGTGTTTTCCATAGAGAGAGAGGGGCTGTTTTACGCGGCTTAACGAGGCGGCGCGCCGTGGCGAAGGGCCGGCCGGCCAGAGGGGCGGCGGGCGGCCGGGCGGGCCGGCGGGCCGGGCCGGCCGGGGTTCGTGGCGGGGTTTTGCGCGCGGACGGTCGCGGGGTCGCGAGGAGGTTAATGCGCGGACTGGATTCTCGTCTCGGATGTGGGGCGCTGCGGGAGGGGAAGGCGGGCGGGCACGCTACAGTTTTTTGTTTTATTAGGGCCGTTAATGACCGTGCTGATCACGCGGTAATCTAATCGTTCCGTCTTCTTAGTCGGGCAAGGTAGGCACCTTGCTGAAATGTGCAAATGCGGCTCAGCGCGTGGGACGGAAATTCGAGCGTGGCGGCTGGGAGGGCATGGAGGGGTGAGGGCGGGGGACGAAGACGAGCGCGGCCGACGGACTCGGGCAACGAGGGCGACAATTCGTCCGGACAGTAGTTTTCTGTGCGTCGTCGCTGAGCTCACACATTTCTATGATTTAGCTTATTAATTGTCGAGTGGAGGCCAGACGGGAATTGACAGAGATGAATTATGAGCCGTCAGCGTTCCAGCGCACTACCTGGAGAGTTTCTCAGATAGATAGATAAACGTTTCTGAAGTCTGAACATCGGACCAAGCAGCAAACTGCTAAACGCAGAAGGAGTCAAACATTTTGTCTACCTTAACGGGCAGCACAATAACACGACGCCGGCGCTTTGCACACGACTTTGGACGGTGACTCTTAGCGTTTAGTCGTGAAAACTGGAGTTAAAGCAACAGCGTAAGACACATCTGCAATGGAGTTAACGGCAATCGGAAGAGAGCTCCCGCTTATTCGTTATCAACGTGAATCATACCTCTGACTTTTCAAAAATATCTTATTATTATTGCACATCTCCAACATGCCAGTATTGCCTCAAATACTTGAAACTGACTGTCACAACGGTGTCCTGTTACAAGAACCCACTAGAATACTCGGTGACTGTGGAATTGCCAGAAATATGCTTGATCGCGTGGCGATGCTAATCTATCTTATCAACACCGGTAGCTAATTCCTTTCCTCAACTGCGAGCTCGCTGTTTCAACGTTATCGTAATAACGAGGTACGGCTATTCAGCTGCGGTTTATGCATTGCTACAAGATCAAATCAAGATGAAACGCAAAACGAAGCCCTATATTTTGATCTCAGTGAAGCCTAACTCTTGCTGCTGGCACCAATGAAATTACATTTTCCTAGTCCGCAAGTGTACTAGCCATAAGAAAACTGTGAGTTTCTTAGTAGATGAAATGAATATAATCGTATTTCATAGTGCAGTGAAAGAATTTCGCTCTAAAAATATAAACCATCGATTTCTAGGCAAATTTGTGTCAAAAATAAAAAATTCTAATTGATGTACAATCCGCAATGTCTCTCACCACGAGTTTAGCCTGGCTCCATACTATTGAAGTGGCGTTTACAAATTCTGAACTTGACAGGTCTTGCTTCATTTTATATTCGTTTTGCCAGACGTATTCTGGAGCAATGAAATTAATTGTATGGTGCTGTCGTCTAGTCAAGAAGTTCCAGCGAAACTTGGCTTCAGATACTCTCGGTACCTTACTCAACAACACATCAGCAGTTGGTCGGCTTTACAGGATCCGCGCAGCCCGCTAGTAAAAAGAAAGCTGGAGATGTTGTCTGAACCTACGTGCACTGCCGCGAAAGAGGCGTCCTGATCCTAAATAAGTACTGGAGTTATTTAAGGGTTTGCTTGTATGGGTTAATCATAATATTCAACACTCTCTGAAGTGTAGAAGTACAGCATTTTATTTCGAAGCTGCATTTTAATTGATATTTCAACTTATTTTAAAATATCCGCACCGCGGAAATGTCAACGAGATCACACCAGTGGACATAAGTGCATAGGATGCTCGGGTATCCTTTTATATATGCTTCAAATAAAGAACGACATTTAAATGATTTCTTTCTCATTAGGTACACAAAATGTAAATATTACATTTCAGAAAGAGAGGTAAAGTAGACATATTGTAACTTCTTACACACCTTGATTAATGAAAACAATAAAAAGAGCATTGTGAACGCTTCAGTTTTAATTACTTATTGTACGATTTCGTACTGTCACTGAGTGCGAAAGCCAATATAACGTGCCGTAAACAGCTCAATTTTCTAATTATCTGAGTTGGCTATGTCTGTTATTTAATAGGTAAGTGTGTACATTTAATGAAAAAATATATGGATCACATATCGCCCAAAAACTATTAGTAAAAATGTATAGTATTTTTTTACTAGGTGCACTTTTTTTAGTCATACAAACAGACGCGGTTGTCTTCGTCAATATTCACTATTTGAAGTCACTTCACGAGTTATCACATTGAAACTTAATAGAGAAAGGCTGAACTGAGAGACATTCCTTTGTCGCATCATACTCGTTTGTATTAATATGTATTGTTTGTATCTCATTATTATATCTGTCGATACTAGTCCTAATGTACAAAACGATATATTGAATCTTAAGGAATTATTCTCACCATTCACATGTGTATTTTCTTGCAGCATGCGCCACTGTTTGTTCCGTGTGAACCCACACGCCACAGTTACATTAAAATAGTGACTGCTGTGTTTTTGCTAATAAGTGAACGCGTCATCATGAACAGCAGCCATTAGATCGAAAATCCATCCAACGTTCGAAGTAAATGAATGTATAAAAATGCTCGTGGTGAAATGCCTTCTGCGAGAGAGTCGAACATCCCGCATCCAACATCGCCGGACGCTGTTGTGTTTTCTGCTCAATGGACCTTGCGCGACACATGAAGCGTTCGTCGACCAAGCTTTCTGTCGCTGCGGTTTTGTCCGTGGCCGAGACGATAAGAGCATGGCAGTTGTCGTTCACCAGGTCGAACACTCTAACCACCGTCAATATAACGTACGCACGTACGCTGAGGCGACAGTGGCAACCAACGATGAGCAGAACAATCGTCCGCTATGGAGACAGGAATGCTGAAGTGCGGTCTTCATATTCGGCGTTCGTGCAATCCTGCGAGAGGCTGGCCGCGCCGAGCCACTGTTGCGTGTCCTCTGCTTCGCCACAACTCCTTTCGTGTTAGACTTCGACCAGTTCACTCTCGCCTTGACAGTTGCTTCGCACTCGCAAACATTCGCGGACGACTGTCTGGACCAACGGGGCATCGTACAGGTTGTAACCCGTGTTCGAGTTATCTTTAAATTATTTTAGACATGTTTGACTTTTACGTATACCCTCTTATCCGACATGGTTGAGAGACTCAGACAGCCCAGATCCAGACTTCATAGCCTCAAGTGCTTATTGCGCGCAATTGCAGTTCCTCCTGTCGACCGCGCTCGCGGGTAACCGTTGCTGACCGCGCGCTTGTGTTGCAGGCCGAGATTCGGACGACAGACGACCACTTTCGCGCCTTGAGCGGAACTGGACGTTCAGCCGACGTCGCGGCGCTGGTCGCGCGTGTTGGCGACGTCACGGCCCAGCACGCGGAGCGCCTGCAGGCGCTGTGTGGTGAGTAAGCCGCCCGTGCTTGCGACCCCGCGCGCGGCGCACAACAAACGCCATTCCTCGCGCTCTAAAATTAGAGAACTTTCCAGAAAGTACCCCTCTTACGATGCTTCGTAAACGTGTTGCGGGAGAGGACCACGCGTTCGTCTCCTACGTGCTGGGAGCGAACCGTTCATTAAGGAAGCGCGGGGCAGTTGTAACGAGAGATAATTGCGCCCGCTTCCCGGTTCGTCTTCGAGAGCCAAAAAGCAAACGAACGCTGTCTTTCTTTTTTTAACCTTTCCGCGACATTTACGGTGCATCTGCAGAAGCCCCTCCCTTCGTAAGAGAGCGGCGCCTCTATTTGGTATCGACAAGGAACTCCCTCAAAGCCCCCCCAATGCTGGCCGCCCGCCGCCGCCGCCGCCATCCGGCCACTCCAGCAGAGTTGTTCACCTCCGCGGGTCCACGGCGACGGCGGCGGTGGTGGCGGCGGCGGCGGTGGCAGCGGACGCGGCGCCGGTGGCGCAGCGCGCTGAAGGAGTCCGTCCGGGCTGTTTGCAGCTCTAGTGCAGAGGCAGCGTGGACGATGTACCCGCGGCGGGGCCGCAGCGAGCGCTCTGGAGCGACCGGTGGCCCACGGGCGCTGCGCGGGCGCAGGCACGCCCCGCCCGCAGCCACCCCGGCACGCCGCCACGCCCGGCGCGGCAGCGGCGGGGCGCGCACGTCCGCGCAGGGTGGCGGCGGCGGCGGCGGCGGCGGCGGCCAGCGATTGGGGGGCCTTGAGGGAGGTTCCTTGTCGATACCAAATAGAGCGCGCGCTCTCTTCCACGAAGGGAGGGCTTCTGCCAGATGCACCGTAAATGTCGCGGAAAGGTTAAAAAGGACCAGCGTTCGTTTGCTTTGTGGCCCTCCGAGAGACGAACCGGGAAGCGAGGCGCAATTACCTCTCTTTACAACTCCCGCGGCTTTCTTAATGAACGGTTCGCTCCCAGCACGTAGAAGGACGAACGGCGTGTCCTCTCCCACAAACACGTTTACGAAGCATCGTAAGAGGGGTACTTTCTGGAAAGTTCTGCTAATTTTAGGCGCGAGGGGTAATTGCGTGTGCGCGCGCGCGCGGGGGTCGCAAGGCCGGGCGGCTTACTCACCACACAGCGCCTGCAGGCGCTCCGCGTGCTGGGCCGTGACGTCGCACACGCGCGACCAGCGCCGCGACTCGGGCTGGAACGTCCAGTTCTCGCTCAGGGCGCAGTGGTCGTCTTCGTCCGAATCGTCGGCCTGCAACACACAGCGCGGCGGTCAGCAACGTTACCCGCGAGGCGGTCGACAGGAGGAACTGGCAATTTGCGCGCAATAAGGCACCTGAGGCTATGAAGTCTGGATCTGCGGCTGTCTGAGTCTCTCAACCATGTCGGACTAAGAGGGTATTAAGTAAAAGTCAAACATGTCTAAATAATTAAAGATAACTCGAACACGTTACAACGCTGTACGAGTGCCCCGTTGGTCAGGACAGTCGTCCGCGAATGTTGGGAGTGCGAAACAACTGGAAGTGCGAGAGTGAACTGGTCGAAGGTTCGCCACGAAGGAGGTGTGGCGAGGAGAGCAACAGGGTCGGCGGGCCAGCTCGCGGGATTGCACGAACGCCGAAAGAGCCGCACTTTCAACATTCCGCTCGGCGGGCGATTGTTCTCATTGGTGCCACCTGCGCCAGCGACGGCGACGTTTGTTTGGAGCGGTGGTAGAGTGTTCGCCGCTGATACGACACTGCTGCTGCTCGCGGCCAGCGGACAAAACCGCAGGCGACAAAAGCGTCGACGAACGCGTTCTGTGTCGCGCGGTTCCATTACAGAAACACAACAGGTCCGGCGATGTTGGATGCGGGATGTTCGACTCTCTCGCAGAAGTGTCATTTCACCACAGACATTTTTATAACATTCATTTACTTCGAAACGTTGGATGGATTTTCGATCTAATGCTGGCGTAGTTATGATGACGCGTTCACTTATTAGCAAAAACACAGCAGTCACTTTTTAATGTAACTGTGGTGTGGTGTCACACGGAACAACATCCATGTGCATTAATACAATGAATGTGAGAATTCCTAGTTCAATATTCGTTTTGTACTAGACTAGTACATATATATAATACACAAACAATAAATATACAGTATGTCGAAAAGGAATGGTCTCTTCAGTTCATCCTTTCTCTTTAAGTTTCCAATGTAACGGTTGGAAGTGACTTCAAATAGTGATATGCACATAAGCAACCGCGGTAGACGACTGCACCTAGTAAAAAAAATTACATTTTTTAAATATTTGGTGCCTGTACATTATTTTCATTATGACCACACCTTTAAAAATGCCACAGATAAAAAAAATGAGATTTTACGGCACGTAATTTGGTTTTCCACTCAGCATGAATGAAAATAAGTAATTAAAACCTAAGCTTCAAATGTCTTTTTATTTTGTTACATTAATAAGGTGTGTAAGAAGTTACAATATTCTACTTTATTTTCCTCTTTCTGAATGTAATATTTACATTTTTTCCTAATGGAATAAAATCTTTAAATGCTTCTTTATTTAAACATATATAAAAAATACCGACATCTTGCACTCTTTCACCTGGTATGCGGTGACATTTCCGCGGTGCGGATATTTTAAAATAGTTGAAATATCCATTAAAATAGCAGCTTCGAAATAAAATTCTGGTACTTCTACACTTCAGAGAGTGTTGAATATTATGATTACCATACAAGCAACCTTAAATAACTCCTAGTACTTATTTAGGGATCACGGAGCGCCTCTTTTCGCGGAGGTGCACGTAGGTTCAGACTAACATCTCCAGCTTCTTTTTACTCAGCCGGTGCCGCGGATCCTGTGAAAGCCGACCCAACTGCGTGTGTTGTTTAGAGGTGCCGTGAGTATCTGACGCCAGTTCGCTGGAACTTCTTTGATACGACACCATCAATAATTTCATTGCTCCAGAAATAGCGTCTGGCAAAAGCGAATATAAAATGAAGCTAGACCTTCAAGTTCAGAATTTGTAAACACCACTTCAAATATGGAGCACATCGTGGAGAATATCGATTACATCAGTTAGGATTTTATATTTGATCACAATTTCCTAGAAACATATGTTTATATTTTAAGCAATTCCTTCACTGCTCTATGAAATACATAATATGCATTACAACTACTACGAAACTCACACATTTTTCTTATGGCTAGTACATTTGCGACTAGGAAAATGCTAATTTCCTTCGAACAGAAAAGTTGGCTTCACTGTTCAAAATAGAGTTTTCGTTTTTGCGTCATCTTGATTTGATCTTGTATGCAACGTGCATAAACCGCAGCTGAAAATAGCCTACCTCGTTATACAATAGCGTTGAACAGCGAGCTCGCGTGAGGAAACGGAATTACTACGGTATTACAAAATTAGCATCGCCACGCGAGTCAAGCATATTTCTGGGATTCCACAGTCACCGAGTATCGTAGTGGGTTCTTTTAACAGACAGTTGTGACATCAGTTTCAATTATTTAGCAATACTGGCATGTTGATGTGCAATAATTAATAATATTTTGAAAAGTTATTCATGAAAGGGTTATTCATTGATAACATAGAGCTATTTTCCGATTGCCGTTACTTCTATTGCAATGTTCTTACGCTGTTCTTAACTCCAGTTTTCACGACTAAACGCTAAATCACCATCACCAGCTGTGTGCAAGCGGTCTGTATTTGCATGCGGTTAAGTAGAAAACATGTTTACTCCTTCTCTTTTAGGCAGTGCGCTGGTCGGATGTTCAGACTTCAGAAACGTGAAGCACGTTTTACTACGTGCGAGAAACTCTCCAGGTAGTCCGCTGGAACCGCTGACGAGCTCATAATTCATCTCTGTCAACTCCCCGTCTGGCTCTTACTCGGACAATTAATAAATCTAACATAGAAAGTGTGTGAGCTCAGGCGACGGACGCACAGAAAACTGTCGGGACGAATTTCGCCCTCGTGCCCTAGTCCTCGGGCGCGCTCGTCTTCGTCCCCCGCCCTCCACCCCCTCCCCCAGCGCCGACGCTCGAATTCCGTCCACGCGCGAGCCGCATTTGCACAACTGTCAGCAAGTGGCCTACCTTGCCGGACTAAGAGAGACGAACGACTTAATTACCGCGTGATCAGCACGGCGATTAACGGCCCTAATAAAACAAAACTGTACGTGCCCCGCCCCCTCCCCTCCTGCAGCCGCCCCACATCCGAGAGAGAATCATCGCGCGCATTAACCTCCTTCGGCGACCCCGCGACCGCCGCCCGCAAAACCCCGCCACGGACCCCCGGCCCGGCCCGGCCCGGCCCCTCCTGGCCCGGCCCGGCCCTTCGCCACGCGCGCCGCTCGTTAGCCGCGTAAACAGCCCGCGGCGCGAGGAAACACGCGTTGGCGGGTGCCTGCCGACTCTCCCAAGGCATTCGAACTCGCAAGCACCGCCCCGCAGGTCGTGGTTCGCACTACTTGGATAAACGGAACTGAACCTCTTCCCCCAAACGTAGCATGTCGGGTAAACTACTTTCATTTTTTACTGATGCGTTCTATTTTTTTTATTGGTAGTTATTGCCTTCCATACGGAGTTCGATATACACCGCCAGTTACCTGGGGCCAGAGGATCGTGGATACGAGGGAAATAATGGAATGGTGCTACGTGTTCTTTTTATGAGATGGAATTATTTGAGGGAAATATGAAAAGTCAAGACGAGTCAACAGCTAGTTAATTAGTAAATCTAAATCATTAAAATTACGAAAAAAAATAAATCATGTACGTACCACGGGCGTTAACTTGTACTAATGGTACAACAAAAAGTCTGAGGGCCTTGGGCCCGACGTTTTTTGTCATCTTAGCGATCTTCAAAATCTTACAACGCCCTTGGTGCAGAAACAACTATTTTGAAGCAAAACATCACCATTCTTCTTCTTCTTCCTATTATTATTATTATTATTATTATTATTATTATTATTATTATTATTATTATTATTATCATCATTATTATTGCAGCTGTTACTATTAAAAGTTCTCCCCAAACCGTATAATACAGAAATATGGGTTCCTATGTGCTTATAACTTCGACAATCATGACAAGCAATAAAAAATTTGAACGGGAAGGATTAAAAATGAAAACATTAGAATAATTTAATTTGTTTCATTATTAATCCAGGTACTTCATTTCAAAAGTGATAGCTACTTTCATTCCGATTTTCTTTTCAATTTAGAAACACAACAAATGAAGAAAATGTTCTACATATAAATTATGAAAACAAAAGGTGCATGAAACATTAATTTCGCTGTTAGAACAATAATATGATGTTTAGTATTCACGGTGGAAAAACTAATATTGATATTTCAATTAAAGATATTTTTTGCCCGAGCTCTCTTACCTGCTATTACCAGCTCTTACTGCTATGGAATATTAGTAGTGAACTTTTTCGTTGCTATTCGTGCTCACTCGAAACTAATGTTAGAATACTTGTCTCATTTGTCGAGTCGTATTTACAATTTGATGCGTAGTATGTTTTCGCTTCCTCATACAGTTAGTTGATATCTAGGTTTTAATTCCCATTACCAAGCGAATGTTAACATAAATATAGCTTGTTAAAAAATACTTATAATTTGAGGATTCTATAATTACATGTTTACAAAATTAGTAAAATGGCTAATCAAAAAACCAACAAGGACTCTTCCACGAATAGTATTCACCATCGACCCAAATCAGCGAGTATAACAATAATGACACGTAAATCGCTATAAACGGTATAAATGATTAACTGAACGTCGATAATTACGATTAAAATCAATTCAAATCTTGCGAAGGATAATCGACAGACCACCATTTTTGGAACATTACAACCAATTTTATACAATTTGTTCAAGGAATATTTTTCTTTCAATCGACGTCCTCGTCCGATACGCGAGAAGACCTCAGTTCGATGTCCTGCCTGATGGGGGCGCGCCGTTGCTTGCAGTAGAGGCCGTCACCGCCACCACCGCCTCCGCGGAGCCCCACGCCCACTGGCATTAAGCTGTGGCCCTGTGCGGCGCGCCCGGTATAGACGCGCTAATCGACACATGACGAACGAGCGGGCGCTGATTATCTGGGCGTCCCCCCCGCGCGTGCCCGGAGGGGGCGTGGTATTTCGGAGGCGCCGCCCCGGCCGGCGCCGGCGCCCGTCGAGGAAGATCGACCGCCGCGCTTGCGTATTGCGCCACTCCTTTGTGATTTAAATGTTATGAAGACGTAATTAAACCCGCAGACCATACTATTAAAAATAATTGAAAAGTTTGTCCGCGATTTGCATGTCGTTAGAGCGTGGAAATCTGTTTGCGCCTCCGGCGATCTCATATGTGGCATTTGCAACCACGCAGTTTGCGCAGAATAACGAATTAATCGACACGGAACAATTAATTGCACCGCAAACAAAGCCATTAACAGAGAAAATGTCAGCGTGTTCTACATCATCGTTTAAGCTGATGCGGGATTAACGTAACGAAAGGTTATGTTTTGCGATTTGCTTTTCATACAAAATTACCGCGACAGGAAAGGAGTGACATTTGGACTCATACATCTCAACCAGCTTCTGCCGAGTCAAAACAAGCAGCCGCAATTTTCAGTTGAAGCGCGTGCCAATTTTGGAGTTCAATGATTTGACGAAGTGAGGTCGGGAGTACGAGTGGCGAGGAGATTAATAAACCGCTGCCAAGGCGGGCAGGGCGACGGCTTGTCGGCCCACATCGCTTCCTGGCGCCCCGCCCCGCACCGCCCCGCACCGCCCCGCACCGCACCGCACCGCACCGCGCTCGCGGCCTCCGGCCCGGCGGCATGCAAAGGCGTCGCGTGCGGCGCGGCGGCGACAGCGTTCCTCGAGACGCTCGGACTAGTCGGCTTTGTCCAAAGTGTATGCGAAGGTAGAGGTAAAGGCAGTGGTAAAGGCAGAGATAGAAGTAAAGGTAAAGATAGAGGTAAGGAGAGAGATGAAGGTAGAGCTAAAGGTGGGGGTAAAGGTAGAGGTAAAAGCAGAAGTAGAGATAAAGGTAGAGGTAGGGGTAAAG
The DNA here is from genome assembly GCA_017312745.1 of Gryllus bimaculatus. NCBI lineage: Eukaryota > Metazoa > Arthropoda > Insecta > Orthoptera > Gryllidae > Gryllus > Gryllus bimaculatus. The sequence goes on from BOPP01000019.1 coordinate 7,955,671, forward strand.
GTGTATGTAGTTAAAGGTGGAAGTGGAGATAGAGCAGGCGTGGGTAGAAAGACAGATCAGGGTAGAATTGATGGCAAAGGAGGCTGCGATGATTGTTGCCGTGGGGCTGGTGCAAGTGACGTAGGCGAAAGAAGAGGAGGTGTCGTGAGTAGTGGGAGTGACTGGGAGGAGGTGACGGCGACAAAGCTGCCACGGCCTTCGCACTGCCTCGCAAGGACCGGTTGCATTGAAATGTCCGCGCCGTATCTCACAGGACACGTTGACGGATATTAGGGCACAGCAGCAGCGGACGTTCTAGAGGACTGTCAACAGCGACCGATTACATAGAGGTTTAGCGGTTACAATCAGGAATAACATTTCCGTAAGTTATCAGAATTACCTGTATTGTCATCATCAAAATCATTTCCTGCTGCAATGTTTCATCTCCAATATCTCACCATCGAATACAGAACAGGTGAAACGTATTCATGAAAGCACAACCAACATGATTGAAATGTGTACACACCACACCGTTCAACTCATTAGACCCATTTTGCTTGTTCCTCATTGAAATTACATGCAAATAATTCTAATAAGGGTTATAAACATGACACTTCCCTAAGTGTTAAATTCACAAACGGCCAACGTTTATTAAAACTCAAATATGGAATTTCAAGCCAGCAGTTATGTCTAATATATAATATCTGGTTCATTTAAATGCGACAGCCTGCTTCAGAATATATATTGCTCACATCGTGTATTGAATAAGTATGAATGGTGAATGGTTACTTCGGTTACTTTTTTCAACACTACTAAATTTCCCGTCATTTTAACAATATTAATAGTTCAGCAATCCTTTAATTTCTCTCTCAGTAGCTGACATATTTTTAGAGCTTTGTGGAAACGGAGACAATTATTGAAAAATAATCGTTACCATCTAAAAATATAAATCCATATTTCATTTAAAGTAAAATATGGTAGTAGGAGGGTGGTTGACTTTTCGTAATTGCTCCTCTTTTGAAAACTGGTTTAAGCTTTTGCTTTCTCTTTCAAATAATACAGATAATACCTACAATACTACAATGCTATTCAAGTATACTAACGACTAGAATATGAATCATAACACTAGTGCTCAATGAACTTTGATTTTTAATATTGATACAGGGAATGAAAAAAATTAGAAGTATTGACAATTGCAAAGTTGATAAATATTGGTTTAGCGCTTTAAGATGGTGGCTATGTCGTCGAAAGCAGCTCATTCAATAAATAATATTATTGGCAATGACAACGCCTACAATTATTTTCAAATTTTGTCTCTCAGCTCGTCAATAGACCTTCAATAAGAAACGTTTTCCCTGTCATGTAAGTTCACACTAGGATAAAGCCCAGAAAATTACTCCAATCACTTCTGCAAACATCTCAGAACATTAGTTCAGTCTTTACACTATATGAGAATTTTCAAAAACTTAAATAATGAATAAAACATCATTACAAGCAGGGAGTTGTCGACCAACTGTCGTTCTTGGTTGGCACTTTCAATTTTCAGTAGTAGTAATTAGATTGAAAATACATCTCTACAAAAGAAAAAAAATGCGAGGTTAACACGGTCACGCTGCAGTCCATGATTCATTCGAGAAGTCTCTGCCATCGCGTGATTCATGTGCGAGACCACACGGTGAGTTGCGTGCGGCAGGGCAAGATCCCGTTTACTCTCGCTTGAACGAGATATTACGCGCAATTTTAGCGTTTGAAACGTTCCAGTCGCGGCCAAGGTTCGCTAAGTGAATCTTACTTTATAACGGTATTTCATGTGAAACCAATCATTAGGGCTAATTTCAATTCACATTCTACATACATTTGCGTCAGAGACTGGAAATGCGTGACTTACGCGAGATTTCTCGCGGGTTCGGTAATCCATATCCGTCGACGTTCAAGAACATATTCATTACTTTTTTTGAGAAAAATGGTGTTTTCTGCAGAATAACGGCTCTGATAGTGAAGAACATATGCGTCTCCAACAGAAGCAGTAATAAGTTAATAACTATCTTTTGACAGGTGTAAATACCTTGACATCTTATGCGTAAAAATATCAGTCTAAAAGATAATGTTAAAACTCTACATTGGATTTTTCTTTAAGACTGTATACACGAAGGGTCACTCAGTTACTTAGTAGAGACAAGAATTCAAACACATTAGTAGGCATTTCTAGTTAAAACAGCTGTAAGCTCATACTGCTTAACGGGAAATTCCGTGCATGTGGAACATATCTAGTGTCTTAAAGTTGGCAATCCCTTCGTGGTAAGACTCAGGCGGTGACATGAACTGCTGGACACGTGAAGGGACGGGAAGATGGTACCGTTTACGCGTACTTAGAACAGGAACACCAACGCTCGAATTGCTGCTCCGACGGCTACAGGCACATTTTCACTACCCATACAAGGGCGCTCGTTTCCAATAAATATATTTTTCAGAAATGAATTTTACTAATTTACGGAGTTGTACCATATTCGCGACAAACACATACGTATTAATTTTAATTTCACTCTCTTTTTCACCTCTATTCTCAACTGAACCGGGATCAATCTCTATTTTTCAGACCTTCCATTGTTATCTTCAACTATTTAAAACCACCTATAATCCCAATAACAAACGTACGGCTAAAAAGACAGTGGGTGCATTCACGCTCTACTTACGATTCGAACGGCAACGTGCGGTCACCTTCGAACCGCCAGGCTCCGGGCGCGCGGTGTATATTTCATTGGATCAATTAAGAGAAACCGTTTATTTTCGCCGCGGCGCGGCGCGGGGTTTCCCAGCGCGGGCGCGGCCGGGGGCACCTGGGGCGACTCCAGGCGAATTCCAGCGGCTCGGGCCTCCCAGGGGCGCCCCGGGCGGCGAGTGGGAGAAGCCGCGCGCGCCTCGCCCTCACAAAGGCGCCTCTGTGCGAGGGCCGCGTCCGCCAAAGCCGTGCGCGGGAACAGCGTCAACGAGACCTCCCTAACGGCGCGGCGCGGCGCGGAGGTCCGCGCGCGTTACTTGTGTATTGCACTCGTAAACTAGTAATAATATAAAATAGTAAACTCCTTAGTAATGCTTGCGTAATATTATTTATACCGCATTTTCTCTCCGAAACAACACATCTCAGTCATCATTTTTTGTAAAACTCAAAATTTTCGAAAAATTGTAATGACCTTATTTCAAAATTTATCTCTAAGGAAGAGATTTCATTAAAGGAAAATAGCTATATTTAATATTTTAGTTATTAGGTTTTAGGAAGACGCCGAAAAACATTTTGAACTCTTGCAATTCTCAAAATATTAGGGGTTTCAACGAACGTGAGACCTGCACCATTCTTTTAAACGTCTTTCACACTATTCAACAACAAATTTTCATCAAAACGTTGGAGCCATTTTTTTTTAAACCTCTCAGGAACTTCATGTAAAGTACCCTGCTCCCCAAAAAATTAAAATTTCGGGTTCAACTTCAACGAGCCGCGACATCAGCAAAAGCTACTGAATATCATTTTTTGAGAAAATCGGTTGAACGGTTTTTAGCCGCTAGCGTTCTTCACAGACGGACGGACAGACGTTTGGACGTCATTCGATTTTTTGGTATCAATGACCCACAGAACATGGATTCTGACTTCATCACGTGTTGGAGGATTTATTTTCTTAACTTAGGCTTTATCCACTTTTTCAGTGCTCGGCCCCTATAACAAAAGTTTTTTTTGCCCAAAACTCACAGTTTTTTCGCGCAGCTTTACATACCTTTCCCTCTACTGCGTAATCGGAAACGAGAAAGTCAAAGGCTTTTCTAACTCAAGGGGATTCATGAAGACGACAAACAACTTAAGTTCATTCATGCCTTGAGGTATGGGCAGCTCATTTGAGTTTACCTGAAATGTGCGTCCTGAAATGAAGACGCTGGGCGTTAATGGGTTAGATTGGCCTGATATCTGAGGAAGTAAATTGTGCATGCAGGTACATAATAAACGTTCACGTTGCTATAGCAAACTGATTAACTGATTTTTCGTTAACTGCCTCAAGCCAGTATACAGGAATCTTTTACAACAAGTACAAGTATTCTTGTACTTTTTTTCAGTGCGGGAAGCCTCGGTAATAACTAAGTCCACCGACGAGTTTCAAAAACCGCTCCATTCGTGTAATATTTTCGGTTTGCGCGCCGTTAATCCTTCGGAAATGACAGGCGAACTACGTTTTCTTTCGCAGTTTTCGAATCCGACGAGGTCTTTCCAATTGCCGAAGAGGCGCAACTCCGTGTGCTCGTTTCATTTCACGACCCACCGTTGATAGGCACGGTAGTACACACATTATGATGTTCTTAAGCCAATTTCGACATGCCCTTTCCCTTCTGTAAAATGTCATCTTACGCTAATGTAAAGAGAACGGGCAAACATTGTGTCAGAACAATTCAATAGACAATACAATAAAAGCACCAGAGATGCTCAATAGACTGCTTTCAAAGAGGCGGCACTCTCGACGATAACTCTTTGCTTTTGCAAGCTTACATTTTAGGCAGAAATGGTAGCACGCATACTCCATACTTTCGAAGCTTAATGCAAGTTCAGTACGAATTCTAACGCACTAGGAAACTTGCTCATTAAATTTCAACAGATTTTCACGCCAAATGGAACACTCAACAGGGCAACTTCACAATTTGTTCTATTCCGGAAGAGGAAATGGTCCCAATAGACGGACTGAAAAAAGGCCATTTAAACTGATTTCTAAAGGCTTCTCTCAACTTCAATTGGAAAGGGAATTGCTTCGAATCGTAATCCGCACCTAATCGGCCATGCACCGGGCGGCCGAGACTAAATGCAATTCGAGCGGGAAGGAAAGAACCAGCCATTCCCAACGAGCTCGGCGAGCGGAGACGGAAGCAACACTCGAACAAAAAATTGCAAGCAATTTTTCAGGTTTTGTGCAGTTGGAGGGGTAAAGCACAAAACACTTCTGCATTCACTTTCTAGGTATCTAAAGGCCGCAAGTGCCCGGAAATAATTGTACTTTCAGTCCCATGACTTCGACGTGCGTTTTGCCCTAGTTTTCGATAGGGAACTACGGACACGAATAACACAAAGAACACATTTGTAGCTACCAATTGAGATTAGAAGAACATGCAATTTTGGTCAACTGATAATCTCTCGCTAACATAAATATTCCACAACACATACTTCAAACATGCTAAAATTAACCAAAAAAAATAAATAAATAAATAAATAAATAAAATCGCCAATCATAATTTCTGCCACAAATTCGACAGCTGACAGAACTAACAGAAAAAAAAACTTATACATGTGATTTTATTTCTCACAGGGTCGGGAAATAAAATAAAGTTTTAGAAACCAATAATTTTGAAATTTATTTATCGAGGAATAATTCAAGTTTAAGTAAAATTATAACCGTAATACTTTTGTGTTTACCATACTTTTACAATATTCAGTGAACGATTGGCATTTGTGAATGTTACTAAATAATGTATTATTCTTTTTTTTAAAAAAATAGCACGTTAGGATCAGTCCTTTATGACTACTAAACAAAGTATGTACAGGCAAATAAAGGGTTCTTATAATCATCTCATAGTTCAGGACAAAACGTGTTATTGTTCCGAGGCTAAGAGGGGAAATTACTGTAATGTTGGTCAATTTTGCCAGCTTCGCCTCCCGACAGCTTCTCTATTCCTTGTGTAAAGTAGCTCGGCAGCGCTGTGGTTGTGCCCCCAGTAACCCACATCCCGGCAGCGCGGTGCTGC
>BOPP01000019.1:7961489-7975295 GCA_017312745.1 Gryllus bimaculatus
GGCGGGATCAGCTGGGGGCCAGAAACGCGACGCGCTGCCTCCAGGCGCCGCCGCGCCTTCACTTTCGCTGACGGCCGCGGCCTGGCCTGGGCGCGCTCCCGAGTTCCGCGAAGCAGCTTCCTGACTCAGCCGGCGACAGCGCTCGCGGCGCGCACGGCCCGCGGATTGCGAAATGGCGCGCAGGGGGCGCCGCTCTTATTATTTTATCTTTTGATGATGATACGACTTCGTGGCCTAGCTTGCGCACGAGGTAGTACAGAATTTAACGTGCAGATGATTGTCCGAATGATAATAAGAAAACAGTGAAAAAAGAGCTAGCACAAATTGAAGAACTTACCGTAAATGCCGTGTTAAGTTCATTTTCAGGTAATTTTTTATTTTAGTGTCTGTTTTTTCTCTTTACATTAACAGTTGTAATAATAATTGTGGATAATGTGGACATTCAATAATCACACAGTTGATATGAACCCGAAGGAATGGCTAACGTAATAAATTAGTCGAAAAAAACGAACTCATTACGAAAAATAAACAATGCATGTCCGAGGAAAATGGGCAACGGTATTATGTGATGCAGGAACTAGAGTTCTCCATTGGTTTCTCCCAGTTTGTCTGTAAATAACCGCCTCAAGAAAGTAGGAGATACGTCAGAAAATCGCGCTCCCGCAACTGACAGAACGCGCAAAGGACGTGCTTGCGACTAAATTACGCCTGGCAGTGCGGAGCGGAGCGGTGCGGTGCAAGGCGCCTCCTTTTCCTCCGCGTGCAAAGCGGACACGCGAGAGAAGTCGCGCGGCGCGGAGCGGAGCGGGCGCGGTGCGCGCGGCGATAGCGCGGTTATAAACAGACGCGGCCAGGCCACGCGAACGAGCGCCGGCGCGGCGGCTGCGTTGAGGAGGCAGCCTCAGCGAAGTTCCGGAACGCGCCAAACGAAATTAACAAAGAAAATATGAATTCATTATTAAATGACTAGACAAATAAATAGGCCGGTTCTTACGCACAGTTTAATGCTTTTCATAAATTAATTTCCGCTGCAATCATAATGTATTGAAATACTTATAAAGAGACTTCACATTACACTTGAATTTGTCTAACGATTCATGATAGAAACCAATAGATGAACTGAATGACCAAGCCTGTTTTTTTTATTAATCTGAATCATATTGTTAAGCTATCTTCAGAAATATCTTAGGTATACGAACGGGAATACACGAAACATGGAATTATTTGAAGACCATTCAAGGGACGACGATGGATTCAAAGTGACGAGATGGTGAAAGGCAGTGGAGAGGATGCCTGAATGTGTATCGCCGAGTCTTTCTCCAAAATATTTATAATTTCATTCAAGGAACAAAATTAAATAAGAAGAATTTTACCACAAATTACAATACAAGTTAACTTTTTTAAATAAAATATTTTTCGATGCACATACAAGAATGACATTTCTCGCACATCATCACACTACACTCACATCCATCCGATCATCGTCTGACATTTTCGAAATAAATTGATTTCACTGTACAATTTGACCCGATAACAATATTGAAATAAAAACAAATGACCAACACCGATTCATTAAAAATAATAATAAACGCACACAAAATTACTCCCGGGGAACATCAACGTACAACAGAGAAAGGTCGTCCTCGAAAACTGAAATTGTCATGGAAACTTGAGCTCCGGTTACAGTCCCCTCAACTGCCAGCGTGTTGATCGTTGCCCTACATATCGCGCTATTTCAAGTGCACCGCGGACTCCGTTCACAGAGCGTCGGTGAAAGTGTGAAGGTGTGAGAAATTAACTCGAAGTCTTTACTTCCTCCTTGATGTTGGGAAACACGAAGTAGTACGAGTATTTAACACTTTAACGCCGAGAGGGAAGAATTTTTGGGATATACAGAAACATGTGAAAATAGGTACCGCAATTTTTCAGTTTGTTTCCCAGGCGTGTAATTATGTTTACTTGATTGTTCGTAGTGTGACTTGACTGGGGTTTCTTGTTGGGTTTCTGATTATTAATTCAGCCTTCGATGTCTCCACATGTTGTGTTCTGAAATCCAATGAACTATTGTTGTTACTATTATTATTATTATTATTATTTTATTATTATTATTTTATTATTATTATTATTATCATCGTCTGACATTTGAACGTCCTGTTTACCGTTCGTTTATGAGCTCCAACTCGACTGCAGTCATAAGTCCTCTGAGGTTGAGAACGGCTCCTGCCGCTGTGCGTTCTTTAATTCCGTGGCGGCGCTTGCACCTTGTTACAGATGGGAGGTTTGGTGGCGCTCACGCAGCTGCCCACTTTACGGAGCTTACTTCTCCGACACTAAAGCAAATATCTACTCGTAAGGCGATTCGAACCCACGACCCTCCTGAACTAATCAGATCGGTAATTTCATCTATAATTGTCATTTCACCTTCCGAATCCTCCCTTTCCGAGCAAGAGAAAGGTTAAACCGTGGTCGATAAATTCTCCGCAACAAGTGCAACACATTCGATAAGCAGCTCGCCTGAGCCTTGGTGGGTGACCGGGAGCGGCGCGGGTCAGCCAGTGCGGCCTCGCGAGTGCTCTTCCTGGCGGAGAGAGGAGGGGAGATAGGTCGGCAGGCGGAAGCAGTCCGTCAGCTGTGGGCGGGGCGGGGCAGGGGGGAGGGAGGAGCAGACGCATTCGCCGCCGCTGCCCCCTGCACCCGCCCCCGCCTCCTTCCAGCGGGGCAACGCCTCGCGCGCGTTGCAAAAGCGCAGACTAAATCGAGCGCCGGGGCACCGCCTGCCCGCTATTTCGGAGGCCGGCGGGCGCGCGAAATAGAGGCTCTTCGCCGCCGAAATAAGACGCCCACGCCCGCGGCACTCGCTCGCCCGGTGCAGCCTGCCGCCGCGGCCCCGCCCCGCCCCGCTCCACCCCACTGGTCATGCTTCTCTACACCCCGTTCTGTTTCGTGGTCCTGCCCGCGACCCTGTCCCGTCGCACCGCAGCCCTGCCCAGGACTACCCCACCGGCATGGCTTCATTCCGTTCTGCTTCTCGCCGTCGCGTCCTATCGCGCTCCATCCCGTCTCGTCCCGGCTCGTCCCGACCCGTCCTATCCCATCCTTTCGCTTCAATTCATTCGCCTTTCCGGTCTCAGAATTTTTCACGTACGCATTGCTTCCGAGGGCCGAAAGCGCCAAAAGCGCGAAAACTAATATTCGAAAAGTTAATAAACACAAATTCTAGTCCACTACGTATATAGATGCACAATATTCGGATCAGATTATAAGGCATCATATCAGGTAACTCAATCATAGCTGTCCAAGCGAGGTTACTGAAATGGCAAAAATGATTGCATTCATTTGCGATTTCCATTTTAATATAGTTCATGAAGATGTGATATATTTCTCGCACAGACTGATCGTTGTCGACGAATCGTTACTCCATCAACTGGAAACGACTGCAGTTGAAAATTGCACAATTTTGTCACAGTTAAGAGCCCCGCGTCTGGAAGCATTCGCACATACATGCATAAAACATTATTTCCCACCTTATCTCCAAAGAGTTGCGTTTTGGGGTAACCGGTTTTACACTCCCTCCACCCACCCTCCCGTTTTTTTCTGCGATTCGGCTTTTTTCGGAGCAGTTGCTCCGCCCCTTCCCACTCCGAAAGCCTCTTCGCGCAGGCGCTTGCATAACGGAGAGCCGCGATTATATGCGTCCGCGCGCCTTGGCAGCGACCCCTGCAGGCTCCCACTTATCTCTCGCCTCGTTAGAGCGCCGCTCAGGCGATCTGTTTCCCGCCATCGGGCGACAACTCGCGAGGGCCCGGGCCGGGCCGAGCCGCGCTGCGCTGGGCAGGACAGTTGCCGCCGCTGGAAACCGTCAACGACGCGCCGAACGATCTACGAGGCCAAGCTTTTAATAAAACTCCTCTGAAGAATGCATTTATCTCTCATGTTCTTTATTAATGGGAATTCACACTTTTGAGTTTCCTCATGCCAAAATAGTATCCTCATTTATCCTCATGCAGTTTATTCGTGCGACTTAAAATTGTCCTTTTTTTCATATTTTTTCTAAGAATTGGCAAATGTCTATTAATAATGGAGTACATTATCTGAGTGATAGAGATACACGCTGGGGTATCCATTATCGTAAATCTTCTGTAATGAGAAAATCATTTTATTAATATTTTAAAGAAATTAATTTAAACAAATGCAAAAAAATTGTACATTGCAAAAACATATTAAATTTTTAATACATGAAGATTTTGGAAAATGAGTTCTTTAACAGTTCGGAAATGACAGGTAAGTTCGTATATATTTCGCTCAGAACAAACTTATCTTAAGAACATGAAATAAGTCAAATAAATGCGCAGGTTTACAAGGGTAGATTATTAACCCTTTTCTAACAGTTTCTTCGTACAGTTTCTTCTAACAGTTTCTTCTTGTTGCTGTTTTCAAATAAAACAACAACAATTGAGCAATTCTTGCAGAGATATCTTGTTGCGTACAGATAAATGTGTGTGAGTTAGGGCTGATTAGGCACAGGGAAATTCTCGATGTATGCATACAGTGTTTTTGTTTTCGTTTCCTATCTCGTATGTGATTACGTCTTTTGCTATTTTGTAAGAACAAAATAAAACAGAAAATACGTGACCTGTCACTTGTACCTAATGGAAGCCGGAACAATTAGGTCCGTTATTATTGTACAATTCACACCCTACGAAATAATCATATTATATGATTATCGACAGCTGGCAACAAGCAAACAAAACTATGAACTGACAATATTAAAGGGAATACAAATATATCCGTGTATATTTTGAAAAGCACAATTTACTACGAAAGTCATGTATGAAAATCAGAGCAATAAGAATCACAAAACATGTCGACCGGGACGTCCCCGTTTGGTATCACACAGCGACCTTAGCTACCACGCGTACGTGCGACTAGTGGGTTTCAAAACAAAGTCGGCCGGTGGGTGTTGCGGGCGTGTATCGTGCGTCGCCTCACGTATACTTCGGTAACGGCGCAGACCTCCAGAAGCTAATGGGTCAGGGTGGCGCCTGGAATCGACAGATAGGCGCTTCAAGACAAACAGATATTTCTATTCATTAGAAGGCGCCACGAATGCTGACAGGGCGCGTTCAGGCAATTTCTCGTGCATTCCGAGTTGAAAGCTCGATTTCGGAATGTATGCTGGATCTTTTATTACGATTTGTCTCGGGCTAATCATTCTATCCTGGATAGAACCAAGATCCTCAACTCGACCCTTAGAGAAGGGCAGGGAAGTCAATGCATGATGAAAGTACCTACAGTATACTGTTTTTACAAAATCACGATCATTTATTATGCTATTCAATTGTACTTGTATTACTAGAGAGTGGCTAGGGTACAATTATAGTAATGAATAGATGGTGCGTGAACAGATCGGTAGCAAGCCCTAATTTACAAGATTGCTTAAAGTGGTCTCGTTACACCGGAGGAATGAAGATTGACCCAAAGAAAATGTACAATCCGTTAGGCAAAATGGTAATCGTTTTTATGATAACGGACCATTATTAACAAGTTTTAAAATAGAATAAGGATAATGACGAATGGCACCTAACAAGTCAATATCATGAAATAGGATTTCTGGTTGCGTCAAGAGCTTTCAAACAAGTTTCCCAAATGCACAATTTATTTTCGTCGATACGATAAAGCAATGAAGTAAGGGACAAATTTATTCCAGACTAAAATAATCTGCAAATCACGGAAATATCTATTTTTATACCTTTAATTTACAGGAAAGTTTTATGAATATTTAATTGCACAAGCAAGAAAGGTAAGATTCAAAACGGAAAACGGGAGAACCCGAGGAAGTAGTCCAGAAATCCACTCTATTCCCCGCAAATTCCACATGGATTGGGCCAAAATCTAAACCCTGGCGCGGAACTGCAAAGCTCTCGATGGTTCGTCACCATCGGGCCGTCCTCTGTCAGCAATAGTTGTACTACGTTGTAACTATACTTCGATTTTTTCTATAATGTCCGAAGATATCACGTGATTGTTATAACTCCTGCCTCATAAAATGAATATTTTTAATTAATTACCGAACGTCATTTCCAACGGGGCTCATTGTCTCGGAAATGTTCCTACCTCTTTTTAAATTATTCATTTTAGCATTCGTCAGGCCTAAGGTGTAGCCAATGTCATGATGACCAATGTCATGATGTCAAATGACCCAATGCCATCAGCCACTATAGGAAAATGGAAGTACAGAGCCCAAGTGCATTGCTCCCTCTCCGCCTTCTGAGAGGCCTCGCGAGCGGAGGCGGCGGCGCAGGCGCGGGGGCGGCCGCCTCCGCCTCGCGAACACGGCGACACGGAACCTCGCGACGCCACGTAACAACAGCGCCAGTCGGCGCGCTGGCAGCAGACGCTGCGTGGGACACTCGTCGCCCGCCGCCGGCACGCGTCACTGTACACACGCGGCGGAAGGTCGCACAAAGGCGCGGCGCACGGCGGCGCACGCGCTCGCAAACAGCTGCTGCTCGCGAAGACGCTCCGCGAAGGAGCACCAGAGCAAACGGAGGCAGCGCTTCTTAGCAGCGGCCACGTGGCCGCACCGCTCCGCGCACGGGCGCGGGCGCGGGTTGCGCGCAGTTAAAAGGAGACTCCCACGGGAACCGCGCGGCCACCAACCAACGCAAGGAGTCACCCTTGGTTGAGAAAAACCGCGTGTGCACATATCGCTACTTGTTTGATTCTTAAACCACCTACCCCAGAGGTTCCCAACCTTTTCTGTACCATCGCCCGCTATAAAAGAAAGAAAAAAATCGAACGCCCCTTATTTCACAACAGTTAATTTTATATGAATGATCAAAATATTGTTTCATATTATCTGCACCAAATTTATCTGTTTCTTTATCTATTAAAAATATAAGAACAAATTAACAAAACAACGACAAAATGTACAATATTTTTTGTAATAAACATTGTAATAAAGTAATTTTGTAATAAAGTCAATAATAAATAAAAAGAATGAAACGAACATGAACTCCCCACATTTGCCTCCGGATCTTCTACCGCAACCATCGAAGGCTCCAGTGCCAATGGGAGGCGTATCGCTCCAGATGGGAATGATCTACGGAAATAGTTTCCGACTGAAACTGTACAACTGCTTGTAGACTTAGGCTTTTAAAGCAAAATGTTTGGAATGTTGATAAAATACGATACAATTTGGGTGACCTCTAGAAAGAACTCTTCTTCCAGGCGTAATTATAATTCCTTTTTTGAAAGGATAATCGATCTTTACAAGCGATTTACATCTGAATAAAATAGTTTGTTAAAAAACGTCGTTGAAAAGTTTGTCTGAACTCAAACGAAACGAGAGATTAAGATATACGTTAACAATGAAACTCTACGTGTGTGTAAATATTAATTCGACGTAAGTTTTCAAATGCTACAATCTCTTGAAATCATTGTATATTTTAATCGCACAACCTCCAGGAAGAAATGTGCAAAAATACGAGTACCAATACACATTTGATATAATTTCAATTTGAAATGTCAAAATAGAAACTGTTCATGAAAAATTTGAATGCTTGATCTAGAGCGTTGCTAATCAATATGTTTGTATGCAACTAAGGGCAAGTTTTTCTGATTATTAAATAAGTAATAGTTTTTTTTAATTGCTCACATTTTAGGTAATAAGTTGAACTTCTAAAATAAGACAAATAGTTGTGAACCAGTCATATAACTACATAGACACCTCACTATTGCATGAGGGCGTAATGACAAAAAGTATGAAATGCAGAAGCACCACCGGAGGCCTACCTTGTTCTTTGGCAGGTTGTCCACCTTCATCTTGGCGCACCGGTTGAGTGCGTGCAGGCGGCGAAACAGCGACTGCAAGGAGTCCGCGTCCAGGAACGGATGGTCCTTCTGCACACCGCTCACGTCGATGGGGAACTGCAGGTCTGTGGGCAGAGAGCGCGCGGGTCAGGCGACAGCTTCGTTGTTCGTCGGCGGTGGGGCGGGCGGGGCGGGCGGGGGGGCGGGCGGGCGGGGCTAGTACGAGGAACGCGCCCGGCGGACACTTTACGCTTTGCGTCACCTCGCGGAGCGCAGACGGTCCGCAGGGACCGCCACCCCACACGCCGCGGCGGGGGTGGGGCTGGCGGGTGGGGCTGCGGAGGGGGCGAGGTGGTGTTCGCGGAAGGGTCGCCGAAATTACGTGGAGAGGCCGCGCGGAGGAGGAAAGCAGACACAAAACAATGGGTTACGCGCGGCCAGGCCAAACCCTCCGCGGAACAGAAAACTGGCACTGAACACGGTCAAGCTCGCGGAACTCTATGAAGATACACGCTCCTTTGCACGTGTTCACGCCAGTAGGAATGCAAACATGTACCCGAGTGAAATATACAAGTCATTTCCTTGCTTCCTCACGTAGACCCACACATCTCGCGGAGCTTAAGGTTTTCCTTTCCAACAGGTGGTCAACACAAATACCCCTGTGGTACCGATTTCTAGGATCAGGCGTATTTATGGTTTGCTGCGTGACAGGCGAGACTGGGGCCGGCTTGCCAGCCACGTGCCAGGTGGCTCGGGAAGGGGCCGATGTGACGTACGATGCAGTCCTTCATACGGAGTAGACATGCGTGATGAAAACAAAAAATTATGTTTATCGTATCTTTTACCCACGCAGGGTTGAAAAGTAGACACATTGCTGGAGAAAATGCAAGATAGTAAATCAAATATTTTTCCTGGAACCTTTCCGCCCAAAGAAGAGAAAAAATGATGAGAAAGATAAGCAACTGGCGTGACGTGCAGTGTGAAATTGATCTCAAAGTGCTGGCGCATGTACGGATAGCTCACCAAGATATGATCCAAAAATATCATAAAGTGTTCTTTTGACATATGAATTTCATCTGGTCAAACTTGTGGGATACCATACACAGAAAAGTTTCTCAACAATAGAAAAATAAAACAAAAAACGTCAATACACAATGCATAAAAAAAGCTGTCGTAAAGCTATACGATTAGAAAATATTACGAATCTAAAAACATTACATGATTGTCAAAAACTCTTGACACATCAGATACATAGTAAATGTAGTACAAAGTATTTTAGTAATGATTTAAAATAAATCACAAAATATCAGTACTTTGTTACTAATATAGAATCATAGAACATAAAAATTAAATACTTTAAATAATTGAATTTGTAACATTTAAAGTACGGATACATTTTGATTCTAATTTAAACGCGAACACAATACTCAAATTTACATTTCGGGCATCCGATTATGAATTGTGAAAATAGATTATAAATAAAATAACATTAACTCAATTTCGGCTGATGAATAATACATCAATTACGGATACAAAATACCCTAATTCCAAAGCCCTAAAGTGTTTTAGTAACAGCGTAGAGCACGAGATTTATATGAAATTCATAAAAGAAAAACAAAACAGAAAGAGATTCAGATTTATTTTGTTGCTCACCGAATAAAAGGCGTACCTAACACGATGTAGCAGAGCATTTGAATTTGTTGAGCATTAGCTAACCCATACAAAATATGAGAGATTCAATAACACAGCAGGGAGAACTCTCAACTCCCACGAAAAGAGTAATATTTGCAAGTTACAATTACTGATTAAAAGTATTTCCGTCATTACCTATCAGTGTTATATATTAGGCAATAAGTAGTAATGATTAGTAACTAATTTTCGTTCACTCACGTTAGTTTACCGACTTACGGAAATTTCGCTTCAATGACGCAGTGCAATTTTATATTTTCAACTTTGATAATTTAATGTAAATTATTAGAAAGGAATTAGATGTTAGAATTACCAACGACATAAAATACGGATCGGACGAGCCACTTCTTTTGACCAGACAACAGGACCCTTCTCTGAAACGAGTTTGACATCTCGATCATCCGAGATCAGAAACAAAGTTATCACTAACACCAACCAGTGTCTCATCCAGCGGGAAACCATGAGAGCCATGCACCCCCCCTGCGGAAAAAATTGTGAGTTAACTCAATTTATTAAAAATAATTACCGGAAATAGCTCTCATCCCACCTCACACAGTATTCACATTATGGGTACTCTCGCTATTTCTTATTAACAATCCATAAAGTTATCTTGAAAACATACTACGGAGGTCAGACCCGCAATTGCCACCCCCTGAAATACATTCCGTATCCACCATTGACGGATCTGAAGGCGGCGCGCGGGCGGTACTTACGGCAGGCTAGCGAGAGGCGCGCCATGGCAAGCGTGCGGAGCGCGGCCGCAGCGACGGCTGCGGCGAAGGCAACGGCACGTGTGACGCCTGCCCGCGTCTTCCCCACGCGCCGGCCCGCTGCTTGCCCGCCCCGCCGCCAGAAGCGCCACCCGCGCCCCGGCGCCTCACGCGAGCCGGCCTCTGACGTCATTGCACACACGGAACGGAAGGAGGCGACGCCGAGTGCGCGTGTTGTACGACGGGGGCTGTCCACGCCACGCTCGTTTCGGTGCCTCTGCTTCGCCGCGCTGGCGGGGGATCAAAGCGGTTGCGGGCGAACATCGCCTTCCAATGCCACGGCCCACGAGCGCCAAGTTTACGGCCGAAACTTCGGCTGAGGACTTGGGAATTATGACACAAGAGGATGTCGCTGAAGTACGAATATTGCTTGAGAGTGACTGAAAATAATTTTTTTCGATAGAATTGGCACCACTTTTGTATAATTGTATATGCCATAACACGTGAATTCGCTGTAGCCCTTGTGCTAAATTTATTTTTTAATGTTATTTCTTTTATTTTATTATGTTGTCTCTTTCGATTCAACTTCGTAAACGTCTTTTCTAGTCAGTACATGTTTTGTACATCACAGAAAACGCGAGGTTTACAGCCGCACATCAACTGATCACAGGCAATTAACAATCAGACAATGAAGTACTACATATGAGTATTTGTAATACATCACGAAGAATCATTATTTAATTAAGTTTAATATCTGATGTGTAAGGTACTCTGTACTCCATATCAAAAAATATGAAATTAAGAAAACAAAGATTCAAGGTTGCCGGTCCAGATGGCCGAGATCTTTAAGGCAGTAGTGCGTTAGAGATCTCGAACAGAAGGATAGCAGGTGCGACTCCGCTTCGGGCATCGTTGTATTTGTGTTTGTCTTTTCACCCCTCACCATCAATATATGATGTCATCTTCATAGCTACCATACCGTTAAATACAATAGTGGTTGCTAATGATATAGACGTTGATATGACCTTAAATAAAACATAAAAAAAGATTCAAGGTTATTAACCGCACTTTATCAGATTTTTAATTAATGATTTTTATGAACGAATGAAATATATTGACATAGCATCGCACCGGAGCTACATCGTTATATCTAAAAGTACACCAGAGCGGATTAATTAGCATAGCAAGTAATGAAGAGAATAGTTGATAAGAGGGATTTCCGAACATATCAGAGAGGGGTTTGATATCAAACCAAAGTTGATAAAATATTATATTTGCTGAGCCATTGAGGTTCCGAAATTTAAAAAAGTAATGTTATGAAGCCGAAGTTTATACTTTCTGCAGATTCGAGCGAGAATTTGTAAAACAATCCTCAATAGTTTTATGAGCAATGAATACAAAAAACTAAGAGGTATATGACAATACCTTTGCGTTTTTAACATTTCAACTGCATTTCAGGAAGTAGTTCATTCGTGTAAGAAAAACTTAACTTTCTTCAATATTCTGAAAATTCATATAATGTATTTGTGCAACCAAAAAACTCTCCAATATTGGAAATTTGCGTTGTTTATACTTAACTAAGGCATCTTTTCTCCACTTCCGAAACAATCATTGAAAGAACAATGTATACCCGTTACAAATCTAAAAGGGATAACGAATGCCTAAAAAAGAAACATTACAGAATTGTCCTCTCCATGTAACCCCTAAGCAAAGTGTACCTCTCCACATGAAAGTACAAAGGGATAAAAAATCACTAATTGGCATGCAGGTACGATATTGATTCATAACGTTTGACCCGAATCGGTTCCATCTGAAGGCATTCCCATATCCCTTATCTTCATTTTTATCTGCATCTCTTATCACGCACTCTGGAACATTTTGTCAACACGCACAGAGTACATTGCAGAGGCGCGCAAGGTAACAGGAAACACGCATGACATCATCAAAGCTCCAGAACGGAAAGGCAAACTAATTCACAATGGAGCAGAACAAGTAGCTTTCTAGAGTGATAATTCTGCTCTATATACACATGATATGAGCAATATACGCATGAATAATCTGTCTTGCACATAGATCGATAAGTTTAATAATCGTGAATGAAAAAGCTATGTAGTGCAACGACAATACTGTATGAGTATTTTGCGATAAGACAAGAACGTAAACATATGGCAACCTTCAATGAGTGACATCATTCCATTCAAAAGAGTGGGTTCAGAAGATGAGAAGGTCACACCCGATTCTTTCGAGTCCAGAGTCCACAGGTGAAGAGTCCAATTGGAAAATGAATGCGTGTTTTACCAAGTAAATATGCTTTCCGTGCCAAATTATGTCAGGCCGCTAATAATGTCTTTAATACCTTTAAACTCAAAATAGCGAAATCATGATCCAGAATACAGCTATGTGAAACATACGTTTGGAGAGGTGTTTACGACGACATGAGTAGCACAGTACTTATTCAACGTATGCAAATTCCCCGCGCTAATTTACAACAAAGTGCATTAGTCTCTCCTCCAGCGGTGACATCTCGCGATTTCTCAACCTCCTAAACGATGATTCGGACTTCGCAACGAAATTCGTCGCCTCGACATTTCTGTGATCTGTTTGCTGCACCCCCATGTTCCTCAATCACGTCACAAAATATACCGTTCCTATCCTACATCTGTACAACTACTCGTCGCCTCGCTAACTCTGTTACGTCCTACCACCACGTTCTGCATTTCCAGCTTCACCACGCCGGCACAGTCTTGCTCATCCGCAACTCTCCGCTCTCCCGAAACGCATCAGCGCTTTTGCTCTGAGGTGCATTAATTCAGAAGACTAATCTTACTTAAGGACCACGATGGACATGGCCCACAACATATTTATAATCAACATTTAAATCTATTAGTAGGTAATAATTCGAAATATTTTCACGTTAATTTTAAAAATTGCAAAGGTTATCATTTATTTTTACATTAATTTTCAACAATATGCTCAGTACTTTAATATTAATTGGGGCCCCAATACAATAGTCCCCTATATATGTGATTTGGTTATGCATAGGATCCCTTAAGACCTTCATTCGGTTGGCGCCTTTGATTTCCCGCATTTTAGAATTTCCCATGCCAACATTCGACTAGGAGAAAAAGAAAAAAATGCCAAATTAAATAACTATTGTGATGCAGTCTTGCTGTATTAAATAACTATGATGAAACTACATCAGAGATTTTTTTCCGCGATCATAATAAACCACTTACTAATAATTTCCGTCCCCCCCTCTCTCTCTCTCTCTCTCTCTCTCTCTCTCTCTCTCTCATCCGCTTCATCAACTTCTCCCGTCTCTGCAGCAGCCCCAAATATTTGGCGACGGGGAGACCGTCGTCGGGGGCCCATCCGGCGTGGCGGGCGCGGAAGCAGCGCTAAGCGGCGGCGGCGTGTTGAAACCTGCAGAAGAGCCTCCCTCACTCGCGGCGCTGTCCCGCGCTAAAAGCACGCGCTCGCGGGCGGGTATCGAGTGTTGGGAATGAACGTCCCCACATTCCTAAATATACCCCCGGCCTGGATTTCCCTTGGCATTCGGCGGGCTGATGGACGCGGCGAGGCGGCGGAGGCGGAG
>BOPP01000019.1:7975562-7988463 GCA_017312745.1 Gryllus bimaculatus
GGGAAGCAAACTGTTCACGCGCGCCGCGCGGCTCCACTTACTCGGAACGTACACAAGGCGGGCGCCCGCCTTTGTGGCCGATTGTCCCGAAGCTGCGGTATTTTGGCGGCGCGAAACAGAAACAGAGCGCCGACCCAGAAGCGCGCGCGGGGGCTTCTCGCTTCGGGGAAGTGGCGCGAGAGAAACGAGGAGACGCTTCGGAGACGGCGACTCACAGAAGCCTGCTCCGCTGAGTTAAAATACACTAATGTTTACGTCTCTACTAAAATTTGTTAAACTGGATCTGCCACGTGTAGGGTATTTCCGCCTAATATAAACGCGCATTTCGAAGAAGTATTGTCGATACATGTCTGAGAATTTTATCAGGTCAAAAGTATTTCGGACCCGTGTCGCAACGCAAATGTTATTTCATTTGACGTCGAGTAGTCTTGAAATTTCCGCTTATAAATAAGTTACGCGGAAAATCACGAATAAAATATCTACAATGTGAGAAAGAAATGAATAGTGTCACATAGAAATCAAAGCACGGCTCAAAAAATAAGGAGCAACGAAAATTGTTTGTAAATTTCAATTATCCGGACTACACATCCTATATCTCACTAGAAAAGAACTAATAAATTGAATCTTGAAAACCTCTGTTTATGCGAAAGATGCATGAGAGCAAAATATTCACGTTTCACATTTAACCTTGTCACACTTCATGAAGCATGATTCCCTCTTAATAGGCACTCTCCTCTTCATCCAGAGATAAAGCCACCTCCAAAAGCAGATTTGCGCAATTGATACGTCAGCGCCCCTATTTCATGTCCCGGCGCGTCGTGAAAACGTCGGGCGCGCCTTGCAACCCGCCGCCCGCCATTCAATTCGCCGCGCAGCCGACGTGATGTCACTCGCCGCCCAGTGGCAGGGGGAGGGGGAGGGGGCGTCGCCGACCCGCCCCTCGCCCCGCAATTAGCATACCTGCGCGCCGGCCGCGCGCGTTCCCGCACGTTAACGCCCGCAATGCGGCGCGGCCACGGCGTCAGGCATCCATTGTGAAGGTCGTCCAGCGCCCGGCCCTCCCCTAGGCGCGTTCGCGCTCGCGCTCCACGCGGGTCCGACCGTTCGCACTTTCCTTTTAACTTCGTAACACCGCCTTGATTCGCTATGGCGATAGACGACAAAAAAGGATGGTATTACAAAATCTAACATACCTGACAGAAAGTTATCCATCGGAATATACATTACAAAAATAACCGAATTGTAAAGAACAAGTGAGAAATTGTCACCTCAAATTCATATGCTTGACATGGAGTGAAATAATAGGTACTTCTTGAAGCACCTGGCATTTATTACAAAACGGACGCTAGCTATGTTGCCTAATTCGAAGAGAGTTCGAAATACGTGATTAATATGTTTTTTATATTATATTATGCTATATCTAACGCCAATAGCCATTCGAAAATGCATTTGGAGCGCGAGAAGCTGTTTGGGAGTTTCGGCAAATTACTCGTAGCCGTATGAACGACATGACTTTTCCCTTCTTTCATTCTTCTGTCAATTCGCTGAGTAAACCATTCGACTGCTAGAAGTCTGCAGAAGGAACTGCCGGACTGCTCCGGAGTCGAGAAAATGTAAAACAGGAATGTCCCTCAGAGCACGTACGTGCCTCAAAGCACGACGTGCACTTCGAAAGGAGGGGCTTGGGGAAGTTCGAGTTTCGTAGTACAGCTGCGGAATCGCGACTGGGCTACGACACCATAGCTTCGCAAGAACACTGCTCCTATAGGAACACTGGCCACACCTTTCGCCAACCGAATTCACGTTTCCCCGTCATCAACAATTAAAAACGATGCAAATGTTGATATATTTTTAATTAACTTCATTAATCTGGTCCATGGAGAAATAAATCGTTTCTTTTGTGAAAAAAGCACCATGTAACCACTCACGATGTAAAGGTATACTACAAACACTATGTGTACAAAGTAGAGGTGTAACACAGATAATTAAACGCGACGGAAATAATCCCCAGTGCGATTGGCTAAAGCAGCGGCAAAAAAACATTTATGTGATTCGAGAATTTTCCTTGATTTGAGTTTGCAGCACCTTGCAAGTAAATGGTAGGTGAGCGATCCAAGTATTCAATTCTTTTGAAATTAATCATTTCAACAGTGTTGACGGAAGTGGTGTGACGTCAAACGCGGAGACAACGTATCGCGGTCGCGCTACGAATCTAAAATTAAGTCGGATGCGGGTGTGGGACCGTGTAACATGTCCATCCAGACGGTGGCGGTGGCGGCGTGGAGGGAGAGGGCGTCGCGGGACCACGCTGTCTGGTTCCGGGCCGCGCCGCGCTCTATGACGTCAGCGCCGCTGCTCTCCCCGCAAAACTGGAACGCCGCTGCTTCTCGCACGTGTCGACTAAGTCACCGCAAACGGCAGTGGACACGATGTAGTGTTCGAGGAATACAATCCGACAACTATGACATCAATTTTACATCAAAAAGTCGTCAATTGGCATTTTTGTTTTGTTAGGTTACGCAGTTTGATAAAATAAAGTTTTCAAAGATTCCTGTGAAATACACTTGTAAACAGGGATCGTCTATTTTGGAGAAATATATCGCACAAGGAATTAGTCTGTTATACCTTTCACGGACCATAAAAGAAACTCTGACATCAGAAATGAATTAGAGATCTTCAACTTAACTGAAAAAATAGATAGTTAATGAGAATGTCAGAAGATCGAAAGTCAAAAAACCTCCACAACTTCAACCTGAACGGGAGGACGAATAGGGGCAGACCAATAACGCGATGGAAGGGTACTCTTGAAGACGGAACGGTCCAAGAGGCTCACCCCATGATCATGATGATGATGATGATGATGGATGATGATGATGAGAAGGAATTTGATTGCGAAAAAATATATTTAACTGGTTGCCCTGAAAACTTTGTATTCCATTAAGAATGCTTTTCAGATTTTAATTATCGGTCAATCGTTTTTTCGATATACTATTTAGACCAATACCTGCGGTTTGTCATAATTTTTACTCTAACATTACTACACAAGGAGCATAAAGCTTACAAACATTTAAAACATTATGATTAGATTTTATTCATAAATTTTTATGTGTATTCACGATCGTGATAACGTTACAAAGTAATTCACAAATAAAGAAAGTTAAATTGTGTATTCAGGTCAAAATGCATTGCAGAAAATACAAAATTTCTATACAGCAAATGGAACAAAAACCATATTACGCGTTCCATCATTTTCATTTCTAAAGGCATCATATTTCGATCGTTCTTCCTCCTGTTTTGGACCAACGCGCGAGATTAAGAGGCGTGCCCGTGCGTGTGCGTGCGTGCGCGTGCATCCGCGTGCGTCCGCGCGTGGCCGCGTGCGCCAGCTATTTCCAGCGCGCGTGTTTACGATCGCGTCGCCGCCCCCGCGCCCGATGTCCGCCCGCCCCCGCGCTCGCGCCGGCGATCTTTTGGGCCGTTGTGGACGCGTATAAATATCTGGCCTCGTTTTGGTGAAGGTCTCGTGTTCCCATCGCTGCGACTGTGAAATGTTTTATCTCCAGGCGAAGAATGCCCTTCGAAGTTCACGAAACCAAGGGTTCCCGAGAGTGATCGAAAGTGCGCGTGCAGTGTCGACCACCTTTGACAGGACTGTGGGGAGCGGTCTTAATACGGGCTCAGAAAAGCATGATACTTTATCAGGCTTAGACATGCGCAGTTTATATCCAGGATATCCGCTTCGGAAATAATTAAAATGGTCTTCGCGATCTACATAATCCACATCCGCCATCACGAGTTTATCTTTGGAAAGAACAGAGGGCAGAAACTCTCGATTCATGCGAGATCAGCGATTGAGAAATGACGGGATGTAATAGTCTTCTAAAATGGATATAAGGGAATGTTTTTTTAAAATAAATGGTACATTTTACAATTATGGTTTTTATCGTGTTGTGAGAAACAAACTGGTAACAACGTCGTAAAGATTTCCAGTGTCCGAAGAACACATCGCAGGTCCCGAAGGCTATCAATAGAGATAGTGTTAGTTGGCAATAAATCAAACAGCATTTCTTAATATAACTTCCTATTGACAAGTTCATTCATTATACTAAATAGTGGTGCGATTTGTAAATGTTTCGGGCAAAGCTAAATTTAAATTATCACTTCTCAGATAAAAAGGCAAATATCTGTATTCATGTACCTTGTCGCAATATCAAAAATAAATTAAATGAGAAATCAACATAAAAATTTCATTCAAATATAATAAATCAACCCATTCAGTTAAAAATATTATGGCATTTTGTAGATGATACAAATGAAACAGTAACATTTTTTTAAATTTATTAGGGGAAAATATTTGAATGAATCAGCGATCATACGCGTGTATCTTACCATAACAAAAGGATAGTATAGAGAAGTGCAACGCTAGTTCAATGCATAGGACGACATTCCCTAATATTCGTGTTCAATCTTCACATCACATTGAGGTAAAAAAAGGGCCAGCCACGGCTGAAGGGAAACCAATGAAGTCGAGTGCAGTTGACGGCGTCAACGTGCGCACCTGACGCCTGCGGGGGTGGGGGGGGGGCCCTTCCTTCCGACTTCGACCTCCTTTCCGTTGATCCTCTCCACAAGGGCGGCTCTTCTATCCATCTCGGGCGCGTCGCCGCAGCTGTCATGCTGACAGAATGGGAGCAGCCGCGTACAAAGAACCTAACAGTGCTTCAAGACCTTGAACATGCTCCGGCTATACGATATAGAAACCCGACAAGCGTGTCATGTTCAGATGTAAGATATTACGGGACGCGATGTACTTTCAACAATAGAGCGACAGTGGCCACAGTTTTCTTTTGTCAATTGGTCCTCGGCATATGGGTCAAGTTCTAATCGCGCTCACATGTCATTTCAGGATGAACATCTAGCTTATTTCAGAGCTGTTTGCTACACCTAAAGGCATATCAGATCGCAAATAAAGGTCACAAATGTGCTTTCAAATGCAAATGTTACATGAACGCAACGTGAAAATTGCGAGAGAAAGAATATTTCTCCGATAGAAAAGCACGATCAATTCTGTGTACTAGAAGACGCAGGAATTTTGTTTTCATTTGCCGATACAGCATTTTCCAGAGTACATCTGAAAAATAACAAAACAATTTCTAGAGCTTATGCGCGATGTCGTATCACATTTCGGAGAAAAATAGTCGGGCGACAGTGGTGTGCACGCCGATATTACATTCAGTGCTTGCGAAAACGTTTCCACTTCCGATATGCGTATGGAAGTGAGAGGAAAATAAGATTGTTTCGTCCCATTTCGTTTTCCGAAGGATGAAATGGAAAGGCATATAAAGCGGTCTGCTACACCTAGGGGAGTATATCTGCACATTGGTGACGTCTTCGATACAGCATCGCAGTCAGATACGTAAAAGTTACTCGGACCCTAGCACCCGATGACAACCGGTCCTCATTTTTAGTATTTGTTCTATTTAAATTACTCTATTTATTCACTGTCGTAATAATTAAGTAGAAGATGTATCTAAATAAATATTAAACTACTTTTAGGGGATCGAAGATATAAACCATTTAACAAAGAAAACGTAGTGGAAAATTTCAAGTTAATAAGTTACACAGGTCACATACACCCTCGATTACCAGTAACCCTCTAGGCACTACTGCTCGGCAGGTCACGTTCTACAGTAGCCCAGAGAGTTAATGTACCTGCGATCATCGGTGTATGAGGAGTTGCCTAACAACCAGGAACAGTCGTCACTTGTATATTTTTGTTTCCTGAAATTTCTCAGTACATGTTCATTTGGTACAAGTGATCACCCTCGATCCCTTTATTGCCAAAAAACGTTTGTAACATTTTTATTCTGAGGCACCTACAGTTCTCAACAAATTAACGTAGTTGCTGTGGATTTCCACAATAAATTTATAACAGGATTGTTAAAATTAAATGTTAGTAGACTGACTTGAATATCAAACATTTACAATCGAGCACAGTGGGGAAAGACGCACGCGTCCTCTCCAAAATGACATGCCCTGCGCCCGGGCCTAGTGGTGAAGTTGGTCCTGATCGCCGTGCAGCCGAACGCGCAGGCGAAGGCAGAGGGAGGCAGCGCCGCGGGCGGGGTCCAGGCGAGTCGCGCGGAGGCTGCGCAGTGAAAGCGCAGATGGCGCTGCGGGCGGCCGGCGCGCCTCATCGGCACGCGCGTGGCTGAACGTGACTGACGCGCGGCCGGCCGCGCTGCGCATCGCCGCGAGGGGCGAGTCGCGGCGCGGCGATCGCGCCTCAGCCTGTCGCTGCGGATGCGACATCGCCAATGAAACATTGATGTTGCAAAACAAAAAAACTCGAGTCACTTATTTTTCATTCTTGGCCACTTTGGTCTGAAAGGATGCTCTATTTTTACTGATATGTAAAAATTTTAAGTCTGTTTTTTAATTTCTATTTTTGTACGTTTTATTTATGTGATTTAACGGTACTTTTTTCACTAAAAAATAAAACATCAACAACGTAAAAACGGAGGTAGAAAAAGAAGCTTCAATAAATTTATGTTTGACCTTTCAATATTTTCATGTAATCGTCGATGTTTTGAAAATAATGTTTCGGGCGGCGAGCGCGCATGCACCTGTTCCTGCAGCAGCCGCTGCCGTCCGGCTTTTTCCCGGCCCCCGCCCTTTTCTGTCTGCTGTCTTCCCGACGTGACTGACGTCGCCGCAGCCTTTGCGATCGTCACTCAGTTACGAGAAAGAAAAACGAGCGACTGAAGAAGTCTGCGCTGCACAGGGCCAGCTCCCACAAACACTGCCAATACTTACGTTATTTCTCCGACAATTCGTCAGATACATATTTCTCTTTAAATGTATTATCTATAACGCTCATTTGATTAAAAAACAACAACATGCATCGGGTACCTGGTTTTTGTGTTTAAAAATTTGAGTGCATAAAGAAAAATATAGAAATTTGGACTCTGGCAAGTAATACAGTATCTCACAAGTTATTGGAAGAGAAGTTTTCGAAACAATTTCTCAGTATTAATCAGCAGCAAAATCATTTACAAACACTTCTTTATTAATCTGTGTTTACACATTTATAGGTATTCAGCCAGACTTCAAAATTCAATTTCACGCTTTCATCCCTACAGACTTCTGTTCATCTCCACTCAATAATTGGGCAAGCGATCTTTGACTTACACGAGTCCTCCTTCTTTTCAACCCGAATGTCCCTCGCGGGGCGCGCCAGACAGCCGTGCGCAGAGGCGGAGGACGACGGAGGGGTTCGGAGGGGACGGAAGACGGAGCGATGGAGGCAGAGGTGAAGGTGAAGAGGGGGCGGAGGGTCGAAGGGGCGGGCGGCGCGGCGCGGCGCCGGAAGCGGCGGGCGGGGCGGCCGCATATGAGAGCGTTTAGTAACACGGTACGTTACGCACGATAGAGCACGATGCGGATCTGCCCACGAGGCGCGATCACGACCGCCGCCCCCCCGCGCGACGCGCTAACGAAAGCGAAGGCGGAGCGCCAAGGCTTTTCCCATCGCAGCCCGCCCGCCCAAGGGTTTCTCCTGCATTTTATAACACTGCCCCCCCCCCTCGCCTCTTACAAACGAGTTTGGCGTTGCATGCGTCGCCACAGAGGGAATTTACAAGCCTTGATTCTGGCATTTAGACGCTCTCTGGGAAACTCTTGCATACTCAAGATTTTCTGTTCGGGAATATCCTGCAAACGCAAACGCGCAGAGGAGATCGGAGTTACAATGATATGCAAAAAGAATTGCTGAATTACATTTAAATGCCGAAGAACGGAAAATAACATTGGAGGAAAATCAAATGATTATAACGATAAAAGCATTTCAATTGGAGGTGGGAAAGACTATTAAGCAGTATAAAGTTATGAAGCTATAAAAGCGCACGAGCAAAGAAGAAACGAAATCCAATCCACAAAACAAACTTGAAAATAATTTCGTAATGATCTTATCTAAACGTTTATTATTATTACGTCAACAGTCTCACTCATTAAATGTTAAATAACATGATAACAAAGAACTTTCAAAATAAAAACCGAAAATTCCTCACAATTCCTACATTTGAGAAAACCGCACAGAAGAAAAAGTATCATATCCTTCTCGACCGACCTAGCCTAATATTATCCGCACACAAAGAAGATTCGAGATGATCGTTCAATACAATCGCAATGATCTTCCCCCAAATACGGATGCAGAAAATACCATTCACCGCGGGCAGATCGCGTCAGCGACGAACAGCGCCGGCAGTGCGCGGTGACGAAACAGATGCCCGCCGCCCGCCCCGTTCCGCCCGCGCCCCTTGCCGAGCCCGGCCCCGCCACCTCTCCGCGCAGCCCCGATTCGTCCCTCCGCCCCGCCTCCACCGCGCCCCTGCCCCGCCCCGCACTGCCCCGCACCTACCCCGCGCCCCGCGGCCCTCCCCCGCCGCCATCACAGTGCAGCCCCAGGCCTACCCGCGGAAACCTCGCCCCTGGCGCTCGCACCCCCTCCCCCCCCCCGGCGGTTCCCAGCACCCCCTCCCGCGTTGCCGCCCGGGAGTACCTCCTCGCGCATCACAGCGCAGCCCCCGAGCCGCCCCGGCGCCGCCCCGCGCCTCGCCGTCGCCGCCGGAAGTCCGAGATCGACACCGGGCCCTGCACCGCCAGGACGGCATACCGGAAACGTGCACCGCATATCCGCGCGCCTTCCAGAGCCTCTTCCGCAGCGGAAGCGCCGCGCGGCTTCGGCGCTTTGAAGCCAAAATGTTTGGATTCGCTTTATCCGGAACGCTCGCGATGCTATCGGCGAGGGTAAAAGGGAGCACGGGTTCCCTAACATTTACAGGGAGTCATTTGCATTCGATCATCGACAAACATGTGAATTATTTTCATATCAACAAACATGGATTTTATCATCCATTTATAAAGAATAATAGAGAATCTTAGATAATAAATCATTCGTTTTCTACCCATTGAACAATTCGACGCCTTCTCCGCTTCTCTTCTCTCGCAACTCTTCACATGTAGCTTTCCCCTTTTATTATACTATTCAATGGAATTCACGTAAGTAAAGCTTAAAAGAGAAGTACGTACACATTGGCATTGCCCCGTACAGTAGTTCTCAGATAACTCATTATCAGTCTTAATACTCTCAACAAGTGAAATATTCTATATCGTTTATAAACCAAAAGTATTGCGAACCATACTTTTGATTCATCGTAACCGAGTCATTTCTGGTTGAAATGTCTCTTATTTACATTCGGCATCGAAAAGGTAGAATTTTACTTCGCTAACAGTTAAAAACTTTGAAGAACCTCAGTGTCGGGCAGCTCCTAACATTGTTTTAGTTTTCTGGAACTAAACTGGAAGGTTTAGTGGAAATCCTTTTCACGAAATAAATAATTCCATAAGACACCAACCAAAGGATTTATCCGCCTGACTGCACATTACACGTTGAGCACTTGCTGCAACCAGGAAGAATATGCTGGCTGCAGAAGGCGACGGCACCCGGGAAGTGCTTGGCGCGGGGCGTTCGCAGCCCGCGGCCGCGCCAGCCGCCGCAGAAACCTTCTGAAGGTCGGTGCGCGTCGGGTTGTCAGGGGCGCCCGCCGCCGCCGCCACCGGCGCGCCACCTTCGATAAGCGCTGAGATGAGGCCACCTCAGCACGACGCGACGCCGCCGGCGGTAAACAGGAGCCCATCAGGCGGCGCTGCGCACGCGCAAAACGGCCCTGCGCACGCGGCTGCGCGCTCGGAAGCAGACCCCGCCCCCTCTCGCCTTTCTCGCGTTATTTTATATAACCACGACTTCTCCCCCTTATAAAAAAAAATCAAGTACTTCCAGTAGGTTTTTTTTCAATTTCATTTTTTACTGTCACTGTTGGTACTGCTGCTGCTGATGGTGGTTTAAGCCCAATGAATCCCTAAAAGGGCAGGGGCCTCCTGTAGAAGACAGGCGTGGTTCTATTTATCTCTTTAGGGGAACCAGAGTGGGGGCGCGTAGAGAGGTAGTTGTGGTGTACTAGCAATTTCAGCACCGAAATATTTTTAAAACATAGTATACAAATATTGCTCGCGTGAGCGGATCACATGGCAGCTTTTTTCGTACAACGAATGCAGCTGTCGAGACGATTTTGCGTGAGAGGCACAAGTGTGAATAGGTTTATTTTTTATTAATCTGATTTTTATTTCTGATTGATTTTGTATTTATTTTTAAAATTGTAGTTAGCAATTGTATTGTACATTTGTTTGTAATTTTATTTATTTCTACTCTATGATTTTTAATAGATAAATAAACAGATAAATGAGGAACAAATAAGATGTAACAATATTTTGATATTTCAAATAAAATTGACTATTCTGAAACAAGAGGCGTTGAATTTCTTTCTTCTAGAGAGTACGGTGGTTCAAAAATGCTTGGAAACCTATAATCTAGATGAATTAGCAGTCAGATTTATTGCAACCATTTACACTTCGCAGGACAACCTTTGGACCATTCAGCTTCGCAAATTAGGTCGAGTGTGATTTAGGTTGAGAAAATGCTAACTGCATATGTTAATAGAAGTGTGAATCATTTTTTTCGTTGTGATGCTTTTGTGAAGAATGTATTATCGAATTCATTAAATAAGTGAAACATAACTTGAAACTGTTCCATCTACCACATGCCCACTATTAAGGTCAATAAATCAATAAAAAAATGTTACTTGAAATGGAAAACTTGATACAAATAAGTAAAAAAGGTTTGCCTCTCTTGTAGAGGAGCATTTTCGATATTTGATACCACCAAAAATGTGCAAATTGTACATGAATGTGATTTCGTAAGTATGGTTGATTTGCGTATTCTGCATTTGAGGACAGATATAATATGCAAGAGTTGTGTAAAACTTATATTATTGAAAACAAAATACTATTGGTAACTTTGAACAATGTCCGAAGAATGTGCAGGAAGAAGTAAACAAATCGAGGTTTTCACTCATCCCTTCGAAACAAAGTCCCATCTTCGATTATTGTTACTTCTAAGTATGAGATCTCCGCAGAATATCTTTGAAAGAAAATTCCGTTTAAGGAACCAGAATGTTGAACTGAATGTTTCTCATACTCCTGAGAAGTTGACGCTC
The DNA here is from genome assembly GCA_017312745.1 of Gryllus bimaculatus. Taxonomy (NCBI): domain Eukaryota; kingdom Metazoa; phylum Arthropoda; class Insecta; order Orthoptera; family Gryllidae; genus Gryllus; species Gryllus bimaculatus. The sequence goes on from BOPP01000019.1 coordinate 7,986,677, forward strand.
GGGACTCTCGTGGTTGGAGGAGACTGTACTCGTGCTGCTCCAGTTGACGAGGACGCCAAGACGAGCGTGCGGACGAGTCCCTGCGGAACCACCTCGTTACACAGCCCTCAATATTTCAGGAGGCTCGGTGCGAAGGCGGGCAGTATGGGCGTGCCGCTACTCGTCAACCTTTGACGTCACGGAATATTTGGCGTACTTCACGAGATAACACGGTCAACACGGCCTAAGCAGGCAGACGACAGAAGAGTTACGTAGGTTTCAAAGGGCAACATTCTCAAGGCTTTATTCAGTTCATGGCGCTTTATAATTGTCATCAGTTTATGAGAAAATCAATAAATTCATGTGGATTAATGTCAAAATTATGCAATACAAAAAAGAAGGTAAACATAAATAACAATGAATTCTCCAAACTGGACTGCACTAAATATAATGATATATTTACTCATATAGTATTATTTAGCATTAAATTGATATTAGGATTTATCGTAGTTTAACATATTGTGTTTGTAAAACAAATCGCTTGAATGTTTGTACAATTTATGGCAGTGATCATAGAGAATGTAATAAAGTCGTTAATTAATACTGTAAAGCTCTTCAATAAACAGGCGGTCGATAGCAAGAGAAGTCTGGACGCGTACGCACACATGCTGGCAAAGCAAGTCAGAAAACCCGCATACATCCGAAAAACTTTAACCTTTGAGCAAACAGGCCATCATTATTCACGTGGAGAGATCACCCTCGACAAAGAGCTCTGGAAGAACCCAGGCAACTACCCGTTTCAAAGCAGATGCCACGCCTTGAGTCGCGCATTACATGCCTAGGCACGTTTTATGTCGCTGGCCTGCATAACGCTTTCCTCTCGTGCAAATGCGCCCTATCTGTGTGAATATTGAATCTGGATCAGCACAGTACGAATTAAGTTTGTGGATTTTGTGATGGTCTATTTTTGTGGGAACCTTTCCAGCAAAAATTTAATTTTGACTATTTCATTCTCACACAAAAGTCTTATATTGTTTTGATGTTGTCATAATTCGCGACAACTCTGATACGAACTATTTTGTAAAGAATTGTGTACTAGTAATAACTTATGTACTAGTAGTGCACGGTCCGAATAATTGAGATTTCTAAGGGTCTGTTGTAAGAGTTTTACGCTGAAAATTTTCATGGTGGAAGAAAATGCAGCACGAATCCTATAGAATCTGAAATTTACCACCATCTTAAATATATCAAAAAACGCAACAAAACACAAACGAGATTTCTGACACTTGATCAGAAACACCTCGTGATTGTTACTAGTGATCGACACTAGAAGAAGAAATGTAAAATTGGCAGGCTGTGATCTGCTAAGAAACCCACCGTTTATCGTTCATCAATAAACTCCATCAATCTCTGTTAACGACTTTTCACTAATGACAAAGCAACCCGAGTCGCATTCAACGAACTAAACATATTTGTGCAATTGCCGAGTAAGACACTCGTCATCAAATCAGCAATTATCCCTCAAGTTATTTGGACAAAATTCATGCAACTCTGTAGCCCGATCACGAAGAAATAAATTAAATAGTCCCACCTTGCAAGAAATAAATTAAATAGTCCCACCTTGCAGCAGAACTCCAAATGCGATAATGAAGATTCTTTAATGCATTTACGGTCTCTATTTTTAAAGCTATTTTCCCCTCGCTCTTCTGCGCCTATCCGCGTGAACAGAAGCTGCGGAGGCGGCGGTTGTCGGTCGAACGAGGCAGAGCCTTGGGGGGAACGGGTGGACAGCGGCGCGGGGCGGCGCG
>BOPP01000019.1:7988611-7998883 GCA_017312745.1 Gryllus bimaculatus
GGGGCGCCACGGGGCGGCGCGGGGCGGCGCGGGACGGAGGGCGCCAGCGAAGCGGAAACGGCGCCGCCCGCGAACTTCCGCCGACCGCATCCCCTCTTCCTCTCTCTTCCGCCTCCTCAAATGCAAGCGAGAACCTTCACGAAGGTCGCGGACGAACACGAGGCAGTACTCGTGCTGGGATGTCAGGGTCCAGGGGTTAATTTTACGCTACACGTTATTTCTGATGCGTGGGGAAATGAATTCTGTTCATGAATTGGGGAGGAGGGAATGCTTTGTTTGAAATGAGGAGCACCCGTGAATCAACTCCCCAGCCAGGTCCCTGGTTTTCTCTGGACACACCCGTCAGAGTCCAATCGGTTTTCCTACTTAGCACCCAGGTTCGAGTGTTTGCTACCCACGTGATATTATATTAAATATATTGTATGTTTCAGATTTGAAAAAAAAAGCTTTTTCGATTACTTTTCCAGCTTCAATCATAAATAAGGTAAAGTCAAAAGAAAAAAGGGAAAAGATCAAAATACAACCGTTTCTTTCAGTATTTTATCTGAATTGGGAGAAACCTAAATTTATTGCGTATATTTATATTACCTACTTTTAATCTTGCTCCGTAAGTCTCGACTTCAACGAATTTAAAACATTTTTTTGCATACTGACGATATCCCAACTAAACAGGAGCCTACAGCTAGCGACGTAAGTGGTACATAGAAGTGTGACTTCTGAGACGCGAAGTGATTAGCTCCGCCGGCCGCCGTCTTATCCGAAAGAACCGCTCGGAGTGCGCGTCGGTCGTGGCGCGAGGGGCGGGGCCCGACACGCTGGGGCCGCGGCGTGCGCTCGCGGCGGTGCGGCGCCCAGGAAGAGAAACCAAATCTCGTCCCTCCGCTCCCGGACGACGGAGCCCTCCGTCAGCGCTGGTCCACACACTTCCTATTCATACAAGTAATTGCAGCATTCTAACAGTCTCAAAATGATTCACTCGAAATCGTTAACATTCGTGTTCAAGATTTATCATGTTTGATTCGTTTCATTTGAAATCAAAACAAGCAAACAAACAATCACAAGTAATAATTTTCAAGGGAAAGAAGGCGCAATAGTAGAGCACAATACATACATGTTTCTTCAGCTTTATAATCGGATCAGAGAAATTATCTTGCTGACTATGTAATTCAAAGTATACTACACGTAACGCTCCTCCAAAACGTCCAGGACCTCTTCATGTAACAGATATTATCTTGAATAATTTGATTCTATTATCCCAATTCCATTTATCCCAAACCCTGGAACTCTCGAGCTGTACGTAAAGCGTTGGCTTTATCCCTCTCCACTGTCGGAGCTTGTGTTAACACCATTGAAGGAAATAAAGAACACTGATGCATATAAATAACAAACAGGATTCAGTGAAACCCACTACATCATGAGGACACTCCGTCTCGATATAGATTCAGAGTTATATTGATTCAATTTCATACTCTCCGCAAGGGAATCTCTTCAAGATATCAAGTTTCGAGTTCAATCTAAGATTGTGAATCTGATGTTGGTGGAGAGAGCTGCAGAGACGCAAAGTTTATATTTCGAAATACGGCCAAAGGATATCTTGCCTTTCTCTGCGCATTGCTCTAAACCTAGAATTTACTCTCGATATTCCAGGGCTACACTGACCCTTCGCCCGGACTTAAATCGTAGTGCTCCCGTGGCCTATCACTGAGGTCAATTATAACCTTCCATGTGCAACATTATTGTGTTTATATTATTATAATTAAAAACATAAGTTTGGCTAAACTTTCACAAACATTACACACACCCTATGTAACAAGGTGTACAGCAGGTACAGTTTGGAACCAACTATTTTGGAAATATTTTTAATAATATTTTATCCGAAGAGTCTGAGAAAAATACTTGAGAAAACATCAATTTGCCACTGTGCCCCGGCTGATGGATTACGCAGCTCTATCTTAGCGAGAACGCTAGATGTGAATATGTCTCGCCAGGCGCACGCTCCTCCATCTACGAATTGCCACCTTTGCTCGATCTCTCGCAAGCGAAGAATCTTTGAATTATTATATTTGGCATTTCATTACGTATATACAAGTTCCGGATGAGTGTATTGTAGAGTTGGTAAAATATATCACATTGTCAGCCAATGTGAACTCGCATTACGTGCCGCATCCTACAGTTTCGTGTTCGAAATTTCCCATGTTTGATTCATTTTATTTGAAAACACAACAAGCAAAACAAACAATCAAAAGTAATAATTTTCAGGGGAAAGAAGGCACAATAATAGACCAATATACAGGTTTATTCAGCAATATAAGTTCTTCAGCTTTATAATCGGATCAATGAAATTATCTTTCTGATTATGTAACTCAAACTACACTACACGTAACACTTCTGTTTAGTCGTGTTCTAAAAATGGAACGGCCACACGACAGTAAAACTACTGAGTATTTTTCTATAATTTGAATTTTTCGTAGAATTGACACTTCCCTAATTGGAGTATTTATTGTTTCTGGATGCGCTGGCTCTGTACACTCTGTTATATAGGCGAGGCCCACGTGACCTAATACGTCACGCCACCCCCTCGCTTGTTATAACAGTGAAAAGTTTCTATAGGCCGGATACTCCCAAAGCCTTGTGTCTCCCGTTTCCGCGTTCTTCCCTTTACGGAAAAACCCTACTTCCTGTGGCTAGGCTAATCCGCTCCCAAGCGTCCCCAAATAGATGCCATGAGGCACGCTGGCTAATACGTTACACTATGTACGTCTGGTATTGTCAGCGAAAACACGGAGCCAGATACTCTATTTCTCCTTCAGACAGTGGCTGAATTCCGCCACATATACCACTTGAGACGAAAACGTGCCACCGAGTTGTCTCGAGTCCTAGGACCTCCCGGTCAACGATACTTAAGACGCAACTTTCATCGCAGCTTTACCCGTCGTGCAGAAACTTCCTAGAAATGCGACTTTCAACACCCAACATCGATACTACGCGCCCAGTTAGGCTGACACACGTTCGAAAATCGTAAGTGTTCAGGTGTGAGAAGCAGCGCGTTGTCTAGCAACTACCGGTTCTGCCTGCGGTCCTCTCGCAGCAGCAGCCGCAGCTTCGCCAGAGCGAACTGAACGAAAGGTCACGGCCGGCCGGGGGTCGCCAGCTGTCCAGTTGAAATCGATGTCGCGCCTGGCCTAATGCCCGGTCGCACATGGCACGCTCCGCTAAACGCGCTGTTCGACATGTCGACTAGCCTCTAACGACAACTTGATTTCGGCCTTCTTACGTTGAACGGTAGATTTAGAGAAGCAGAATGTAACCGAACCCTTTGTGCCGATGTACTGTGTCGATAATGTATGTCATATCTCGTTCGTGTGGCAAGTCGCAATAACTTGGAACAGAAATAAGATGGTCCTCGTAATTGTAAGTAAGAATATATTTCAAAACCAATAAAAGTTGAGTAAGGCATTGCAATATTTCTCAAAGAGCCTTTCTAATATCGCACAGAGCTCTTCACGCCTCTCACTAAGCACATGTGCTAATAGCACTTCGTTGACACAGCTGACCAGGACGTCGTCTATTCCTTCTTGTCCGACAAGAAAGTTTGTGAGCTATTCAGTGTTTTCGGTTTACTTTCTAATGATATATCGTCTAGATTAATCATCCTCAGATTAATTTTTAAAGTAATTTATAACAGCTATGAAGATATAACATCCAAAGAGACGCAAAAACTGAGGGGTTTTATTCAATTCAAATGTTTTTTAATGATATCCCGCAGATACGATGCAGCTGACGAACAAAACATTCTTCCGGTGGCACGTACACACGACTCATTTTCCTCATCGCCCAACAACGGTGACTGCCGTTTGACCCGTAGTCAAATATCCTCTACTGTGATTTCTTGGCGGGTGCCCAATCAGCAAGTGGGCGCGCGGAGGCACCCCGGCCCCGCCGCAAACATTAAATCGCGCCCCTAATCCATAACGCACCGACTGCCTCGGCTCCCCAAATGGACTGTCATTAGGGAGCCAAATTACAGAGGTATATGCGGCGGAGGTGGAGCCATGACGCAGGGGCTGCTCGGAGAGATGAGTAAAGCACCGTCCGCGAAGTGGAATTGGAAACAGAAAGGACAACGGGTGGAAAGGAATACAAACACAGAAGGGAAATAGAAATGAGGGCTTGGCGATCGTTAGGTCGTTAGGGTCGACGGACCGTTAGGAAATACGAGCACGAAGAAGCTTAGTAATAGAGAAAATAGTATTTCCGTTGAGTGATTGCGATATTAGTGATAGGTACAAATAAAACTGTATGATAATAATAATAATGATAATAATAATAATAATAATAATAATAATAATAATAATAATAATAATAATAATAATAAACGAGGAAAAAAGAAATAAGAAACCATTCAAAATCTAGTGTCTGGAAAGAAAACCTGTTAACGATGTGCTGGGAATCAATAAATGCATACGTAGTAACATTGCAAAATATAGAGAACAAGACACTCAAGAGAGGACAGGCTGCAGGGCAGAGTTAAAACCACAATACGTACAAACACCGCCGATGGCAGATAACCGGGGAGGGCGCAGAGCTAACTATCCGACCGGGAGCAAATCTAGGGCAAGCGAAGAAGTGAGCGCGCACGTGAGGGGATTTCCGTCCCTCGGCGGAGGCGGAGGCGGAGGCGGAGGCGGAGGCGGAGGCGGAGGCGGAGACGTGACGCTGCGGGGGCGGTGGCAAGGCAAGGCAAGGCAAGGCAGGGCAAAGCTCCGCTCCGCAGAGCGACGGCGCGTCCGGGGGCGCGCGGCGGAACCGCGCCGCGTCCGCCGAGGCTCGTTACCCTGCGCCACGGCACGCGCGGGAATTCCCAGAGACGCAACGCGACGCGACGCGACGACGAGCTCCGCCGGGAACGCTCCTGCTGCCCAAGAACCACTTCCAGACGTCCCAGATGAGACAATGGGATCGCTTGCTGCATGTGCTATCCTTTTCTTCGTTGATAAATAAATGTCTATCTTTCATTCAGGCAACAAGCGCCCCTTTGAAATAAAAAGAAGTTCGCGAAAAATAAACCTAATATGCAAATTCAGAACTCCCACGGTACTGGGAAAAGATTTACCCAGTAACAAATAATTGACAGCAAATATTTTCGTAACGTGAATTAACAACACTGGCGTTTTCGTCCTTTACTATTAACGGAAAACATTATAGATGATTCACTGAAAATCAGAAGAAATCCTTCGTGGTTTGATGTAGTCTCAGATATAATTGCATAGCAATTATTATATCCTAACTCCACTGAGATGATCTATTCAAAAGAGCTCATTCATGAATCATGAAAAATTAGTATGAAAAACTCCAGCTTCAACTCTCGTTTCAATGGAAATCGTCAGATCCTTAGCCGGTGAAGAACGAGAGGCGATGATAATGAATGAATAATGAAATAGTCTGGAAGAGATTGTTTACGCGTTTAGGATATATTTGAACTTCCTGTGTTCGAAGAAAAGAAGAATTCCGAATTCTCAAATTAGGTAACACGAAACCGCAAGGGGTTCCACTTTTAGGCACTATATGTTAGCTCATTGATGTGGTCAATTTCACTCTACCTAAATATTATAATCCGAAATCCTCAATCATCTACCTCAGATATCAAAGAAAAGACTGACGCCGCAAGGCCTTGAACACGCTCCAGCAAACGAAATAGCGATTTAATCATTATTATTACAAATCATGTCATAAAAATGATTTGTGAACTGGTTTGCCATCAACTTGTATTGACTGACGGCGATAAAGCAAGTCAGTTTCAAGCGAATGCGAAGTGGCGAAGAATTATAATAATATTAGTGTTTTCAATTGATATTTAAGCTATTTCCTTGGCGATAGTTTAAACTATAGATTAAAAAGCAACACTTTATTTGGTTTGAATTCTGTTGGAGACGAAACGCTTATCGCGTAACTTTTCATCGCATTAACTTGTAGACAATAATTCCCGGATTTTCCTCCTTTTCCTTAACTCTGGTGTCCAATGAATGATATAATAACGGGACCCTTTGTCGAGATAAGACAGTGGAAAAAAGCGTTCTGTAGCTGCGATGTTGTAACTCCTTACAACCGAGGGGACGTCGGAACATACAGCAAGATCGCTTACAGTTTTATATGCTTACATCCACAACCCCGCAAATGATGCATTAACATTGATGCATACATTATCCACGCAGCTAGATAAGAAACGTAAGCTCTAGCATAGTTACATACTACCTGTAAGTATCGCCCCTGTGCCATCTCCTCCACCAAAACCATCACTGTTGGATTATCGCGTGCATGCCCAATAAACCTTCATTACAAGCGCAATTTTCTCCGCCGGGGAACAATACGTAGCATGCAATTATTGTGTCCGTGACGATGAATGACCATCGCCTCGCACGGGCGGTGTCCAAAGAGCACGGAGGAGGCGGCGGCCTCGTCAGAACCGCCTCACGGACAGGAATACACGCGTCGCCGCGCCGCGCCGCGCTTCGCGTGCGCCCGGAACCTTGAACGCGCGCGTGCACACGGCGGCGGCCGACACGCGTGTCCGCCTGCGCTTCCGCTCCCACCACCGCGCCAACGAACGTGTCCACGTTCGGAATTGAACAGAATCGCTGAAAGAGACAGTCAAATATCCCCATGAAAAAAGTCAAGAAATCTAGTATAAAATTATATTTTAACAGTTATTTTCGTTCGTTCGGATCATACGCGTTACGCGTTCTTGATATTTGTAAGCTCAGAGGAGAATCATTGGACTCGGTTAGAGCCGCCAAGCTATTTCCTACAGAGCCGGCACTGTTCAAGCGAATTAATATATTTTTTGAATAGAATGTAACGAGAATAAGGAATCAAAACTTGATAACCACACTTGGCCTTGAATTTCCAGACAACATGCACAGCGAAGATGTGACGTCAATAATACTTATATTCGAAGGCGCGAACCCGACGAGAGCCTCACACCAACTGTAGGACTTCAATATAGGTGTCCGCTCTTCAATTCACTTTCAGCACTCAGGAAGATGGAATTCTGCGTACCACTACATCTTTTTTTTAGTGCACATGACTCATGCCAGAAGGCTTCGCGTTCAAAACTGTGAATGAAATAGTGAATGAATCCTATTCATTTTAAGTGTTTGAAGCTGAGTACATGCGAAAGAGTGACCAACGTTAGGGGAATTTTTGCAAGAAGTGTACCTCCCGCACTGGATATTGTACTTTGATGCGTTATTGCTCGTGGAATTTTCCGCTGTCCGTGGTTTCTTAGCTGGGAAACGTTTACAACGCAAATATTTTGGCATTTAGCTGTTAAAAAAGCTCTCAAAATAGGTCACCAAATACACAAGAAGACAATTCATTTGAAACCCACTTTACACTGACCACCTAGCGGAGTAAAGGAACTATCCAAATATGCCGAAAACGCCTTCGACGAACGCCTTCCAGGCCCCGTGTCGAGTCGTTGTGAGTCTTCTCGCCGCGCCCTGCTCGCCGTCGTCGCGAGGCCTTTGATGTCACCAGCGAAGTGAGTGCTTCAGGCAGAGAATCGCCTTGAGGACGGAGGCCAGGGCCCACCAACGCGTGAGGCAGGCTCGAGCGAATACACGCCACGCGCGACGATGGCCAGAGACGCGCGCCGCGGCGCCGAGGGCGGAGCAGCCAGCGACGTCACGCCCTGGATGAATCCAACTAAGAGGTGCTTCTGTTGCTGGTCTTCACGACTGCGCTGACGATTAGATCCCTTAACGTTCAGAAAGCAAGCAGCACAATTCGAATTTCGAGCACTCACATAACATACGAAATCCAATCTTCCACTAATGAACACTCAGCAATCCTATTATCAATACTAACCTGATCGTTTTGGAATATCACTATAGTAATTTGTTAAATCAATGATAAGTATCTTTTCTCAAGGTTGGCTCCAAACGTTTAGTTTAAAAAATCTCCCACATCTTTTTAATAGTGTTTATTGTAAAGTTGCTGGATTCGTTTTTATGAGTGCAATTTTATACGCAGATTCACGAAATAATATTAAATTGTCTCTACAGCCACTGGGTAGCACAAATTATATAAGAGCTTCATAACTTGTTATTTTATTTCGCAGTTTATAACTCTAAATGCAACACACTTTCTTGAAAAAAGCACATCCTACAACTACTCACATTTCCTTACAATTCTATCCACACAGGAAGCCCTGCTGCTCAAAGGAAAACATCCCATGAAGTATTTCAGGAAGAAGCTGTTCACGGAACATGTACAGAGCAAGCGCGCAGAATTATACGTTCACTAACCTCATTATCATTTATGGAATCCTCAAAAGTCCAGTCAATAAACCACAATTATTTTATAATCCTAAAATAAAGATTGTAAGACATATTAAATGTTTTCTGTTCTGTAGTACCAGTTCACCAAATATTGAATCGGACGATGCAAGTCCGAATTATAAAAATATCATTAAGAGGAGTACGGAGGAGGAGCACGGGAACTGCACATGATGCCTGGACTGGTACAAATAAGCAATTTATAATTGATGTACATGTGAAACACGATTTCTTGGATAGCGACCGCGTTACTAATAAGAACGCATAGTGAAATGTAGTAAAGGCTTACGTGATGGCATAACGCCAGGTAAAAGGACCGAACAGGCCTGCGCGCGCAATCCGCTGTTCAAACGCTCAAGGCCCGCACGCTCACGGCGGCGCAGATCACTTCCAGGCGCAGAAGGCTAAGCTTAATTCAAAGGCCAACTTCGTCCATACGCTGGGATGAACTTTTCTACTAAATTACGAGGCCCTTGCCGTTAGTATTGCTAACACCTAAGCATTAGACACAAGCCAAAAGCTAGCAATGTTTTTCAAGAAAGTAGATATAAATCAAAACAAAAAAATGTACAGTTTCGGAAACCTCTATAATTGTAAAATGAAGAAAAATGCAAGCAGAAAATAATTTAAATCTTGTCTTTTTACACTCACAAGGATTTAAATATGAACAAGAAGTGCGGTTGAATGCATTATTCTGAATCACACATGAAAATCATGATTAAACAAGGAAATTTATTTGATAAAAATACTGTTTAAACTTATTTTTAATTATAACAATACCAAATAATTATAACAAGTCTGTTTCGGTTATTTCGTACGTGAAATTTGAAATTGAGCTTTAAATTCGCAATGCGGATTTCTGTGATATTATTTTAATGGTACTTATTCATTATGAAATGATTGTAAAATAACATAGATATAGTAACTCAGGAATAGTAACAGAAAAAACAATGCGTTAAATTTCGTTTGCGGTGATGTATGTTAGTACTCGTGTATCTCGTTTTTGGTCTTAAATATCGAGGGGAAACTGAAAAAAATGCTGTTCAGATTCTGTTGGACAATCGTTATCCCTAACACCCGGAATTCATTAACACGCTCCGTGATAACCTAATCATTAGTGCAACCGAATAAAACAAGCTACTAGATCATATTTACAAGCAGACCAGCGATACGAAGTTAGAGGTTGGAATGCAATGAAGTGTATCTTCAACCGGATGAAGTGGCACAGGGATATCATCCTTGACCATCGCAATGGTACAAAGTGAAATGGGCAATAACAATGTAAACACGGTTTCTTTTCGTAGTCTAGGGATTTGTATTCTTATAGTACCACAGGTATATGTGACTTACTGCATTAATCAGGTATTACATGCAATTTAATTGATTAAATGCAGAATATTTTTTGGGAATAAAAAAATAAAATTAAAAAAAACAACAATTCTTCAATAACATAAAATTGGTTTTCAATAATTACAAGTAATTTTCTACACAAGGGAAACTATTATATTAAAGGAAGACGTCAAAACCGCCAATGATTTGATAATATTCATAAATAAACATTTCACCCCGCTGTGCATTCAAATCAGTAGTCAACATTTACATAAAAACCACAGAAAAACATCATTGGGATCAAATACTGTCATCATTATTATGTTAAATTCGACGCGAAGAAGAGGAAAGTTTAAATATGCAGGATATGGGAAATGATTGAATATGAGGTAAACACAGTTCGCAAGACAAGCAGTTCTGGGAGTCATAAGATCGAGCGACGCCTGGAAGGATGAAAGGAAGAGAGAAAAGAAAGGGAAAGAGAGAGAGAGCGCAGGAGGATGGGTGAGACGGGAGGGGAAGAGGAAGAACCGCCAGAAGCCTGTGCGGTGGGGAAGGTCGCCGCGATGTTCGATAAGGAAACGTGAATGGTGCCATTGAAAGGGCC
>BOPP01000019.1:8007608-8019295 GCA_017312745.1 Gryllus bimaculatus
CAGAGGCAGCGGGAGAACGGGAGGAGCGGCACTGCGCGCGCCGAATGTTGAGCAGAAGCCCGCAGCGCCTGCTTTTCTCCTTGTTACGTACTACGCTTTCAAATGTCGCACGGGTTTTACGCACGCCAGGAGCAACGCCTCGTGACGTAAGCGGCCACATGGACAAGGTTGATTCTATTTTACGTGAATAGGGTACATCCTGGAAGAGTAAAATTCCATGGTTTATTGAAATGAACGAACGATGGTTCATATAAAAAAGTATCCAATATTCGAGATTTTTAAAAAATCATTGACACACGCTGACGAAAGATAGAGATAAAGAATCAAGACAATTAGTTTTTGGCAGTAACCCTGGGTCAATAGGAGGAAGGCTCGGCGCTAGGCAGAGTCAGAAACAGTCTCTATAACCCCGCGATGACGGCATTCCAAGGTGTCGCTCGAGTGGCCAATACTTCACAGTTAATAACTTAGAGCGAAACGGTGGGCAGAACCCAAAGCAACGTAATGTAGAAATTGGGCCGGAATTATAGCAATACAAGTAGCCAAATAATATATTTTACGAAAAGAAGAGCACTGAGATGTTGGAACTCTTAAGTTTTATTATTTATTTTAATTCAACATTCAATTATTCTTATGAAAACAATACAGTTATCGCTGAAAATATAATACAATTTTCAGAAGCTTTGTATCCTCCTCCTAAAATGTTAATTTTTTTGGCGTTTCCAACTACAAAGATTAAGTATTCGTATTGTGGTACAATGAAAAAATATCCACGATCGAGCTCATTATACCAACTTCATCTACGAAATCTGTTTTCGATTTCTGAAACAATTTTCTGGACTACACTACTCGTTGAACATCCAATGACACTTAATAATTTTCCATTGAATTTTTAACTCATGACTTACGTGAAAATTTTGAAGAATACTACATCGCGTGCTATTTGAAGATTACAACAAGGCTGTTGATGGACTTTTTGATATGCAGATCTTTTTTTATTTATAATATACAAAGCATTTTTTTTATATTCAGAATTTCTCAGAATAAATTATACAAACTTCTAGAGCATATGGAAGGGTTGCAAGAAATCGCATTTGGCCAAAGAACATACAGTGCAAAATTTCATATAAGGAGTCAGATACTTGATATTTGCCTCCGAATATCTGGCAACCGCATGTGCAGAGGTGAATGGCAGATTTATGAATTCTCCTTGTCTGCGTCAAAACGTGACCTGCAAAACACCCGTGGATGAAGAGTTGTCTAATATTCAAAGGCAAATATCACATGTGTACCTACGTTATATGAAATGTCTCTTTGAATTTTCTTTCGCAAAAAGTGATCATTTTCAGCTCTTCGACACGACCTAGACGCTTGTGACATTTACTCTGAGGCACTTGTACAAATAATTCAATAGTAAAATAGCTAAGGTGACTGAAGCGCGTTAAGTCCTCGACTTACGTAGTTCGTTTACTTCACGCCCAGGGAAATAAGACCCCAGCAGACCTAGAGAAGCAGGACTAAAATGGAAAGCAGACGCCTCACGTAGTTGCTTTCCTTGCTATTACGTACAGAGCGGAATAAACTTCGAACTCAATTTACGTGCACTGGAAACCACACAAGGTTGCGTGAGCGCCTACGTGAGCAAGAGCTAAATCCTTTTAGCTTTGGTGAGGTCTGTGCCTCCCACCAGTACTTCAGCCTTAAGCTGTTTTGGTTTCGTTGCAGTCACTGTTACATCACAAGCAAGTTTGATGAAGTTCGTTAATAGTACAATGGAAACGCGTTCAGCACCATTTATTAACGAATATTATTAAGTAAGTAAAGCAGCGAAAGACCGTCTCGTTACAGCACAAATCGCCATTGAAAACCTTAGATCTGGGAGAGGGGCGGAAGTGCAGGTAGCATAGGAAACGAAAGGGGTGACTCCCGTGGGGAATGTTAAACAGAACCACACCTCGTCTGCTTTTCTGCTAGTTACGTAGTACGTGCTACGTGGTCTGAAAACACCAGAAGCCGTATTTGCTTTACCTTTTCAAGAACAGAACTACGTAGAGTAAAAGTGTAGAAAAGGTGTGGGTGTGGAGGGAGGGATTCATTCGTATTCGAATCAAACTCTTTCAGATACGAACTAACTTTTTGAAGAATTAATTAATTGCATTCAGTCTTTAATCTTGAAACGTTTTACGTTGAACTTGGATAACTTGAAAATGAAATTGAACTGAAATACTTGAAATGTTTTACGACAGAACTCGATAACTTTGAAGATATATCTCACAATATAAGAACATATAGTACCTCTCGGCGATCATCATTGTAAGCGAAGCCAGTTCAGTGTTCGGAAAGCAATAAAATTAATTTCAACAAACAGAAATGTTACAAATTTTATGTATTTTTTAAAATCTGGATATTTTTGGTAAAAACATCTTTGCTATTGATTCCATCTTGAGTACACCCAATACTATTTTCAATGAGGTATTGTTATTAAAGTAATTACAGTAACATTACCAAAAGTGTTGTCTCTGTCAATAAATATGTTTTCCTCTTTAAACAAAACGGTACCTATGTTGAGCCAGGTAAAGACTCGTATTCTGATATATTCATATACAAAACTTTAATCGCATGTTTGTTCATATAGCCTAGACTTTTTGCGACTGTTTTTATCTTCTTCGCAGTCACAATATGGAGATGCCCATTTGGCATTACTGACAATTAATACTCCGACCATGAAGACATTCTTCTCGGGAATGACGGAAAAAACAGAAAACCTCTAGGAATTATTATTTTTTTAAATCGTAACTGCTGGCTTCTGAAAGGAGTTCGTCATAGGCGAGTTTGCGTTAGACAGACAATACCCTGGCTCACGTAACGGCCGGTATCAACGGAGCGATCCGGCGGCGGCCGGTCATGTGTTTGTCGAAGATCGATCCTCGCGCACTTTCCTTATGTACTCGCTGCCTTCGAATCAAAGCGATTAGCGTCGGCGGCGGCGGCGGCGGCGCGACGGGCGCCCGTCGCGCGCTCTTACTCACGCGCCGCCGGAGATGCGGGCCGTTTCATAACGCTCGCCCGCCCGGCACAGCCGGGCCGACCACCGTTGCACCTTACGACAGCTCGGCCGCCCGGACACGGCGGTAATGGAGGGGCCAGATAAAAGTCAACCCACATTTGACACGGCCGTTTCGTTCGACACAGGGATACGGGTGACCCAAATCAGATCGGGCCTTTGTGACTAACTGCGGCCCATTGAAATGTAACCGTTCATTACAGAATTTCGTAATCAGAGAGAATGTAATTTAATGGAAGTTGTGGTAAACCGATACACTAATTGAAAACGTAAAATTTCATCAGTGGGCTAATTAATATTGTTCACGTTTTTATTTTGTATTTAAATTATAAAGTTTATTCCAATCAGAAACACAAGAAATGAAGCTACTGTTCCCGTAGTAATTTGAAATATTTTCTTTTACCTCTAGGCAAAAACAAATAGCAGATTTTTCTTTGACCGCTTCGGTATTCCTTGACTAAATAAAATTCATTTTAGTGAAAGCGTTTTAACGAAATATCTAATATACGTTTAATTTTGCGGCAAATTCAGTGACAAGGGATTTCGATCTCAAGTTATTCAAGCAAAATCTGCAAGCGAAATTGTGAAATGGGCTTTAAAATTAAAAAGAGATTTACTGGGAATTTTATGAGCGTAAAATACTGAACATAACAGCACATTGGTAAACAACGCCTATCTTAAAACGCAATTAACTTACTTCAACATAGTTTAAGCGCACACGAATTGTGGTAAGAGCAGAACAAACCTTATACAGAGCTCTTGAAAACGATTATCACAGTCACACCTCGCCCCTATTTCAGGCCAGTCGCGTAGCGTCAGCGCGTTAGCAACTAAAGCAGCTGCGGGAGGCGATAACTCACCTTCGTACATCTGAGCATATTGCGGGAAGCCGGCCGCCCTGAGCCACTTGCACGCCTCAGTCGCTTCGATCTCTGCAACAGACAGAAGACAGCGTCGGGTCAGCAGGCCGCACGCCAGGCTGGGCGATGCGCGCGGGGCGGGGCGCAGAGGGGAAAGCAGGGCGGGGCGTGGCGGGGCGGGGCGGAGCTGGACTCTCGGCACGGAAGGGCCGCGACGAGGGCAAGGACACAGGAAAATGGAACCACACGGAAAGGAACTACACGGGAAGCGAGATCGCCGCGGCGTTGGATGGGGAGATAGCTGGAAAGTCGATGAGAAAAGGACGGGTTTTCGGGATAGGATCTAGGACAACAAAATGTATTCTCTTGGGTACTTAACAAAGGTAATATTAATATTCACAACAATCGTGTTTGCCATTTATAAAGCATACACTTACATTCTGAAGATATATACAATTTATTAAAAAAAGTTTTTCAAGGCCTCTTATTTGTAAGCAAAAATTTAAAATTTCCAAACCATTTGCACACCTATTATTCATCTAGTCAAAAAAAAACCAGCATGCACATATCCAAATGATGTTTCCTCTTGAAATAAATTTACCGTTATGTCACAATTCGGTGCTCAGAGAAAACTAAAATGAAATGTATTAGACGAGTTGCTTGGAATAGTCAATTGCTTCTTCTAGAAGTCAACCTGTCATTTAGGTTTGAAAATATTCAGAAATACTCTCACGCAATTACTCCTGTATTTAAATGGTTTTCGTATGAGAAGTTGACTCAGGTTCCGAGAGCTTACTGAATGGAGGAAACACCAGAATTTGAAATGTTTAAAAACTCGCAAATGAAGTAAATTAAAAGGAACAAAGAATGTAATAACAAATAAACATGAGAACTGAATAATAATAATAATAATAACAATAACAATAATAACAATAACAATAATAACAATAATAATAACAACAACAACAACAACAACAACAACAACAATAATAATAATAATAATAATAATAATAATAATAATAATAATAATAATAATAATAATAATAAACCAGCCACCCATGAGCAACGATCTTCCACTAACACAATCGGCCAATCGGTGGCCACTTCGCCAGCTGCGGAAAAACCCTCCGGCCGCCGGCTGTCTCCGCCAGAGGCATGGCGTGCAGGCGCAGGGGCCGCATCTGAATAGTGAACGTCGAACCCGCGGCAGCTGCTTCGCGAGGCTCTCGCGTGAGGCGCCCCCAGCGCCTCCTTCCATTATAATGAGCTCGCGAGAAGCGGCGCACCACGTCGTCCGCGGAAGGAAGAGCACTCATGGGAAATCCCCGCCCGCCCGCCGTAAAACTCCGAATTGACACTTGGGCTGCACACAACGCCTTTGAATGCAGTAATTCCGCATCGATTTAGATGGCTTCGTACGCCCTTTTCCGAGTCCTTTCGTTATGCAGCTCTGATGTAATAAATGTAATTAAACGAAAATGAAACTACAATTGCATTTGAAAATGGTTTTAACTAAAATTTCAAATTGTTTCCTGAAATTATTATTATTATTATTATTATTATTATTATTATTATTATTATTACTATGCAATTCTCATGTTTATTTGTGTGAATTATCTTATTTCATTTTTTGTACCTTTTAATTGATTTCAATTCAAGTTAAGATGTTAAAAACTATGAAATACGCAACAGACCAACGGTATTTAGGATTAACCAACGGTATTTAGAATTACACCAATGAGCCGTAATCATAGTGGCCGTTTAAAATGGGTGTTACGTAAGTGACTGATTCTCTGTCACAAACAGTCCTTATTCGCAAATGAGTGAGCTCCAGTGATCACTCATTCCTACACGGGAGGTCGGCTCCTCTCTTTCATGTTTCCCATTCAACCTCCGTTTAACCAGTTTAGGTAGTACAATCGCGGTGCTAACTTTTATAGCGGAAAATAGTGACAATGAATTAGCGAAATATTTAGAGTTCAAAAGGAACACATTCACACTGTGAAAGGTAAATATTGAAATAGATAATCCACTGAAATTGTACGATAACAAACGATTTCGATGTTGCACTAATCAAATTGGACGGTCTACGAAAAAGTGAAAGTATAATCTGCGACCAATCAACTCCAAGTTAGTGCTAATGGCAGGTTGCTTTCCCATCATTTAAGGATTACGAATTTATTTCAAACAAGTACTTCAGACAAGGATATCCTAAATACTAAGTAAGCGTATGTATACTTTTAATTCTGTCATTAATTCTATATTTATGGCCAATACTGATCAGGAAGAATATGTGTAAGATACAAAATATTCGCAGGTACTCTTGTACATCAGACAAGGTACTTCAAAAAAATATACATTGAAACGATAGAGCTAAATTTGGCTAAATATTTGGATAATATGGCTAAATTTCCAGTTATTAGTCAGTTGAATTAATAAAATTTTTCAACAGGTTTCTAAGCAACATTAGGTTCCACACAATACTTCAATACAAGCCAACACGATTCAGACACGTTCACTCGTATACACACACGCGTGAGCTCCGCACACATATGGTAAGATGGTATCGCCAAACCAACGGGGGGAAAAGTTCAAGGATATCTGTGGATCAGAGGCACTGCGAGCCTACGACCACCGCTTATTGAACTCCGCGCCTGCCCTTCGGGCGGCGGCCCACACGACACGTGCTGCACCCACGTGGCCAGCTGCGGAACTGCGAGCGCCCTGCGCACCGGCGCTGGCGCCGAGCCGTCTCCGGCCGCCCAGGGGTCATCGCTCGCGTCAAAGCGCCGCTCCGCACCGCCGTTCCAGAACTCCACGGCCAAATAAGAGCACGCCCAGGCCGACGAACACCGCTTTTTTGGCCTCCACTGCCCAATGAGTCACCTTTATGTAGACCGCCTGCTTCAGATCGCGCCGAACCCGCTATCGCCAAAGCCTCCGCCGTCATCGGAATCGCCCGCATACTTTTGCCTACCTACGCAAGTTGGTTGTCACGCCAGAATGTGCGCACTTCTAAATAGGCAGTAAAGAATAGTGCTTTAAGTGGTATTCCGTATACCGTGAAACTCAGCAAAATACAGCCAAGATGATAGTTTCAGATAATGAGGTATGTAAATATTTCGCATTCTTCTATTCATGTAAAAGTGAAAGGTTAATACTGAATATGTTCCATTAATTTCTCAATAAATAATTAGCATGACGATAGTATCACAATTCTACAGTGCACTTACTTTAGGTACATTACGAAACAATACTTGAAATTTGCACTGAATTGCGCCTACCTTGTACCACCCTCAACAGTCAATTTCACCGGGTCCAGAACTTCACCGCTTGTCCTACCAACGTCCCAAGCCCGCCCGCCAAATACAGTACTACAGCCTGGGGTAATTCTCCCTGCAGGCGTCGCCGTCGCCTTATTCACCATAACCACCGCCTCCCGTAGTATCTCCTCGCACTCGAAATCCACATCCTCGCGGGAAATCCCCGACCGCAAGCGGTCAAATTAAAGCTTTTACTCACACACAGCCGCTGAACAACGGTTCTTTGAGCAGCAATTCGGCGTCGATTTAGGCGCGCGGGTAGCGCCTGCAACACATCTCACGCCCACCAACATCTTTTCTACAGCCGCTCTCGCTTCGTTCGAATCCTTTCCTCCCGGAGCCACTGCGAAGCAACCGCTGCGCACATTCACAGCGATGTGCCGATCGATATTACCAAATGCAGCAAAGTAAAAACAGGCATTGCACGGGGCACGGAGTGTCGATACGATTGCACGCATGCGATGGAAAGCATAAGGCCGCTTTATGAAGTTCTGAACGCGGTTGTGAAACGGTTGGATCACGTCCTGGATTTGCGCGTTTCCGCCTCTGCGTGCACTTTGTAAACACCTACTACGTGCGTCCTCCTTTTAGGCCATGACGCAATACGAGCGAACGTGCTGCAAAAAAATACACGGATTCGAAAAGCGAATGCAGAGGCCAAGCGATAAGATACACTGGATGTGAATACTAGGC
Source organism: Gryllus bimaculatus (assembly GCA_017312745.1). Classification (NCBI taxonomy): domain Eukaryota; kingdom Metazoa; phylum Arthropoda; class Insecta; order Orthoptera; family Gryllidae; genus Gryllus; species Gryllus bimaculatus. Next base: position 8,015,549 of record BOPP01000019.1, read on the forward strand.
GAGTAGGCTCCCACCGGAATCAAAGGCTGGCCTCTAGGGGATGATTAGATAAGCGGACAAGGGGGAGGCTATCGTCATACGTGCATTGGATTCGGGGAAGGAACTGGTCGGAAACTTGGTAGAGTGGCTGCGGGAGAGATACGAGGAAAACGAAATATTTCCGTGTAGATAATACGAATGAGGAGTATATATAAGAGGTACTCGAGATTTCAGGCGAAATGAAGATGTTAAGCTTAAGGTATTATGTGAATAACAAATTATATAATACCAAGTAAATGGGAGAACACACTGATTTTTTAACAACTTAAGACTACTGTGTGTCACACTCTGAAGGATGAAATCAAACGCACACATATTCAACAGCGTTGAAGGGAAAAAGAAGCCCTTACGTACAAAATGCCGGATATTGTATCATTTATTCACGCATAAAATATCAATGCTATAGTAGTACTTTAATACTTAGTACTTTGATACCTCTAAATAATTTGTCACACTTTTACCTTTCATTAAGTTACATATAGAATATAATTCAGAACGGTGCAATATTTCGCTAGGACGACAAAAGTAAATAATTTCCAAGCGAAATACACAAGGGATGTAGTATAATATATTAATACAGTACAGTATTTCAATTAATGAAGACTGAGAGGGGAATATGTATGCATTACGCAAACATTATACTAAGAAAATGGATATAATACTTTTCGCAATACGAAACTATTAATGGACGCCAATGAAATGTGTTTCTGGCGAGTTCTGACGGTCAAACGAGAGTACAACCAGGACAGCGTGAAGCGGGAAAGCGACGATCGCGTGGACAATAATCGCCCCAGCAGCGAGGGGGGTGCGAGATCGGAAGGAGGACGAATAGAACTGCTGCACGAGCAGCTGGACTCCACCCGCATAGCCCGCGCCAGCTGCCTGCGTCGCCTGCCGCTTCGTATTATTAGCTCCCGATGCCGCGCTGCAGCCGAACCAAAAGCGGCCCCGCATCAGTCAGCGGAGCAGCCCGGAAGGCAGACCGGATCACCAGGCGCAGAGAGGCGAGTCCTTTGACAACACTACGTAATTAATTCTAACTTCTTGACTGTCCTTGGGCATGGATATGATTTTTCTACTTGTTCATAACTAGAGAGTCCATTAAATTGATATTGAGCTATAAAATGTTTGATTTTTCGACAGGATATTGATATTGGAATTGGAAACTTGCCTCATTACAGGTATGTGATTATATTATACATTTGCATGTTGCAATACAGATTTCCTCTCGCTAGGTAGGTAGAATAGCATCGAGAACCTACAAAATTCCAGCAGTGACGTTTTGAAAAGTCACTGGTAAATTTCTCCAACTACAGAGAAAAGTACTCAGTTCAAGTACACAGGAAAATGAGTGCGGCACGAGGCATCATTTGTAAGCCAGTGCAGATCAGGATAAGTCAAGCCCCTTCATTCATCGGCGATGTTGTCTGTAAGTTACTATTACCATTGATTTTCTTCCATGTCCGTATATTCAGAATTCAAACTACAAAATTGATTTCTCCTGAGGAGAAAAAAAAAAAACTACTGGAGATATAATGGTCTTCGTCCCAACGCATGGGAACAGCACAGCAGGAAATAATACTCGCCAAGGACAAAAACTGCGTTGCGTACTCGTAGAGTAATGATCGCCGACGCGGGTAACAAATTTATAATTAATTATAGTGAATTTGAAAAACAGCAAAATATATTGAAATTAGTGCAAGTGAGACATTTCTGATTATAAATAAATCATCAAATGTCTTTCGTGCCTCAATGATCACAACCCACATTGATGTTATGGACAGATTCAACCATCTGCAAATATTACGGCGCTATGTTTTGAACTTCTGAACCATTACCACTCTAAAATATCGCCTTCAAATCCCTGAAAACGTACCCGGCGAATATCTATCTCACGAAACATTTAACGCACTCTACGCTTCATCTGGCGCTGCTTTTCCGAGAGCGAGAGAGCGCCACGCGTTCTCGGAATCACCCCGAACGGTTTGGCGCGCGCGGCGTGACGCTGACCTGCCGCAAGCGCCCCGTCCGCCCGCCCGCGCTCGCGCCCCGTCTGCACTGCCCCTGGCAACGGCCTCTGCCTCTGCCGTCGCCGTCGCCGTCGCCGTCGCTGCCGCCGCCGCCGCCCGAAAGAGGCGTGCCCGGAACGCGCTCGCGGCAGCCGGCGGGGCGCCGAGGCTCCGTCGCCGAGCACAGTGGGTAACACGCAGATCATGTCGGACAAACGAGTTAAGTTCCTTTCCTTTCTGCACACGTAGCTCACGTCGGACGAACGAGTTAGTTTCTGTTCCTTTCCTTTCTTTTAGAAAAACAACGTCGTGGAAGCTCGTGATAATTATTCGAAAGAATCTCTAAACACTGGCAACAACGATAACCATACCCTGTTTTAAATGTAGTAGTTCACAACTCATATTTATCATAACTGAATGAGATCACGTGATTGACGAGGGCGCCATCTTTCTGCTCAAAAGAAAAGAAAACTCATATCCCAAAAGGGTAAAGGTAAAAGGTATGGTAAATAGCAAAGGAATCTGCTAGTTATTTTCATAACGCAATTTTTTGCGAGCTTACCATTAGATCGTATTGGATCGTAATATATCTAATTATACAATACGTAGTGGTTAACACTTCGAACCCAGAATCTCTATTCGCAGAAGTGGTTGCTGGAGCACAGTCGCTTTGATGTCGACTGTAGTGCGCGGACCGGTAGCACTCAGCACAAACGGGTTCAAACGGAATCGACTAGAGAGATCCGGTATCACGCTATTTAGAGCATATGAGATAATTCGAAAAAGGTCCATTCGTTTAAACATATAAAATAATTTGAGAAATGGCATATAACCAATTTTCTAAAACACTGAAACCCATCTCATTATCCTACCTATTCTATTTTTATTTACTACTCTAATCACTACACGTAGCAGATCACGTTTCTACCTCACGTCCAGAGAGGACCAAAAGCAGAATTACTCCCGCGCGTGGATTTCCCTTTCGCTCCGGCGCCCACTGCGCGCGGCTGGCAGAGAGCAGTGCCGCGCGGGGAGGAGGAGGGAGGCTGTCCTTCCCAGAAGACCACTCTCACACGCGCGGGCGAACGCAAATGTTTTGGTTCGCGCCGCTGCGTACACACCACGCGCGGCGATTTCATGCGCGCACCGGCGCGCGCGGCGACGGCGGCGGGGGAAACTTGAAATGTCTTTTCTCGGTATCGCACACTCCCTCCCCGCGAATGCCAACTTTCGCATGGCCAACATCACGCCATGGTATTCGTAGAGTTATCGCATTAGACTTCGAAAAGCGTAAATCTAACTATTCGTGTCTTAATGTTCGACGAACGCAAAGCATGGTTGATCATTCGGTTACAATGAAGTGATTCCGCAAGCACTGAAAACAAAACAGACTCTTCATTACTAACAGAGATGATATTCACGATAGAGTTTAATCATCTGATACATGTGTTTGCAGAGGACGCTTTCGCATTCTTCTGAACAATGAGCTATTTTTTATTAACAGGAGTAGCGTACTGAATGAAGGACAGCGTGGTGTAAACGAATATAAGGAACGTAATTACAAAACCACTTGGATTCTTCTCATAGTTTCTATGTCGAAAAGCGATGAAGCACCTCTAAAACTTTGAAATATAATAAAAGACACTGTATGCAAGATAATATTTTTTCGTTATATTTACCACAGTTTCTGCACATCTTA
>BOPP01000019.1:8019721-8054459 GCA_017312745.1 Gryllus bimaculatus
ATTTTTTCATTACATTTACCATAGTTTCTGTACGTTATCAGAAAAGCAATGTATATTTTAACGTTTTTTCCCTTTCAAATATATGAAGTTCACAAAATAAGAAACAAAAATAACAGAGAATAGAAATTGGGCTCCCATTGATGAGAAAATAGAATTCCGCGCTGTACACCGTACGGGATCCGAAAAAAACAAACAAAATACGCTACGCCGTTTCCAGATGACCGCCTGAAGAGTTTCCCAAAATATTTTCTTTGGATGAGCGAGGTTGGCAACGCGGGCGCGTATTTTTCGCGCGTCGCGACGCAGCCGCGGGGCGGGGCCTAGCGGGGCGGGGCGCGTCCCCATGTTTGGGCTCCCGCGCCTCGATTCGCGTGCAAGGGTCCCGCGTCACGCGCCGGTGGCGGCGTTTGTTTGTTTTCGCCGCGTTTTAAAATATTTCCGCGAGAGTGCAGCTCGGCAACTGCGCAGTGCGCCTTAAGCGTCGTTGCTTCCCTGGAAACGGGAGATCGGATGGAGGGGGGCAGGGAGGCACCGTGCGTGGAAAAAGAAAAAAACGCCGCGTCGCAATGCGCCGCCACCGCCACATCCACACACGCGCAAGGGAAAGTGCGAGCTTCCATGAAAACTCGTTCGGACATACATGTGTCAACGGGTGCAACGTTTTGGGTCCATTTACTTGCAATATGTTTGCATTCTCATTCTACATCAACTGTGCATATAACGCAATTCACGCCTGATACAAAGAAAGGGCAAAGAGGCTCCTTTGCCGCCCTCAGAATATTGTATATTTTAAACTTGATAAAGGACCGCTATTCTTTTCCAATTTGTAAAATAACAATAACCTCAGAATATTGTATATTTTAAACTTGATAAAGGACCGCTATTCTTTTCCAATTTGTGAAAATTCTACCTAACAAAATGAGATATCCAATAACACACACTTCTCTAGAACCAATAAAACTATCTCCTATAACACTACAATAAATTAAATATTTTAACAAAAACAATCTTCGCGAATACTGCAATAATGTAGTATAGTATATACGGAGAACACAGTACAGCAGTTTTTTAAATTGCAAGACTATCAGGAAAGTTGCTGTTCAGTAGTGCAATTCTCGAAATGCAAATACTTAATAGAGAAGCGTCTTTTTGGAGCCTCACTATTTTATGATGCCAACTGTATCTTTAAAAGTCACACGCTAGCATGATAATTCAGTCGGTGCATGCAGTATGAGAATATGCGGGATATCACAATCAAATAGTTGCATTTGTCCGTCAAAATCCAAACTGTGATTTCTTTAATATTATTTCCCCAGAGCTCCGTGGCGTTTAAGGAATCCAAAGACACCTCTAACATGGCTGGAGGCTGCCTAGCTTTCTTTCAATTTCTGCCCGTATTGGAAATTTGTAATTTAGATATTTTCTAATTCTGAAATTAATTTTGGTCACTAAATTAGACATATTTTAAATGATTTCTCAAAATATTGACTCTGAATTTGATTAATTAACTTTACGTTTTCGAAATTATGACTTCGAAAGAAAAAATAATGTGTTATCAAAATTAATTCAAAGTATATCTGACAATATATCTATGTGCTCCATTGCTATTTGCACTCAGTAACCATTTCACTATTATATGGTTCTTCCTTTTTTTACTACGCTCTGTCCTAACAACACTTCTTTTAGCCCTTCCGCACAGCAGCAGTTTCCTTAAAGTCTGCTCATGCTGACCTATCCGAAAGTGCATACCAATCTCAGAATTGTTCGAGGCAGAAAATTAATCTTTGTGACTTATAACCTGGAAGAAAGCCGAACAGAAAACATATGCGCCCGCCCCAAGGGGCCAGAAGAAGAATGCCCAGGGGAAAGACAAACATCGCGGCGCAGCATCGCTCCTTCGCATCAGCAGCCGCATTCTTCGGGTCGGGGTCCGAGTGGTTTCAGATACTGGATTCCGTGTTTGCACTGCCTTGGCCCTGCCTTTGCTCGGTCGCCCGGGCCGAATTTCACCGAGCGATCGAGGGCTGAGGGAGGTTCGCCACTGACCGGGTGGGCAAAGGAGGGACGGACTGCCCCGGCGGGTGACAACAAACAACACGTTCCTTCTGCTCCGTTCTGGACAACTGACAACTGACACGCGGAAGGAAGGACGGAACGGGGAGTGAGATGCAAGACGCTACGGCGAGGAACACTCGTTAATTTTAATGGTTTTGAGAATGGGAGAAGTTTAGCGAGGTTCTGTGTGGATGAATAATGGAGGGGAAGAATTATTTCATAAGAAACATTCATAAAACAGAAAATGTATGAAAGTGGCATTAGAAATTAATTTCGGGGATTCTTATATCCTTGTCATAGTATGCACGAAAGGAAATATAAAGTTCCAAAAGTTCAGCGACCACTCTCACAGCGCAAACGTTACGTTGCGAGATGACAAAACGTTCGGTTGTTTATTCTGGCTGCTGCACTGGAGCGAACTTGAGGAAAGTGTTTTATGCAAAATAAAACAGAATTTAAGACCACAAAAATTGCTCTATTTTGATACAGGGAAAGTGGTCTCACATAATGTATTTTCAAAGGAAATTGATGAAAAAATATTATCTAAATGTAAGTAATATTCTGTATTGAATTTATCTTATTAGAATACTACGGTTAGGCAAACAGTGAAACACAAATACTCGTGTTATTCTAAACGAGGCCAATTAATCCAATCATACAAAAAGAAGAGAAGGGAGTTTCGCTGCCGGTGTAGAGAAGACGGATACAAGCGAGCCAAACAGGGCAACGGGGCGCGGGGAATGAAACGGAATGACGAGGGTTGAGTGCTTGGGCGAGGCCGCGGGCGCTGTCCCCGCAAGTCGCTTTGGGGCCTAAGTCCACAGGCGGGGGCGGCGTCACGCCAGATGCTGCTGCGGGCGCGGGGCGGCGGCGTCAAGCCTTCAGCTTCAACGAGGCGCGCGCGGTGCCCGGCGCGGCGCTCAAAGGCAATGCTATCGCGGGGGAAGACCGGCGTTTGAACCAATCAAGGCACCGCTCTGCGTGCGGACGTTGGTGCTGGACGGACTTCGACGCGCGCGGACAAAGGTATCCGAATTCCCTAAAACTTCTAAGATATGTATTCTAAACGAAATGTGATTCTGAACGGGAAAGCTGAAATCAAAAGCAAGAAGAGGCAAGAAGTAAACAATACTAGTTATAACTCTTAGAACGGTTGTAAACGTTATCTTTATTTGACTAACAAGATTTCAACCTCTGATTCCTAGATAGAAGGATTTTTGTTTCCTCTTCAGTGTTTTGTGGACATAATATTAGTTTTGCAAATCAATCATCCAATAATTTTTTTTTCTCCATCAGGTTGCATATTGATAAATGTTGTAATAGTTACCGAATAGGGATTGCAAGACTCATGATTCTTGCTAATGCTCTTGCATATTTCACTTAGAAGCCGTTCATAAATTAAGTAACGAAATTTGGAGTATTTTGAATACCCTTCCCGTGTAACGCACCCGAAACGTGCGAATAAACTCCCCCTACGTAATTACGTAACGCTTGCGGCACTCCCATATAAAAGCAAAAAGTAAAAATTAATTATATTTTAGTTAAAAAATGTATTCCTTTTAATGTTTTAGTATAAGTATTTCAACAAATGTTCAAAAATGTTCAACAAATATCAATGTTACATAACACTAAATATATACCGCCATAAATACTTTGCCCCTATGTAACGCAGCGTAACGCTGTCTCAAACCCCTCCTCCCCTCTTTAGTGTTATGTAATTTATGGACGACCCCTTATTACGACTTGCCCTTTTCAGATTCCGAAAAGGGTAGCTTAAGTTTCAAAAAAGTTCTTCCGTGATTTTTTTCTGCAATTTGATATGTTAAAAATTTCAATGTTTTTACAGGACACTAAGAACTTTATTTACGAGTTAGTTCTAACCAATTTCTTCTTTATCGTGGAGGTATTAACTGAGAAAATTGACGATGCACGATTAATTAAAAAAACAAACAAAAAACTAGTCAAGTCGGGCAAAGATGGCCGCTTTTTGTACCCCCTTGAAAATACTGATAAGCATCGTCCTCCCGCGACACAATTTTCAATAACCTCCAACCACCTGCCGCCAGCAGGATCGAGAAGATTAACCGAAGATTGCGATGCGCTATCGCCCGACCTCACGATGTTTATGCAAAACAGCTTCGTCCTCTCGCCGGCGGCAGCGGTGCCGTCGCCTTCTTTTGGCTGCGGTTACGCAACGCGAAGCTGCGCTGCGGAGTTTCTGCTCCATTAGGCGGAGAGGGCCAAGAGGAGCGGCGGAAACAGGAAATGAAAGGTAAAAATAAACGAGAAAATGGAAGGAAACAGGGTTGTTGAAACGAGGTTTAGAATACAGAAGCAAGAGAAAAAAAATGTTACGAAGAAATGAAAAACAAACGAAAAAAATAAAACGAATAAAAAATGGATAACAGGATAGATACATAAAACTGAAAGAATATCAAAAATAGAAAACTGGAAACGACATAAGTGCGAAATGAAGATGACGATATGCAAATAATGATAGTTTTGCCAGAAGATCGATTTGATATAAAAAGAAACAAAGACAATTCTGAGGAATCGGGCATAAAGGAAGACGGTTTCGTAAGAAAAGATCGGACGGCAGGAAGTCGTTATAGGAAGTGTGAAGGCGAGTATTCAGAGTCGTAGATTACAGGAAGACGGAAACCAAAACGAGCCACGGTGAAACAAGATGGAAAGAGACTGGCAGCGGTGGGGAAAACGGAATACGGCTAGGAGTAATGCATGCGGGAAGGCCGATAGCGGAGGCGGAAGCCGCGGAGAGAGACTGCGATGGAGCCGCGCGCAGCGATTCCGTCGCCTTAAGGCCGCCGCCGCACGCACGCATCCACGAAGGCGGCGATCTGCGTTCGCGACAACCGGGGGAAAGCATCGCGAGTATTTACTTGGCTGTCCGGGTGACGCCGCGTCTATGGTGAAGGTGCCGACGTTTCGGTCGCCATTCTGCGACAGCTAAGAAAATACTGATTCCGGCCTCGGAAGCCTATGCTCTAAGCATCGCGAGGTCGGCGCGGAGCGACGACGGATGCAGGGATGCGACGAAGATGGCAATCATTTCAAAACATCATTTTATTTTTATTTTTTATACAATCATCGACGTATTTAACATCGAGCTTTTTAGGTACATTGTTTTTTATGTTTTGTTGTTTTTTTGAAGCCGATGGGGATGGCTCATCACTACTCGCGAGGCGCGCTGCGGCGAAAGAGGAGGCGGTCAAGGCCCGAGAATTTAGGCGAACGAGTATTTAGCGTTTCCGGGCACGTCAGATGAAATGGTCGCTATTCCCGTAAATGTCATGCATTTCATTACCCAGCAGGAAGCAGGGTTCCTTCCCCACTTGAACGTGGGATCGGCGCCGACCTACATATCGGCTTGCAACGATCGGCGTCCCCGACCGGAACAAGCTCTAAATTCACGGCATGTATAGTTCCAAGTAAATGCAAGTGTTTATAAGTGTTCGTGTGAGGTCCTGGAGGGGGCAAGGATGAGGAACGAAAATTCGCGCGTGGTCTTTGGCCAATTTACTAACGTATTACCAAATGTACATGGTACTGATCGGAGAAACCACGCGAAAACTCCCGATCAGAGCAGCCCGCGCTACAATAATCCTCCAGCTTCAGCCGGCGGAGCGACTGAATTCGACCCGGCTATGTGCAACTCGAGGCGAATATTCGCCACTGTCGATATTCAGTGTTATCGCAGAGGCAACGGCATTGCACTGCCATCGGTGGCAATCTGCCTGCGCGAGAACCAGAGGGAAAGCATCGGGAGGTCAGCGCGGAACGTCGCGGCGGGAGGCCCGGCTCGGGGCGGAGCGGAGCTCAGCGGCGAGAGACGAGGCGGAGAAGGACCGAGTGACAGCGCCATCCAGCGCGGCACCTGTCGCGCGACGCGCTGTCCATAAACGCGAGGCGTCGTGTCGGGGCTCCTTCCCTGCCGCGCTGGCGGCGGACGCGGGGGAAAAACAAGTCGCTGGAAGAAGACACTCCGGCGACGTGTCGCTCATGAGCTCGTTTACTTCTCCGCGTCCGCGCCTGCGGTGGCAAAGGGAATTTCTTCGATTCCCGAGAACTCCGCCATCGACACGCAGGCCTGTCTTTATAAGGAGTTCACTACCTCGTTCACCAGAAAAAAAATAATATTTCTCTAAGACTATGCGCCCGAGAAATTCTGCTGCATGGGACATATTTCGTGATTTTTAATTAGCACTTCTCTTACATTTTTTACATGGCATGGTCTGTTCAAAAAAATCTCATTTCTATAAATGATATGTAATTTTCGCTTCAACTTAGAAGGAGGGAATTCGCATAAGCTTTAATGTGGTAAACAGTCAAAGATATTTAATAAAAACAGTAAAAATATAAGCGAACAAATAAAAATAGTAACAATTTATATTTAATGAAAACACAAAAATCAAATATACGTGCAAGTATATCGGATGTTACTTACAAATCGAGTATCATCTGTGTTAGGTTACGCACCGCTCCCGCATCGCCTGCCAGGCGCGCTGCAATGTGTGCAGTTCACGTAAGGTGCTCGACAAACGAAAGCGGCCGCGGCTGCGTTTGCGCTGGGCCGGCGGGGAAGTTACGTGTCCATCTTGCGCACGCGCGTGAACGAGAGATCTCGGAAGTCATGCGGGGGCGGCTTGCCTGCCTGCCGGTTCGTCTGTCACTCGCTAAAAATAACACTCGCGAAAGAGCCGCGCCGCGGTGCGGGTTCCGCGTCATTCCACTTTCGCCGCCCTCGCCGCGGCGACGCGCCGTTTCCGCGCGGGCGCGCACCTGTCTCCCGCGGCCGCCGCCAGCGCTCGGCAGATGAAATGGGCGTTTTTGGGCCGGCAGACGCTAAGAAGCGTTTGCTATGGACACGGTCGGGCGCGGGGCGGCGCAGTGCGGCGCGGGCGGGGGGGTGGCGCGGGCCGGTGTGAGCGGCGGCGGGTGGTGTGGGCGGCGCGGGGCGATGTGAAGCGCGCGGGGCGGCGCGGGGAGGGGGGTGCGACGCGGGGCGGCGCTAGGCAGCGGCGGGACGGGCAGCAGCGGGCGCGGGGCTGTGGGGCCGCGCGGCGCGGGGGCGGGGCGGCGCGGGGCGGCGGCGGCGCGGGGCCGGCGCTAGCAGCGCGGGACGGCGCGGCGGTGGGGGGCGGCGCGGCGGCGGGGCGGGGCGCGGCGCGGGTGGCGCGGGGCGGCGAGTCGAAGGCTTGCGCAGAGTCTAGGGAAACCGCGGAGAAACCCCGCAGGACCACCCGCCGAGGCCGCCGGCCACTCCCGGCGCATGCGCCGACGACGCACGCGCATCTCATAAGCGCACCTGTTTCCTTGGCGAGGCCACGGACGCACCCAGAAGCGTTTCTTCGATGGAACGCTTTTTTTCTGAAATGTCGAATGTGAAATGCGCAACGATAAATAATCCAACTGAATTACCTATAAACTCAATATCCCCTATAGCTATTCCTTTAATTCACAGATTATTTTAATACATCATATCATTTAAAAATGAGTGTTAGTATTTACTTGTGTGAAATTTTAACAGTTAGTTATTACCAGTTCCTAAAAATCTTCATTGAAGAATTTCATTGTTCTTGGAAATAGAAATGTCTTGGTAAAAATGTAAGCCATGACTTTACAACTTCGACACGAAACGTGACCTAATTACGAGTTGCTTCAATACAAGGAATATGAAAAATGTAATGATTTAATAGTCTATAAGAGATGAAATCAATTGTATGCAATTATTTAAACAAACTTTACCAATATATTCAGGTCGACCCTCTTGAGTGGATATGGCCAAACCATTCTTATCTTGAACATTCATTATACGTAACCCAGTTTTAGTGAGCAGGTTAATGTGAGAGGTGAGTTTTATAATTCTAGTCGCTTTTTTGTTGCTATTACGAGTATCAAGAAAGAGGAAGTATTTAGCCTGAAAATAACGAGTTCATCCGTTACATGAAATGAAGACAAACAACATATATTCGCTTTTTAAGTATTTTTTTTAAAAGTCGCATTAACAGCTAGGTCAGTAGCGGCCACTATAGATAAACGATATGGTTAACAGTATGATGTGATATGGTGATGGTGAGGGGTGAAAGGACGAACACAAATACAACCATGCCCGAGGCGGGACTCGAACCCGCGATCTTTCAGTCCGAGATCGCTACGGCATTACTGCCTGAAAAATCACGGCCTCCCGAAACACATGGCATGTTTGTACAATATTTTCGTACTCGATATTATGAAAATAAATTCGATACAATGTTTTGATTTCATAACGGACAAATCAATGAATAGAAAACCAAGTCATTAACCGGACAGTACTTGAATAAAATAATTTATATCAACACCGATAATGTAAAAATGTATGATCTTATCAGTTCACGGATCCCATTAAAAGACGAAATTGCAAATTGATAAAACTGATTGACTGGTTAGAATGTTTCTTGAAATACTGAAGCATTCAATTCAGTCATCCATAATTCAGAGTAGACACGTCTGTATGTTTAATTCTCTACGCTCTACCAATTAGAAAATATATCCAAAATCTACTAAAGTATACTAAATAACTTTTTAAGTGACTCAAAATTCATAGCAATCCCTTCAGTCACCTGACTGTAATTTTCCAAAGATAATGCATATCAAGTTTACCATCTCAACAAATGTAATTATATTTGAAGCTAAAGTAATCAATACAACGTTATGCTAAGACATACATATTCGACAAACATTTAGTTGCTCTAACTTTGGTAGCAAAATCCATCATTAGTGTTAAATTCATACCTCAGCCACCTCCAGCAATCGTAAATATCAGCACGTTATACTCCTCAGAGGCACACAATACTTCGTCGAGTACCCATGTCAACACACGAAGAGCGGATGACAACAACGAAAGGTGCACAGATCCACGCACTTCACCGCCGACAACACTCGAAAACACGCTCGCCGGGGCGGGAGCCGGCCGCCGCGGAAGCACGTGCTGCTCGGAAGGCGAGAACGCCGACTGAAGAGCGCGCCGCGCGCCTGCCCACTCGCCGCTCCGGGGGAGGACGCCGCCGACCGGCCGCGGAAACGGCCGACCGCGGCCGAAGGGCCTGCTGACGTCCGCCGTCTGTTATCGCCGCCGCATTCGAGCGGGGCGGCGGCGGCGGCGGCGGCGGCAGAGGACGAGGCGCGGGCGGTGGCGCCAGCAGGATAAACGCAGGGCGCCCCGACCAACTCCCGACGATTGTTTACCCACTGGCGGGCCAGTCTAGCGAAGCCACTTTTCTCCGATAGGATTCTACATGGAAACGGTTTAATGCAGTCGTTGGATCCTGGGGAGACGGAGATGTCTCCCCTCGCACAAAACAAACAGAACAGGAGAAAACGCAATTACTAAACAGACACTTCATACACCTCAATTTCCGAGAGTCACAAAAAGCAGAAAAACACGATGTGCGATGAATATCTTGAACGTTGTTTACTGCCGGTTTCGGCGAATAATTATTTTTCTTAAAATAAAAGAATATACAACAAGGTAAGAGTGACGAAAACGTCATAACGTGCACTGCATACGCAGAAGAGCATTTTTACAACAATAACTCGTAGTTTCCTGGAAGGTGAGCGATGTATTACAAAAGAGATTCATAATATTTACTCATTAATTATCTTTTGACGTAAGAGTGATAGGAGCTTGACGTCAAGACAAGTCGCATTGTCTTCACGTGTATGTATTATATTAACACATCCATGAAATTTCAATTTTAAAAACGTAGGTGCAAACACCTTTTCATAAATAATTGAAAAAAACAACAAATTAATGTTTTCGATGTTCATTTGGGATGTCTCCGTACTCTTCATTCTGATGCATTTCCCACAATTTAAATGACAGTTTTTTACTATTTTCCTCATGATTGACTAAACAGTCCGTAACTACCAGCTCCTCAAAAAGTTATGTATAAAATATTTTGTTTTCATGGTTTTTTAATGTAAGGAGAAGCCATTATTTTCTATTTAACTCGATATATCACCTTTACATTCTAGTAATTTGCTGAACATTTGCCCTTATGAAACTCAATAAAAATTAACAGCATAAACCCGGTAAGTAAGAATTATAAATAGGCATGATGTGAAGAAAAGATGGCAATGACGCAGGCAAGCAACGGGATGGGAGAGACAGAGAAGCAATCGCGAAGAGAATTACCTGCCTCCAGGCCAACGCACGTTCATGCTGACGCACTTTTTCTCTTCATAACACGAACCTACACAGTAGACATCACATTAAACGTTATCTCTATTACATTCTGCCCGAATACAACGAAAAGAAAACAGTTCCCAAGCTCCTGTTCTGTATCATTCACTCTCAGATGAATCATCAAATGAATTACTCAGGTGGTCGCCAAAACCGTAATCGAGCACAACACGCGTCACAGCTATAAACCCAGAACCACAACAAACTCCACCAGAAACAACTTCCCTCCCGCTTCGCTGAACTCCCGTGACACCAGGAAAGCTGGGGGGGGGGGGGGGNNNGGGGGGGGGGGGGGGAAGGCTCTATCGGCGCGTGTGAGAAAGAACATAAGGAACGCACGGAGGTGTAGGGAAAGTCGTCAACACAGGTGGCGAAGAATGGAAAGGGAGAGGCGGGGATTACGTAGATTGAAGAGGGAGATAGCGCGAGCTTCGGAAGCCGAAAGGTCATCGCAAATGAGTTAAACACCAAGACTCCCATCGCTCAAAACAAGAGAGATGCGCACGACGATGCGCAGGAAGCAGCCACCCAACGCAGTAGTTTCGTCTCTTCCTCGTCGACGTACATCCGGTCGAAATGTGTTGTGATTGCCGACATGCAAAAGAACGTCGCCATAGAGGATTAGGCATATGACCATATATGAATACATCAAGGATATCCGGATAAATTCAGAAGTTTCTTATCTAAAGTTTAACGGATATCCTCTTCCGCACATATGCATTCATCTGGCGAGAAATATACGTTAGATATTGTGGAAAGTTTTTGTATACGGATCTTCAAGAAACTTCTAACCATGTCAATGATCTGATATATTAGTAGTACAAATTTTTTGAAAATTAGTTTAAGTCAACCCACTGTATATCAAGACAAACTTAACTAGATATCTTTCCTATTCACTCAGTTATTTGACCTTAGTTGTTTTTTTTAATATCATTATCAAAAGTAGTTTTGTAGTAGTAATAGTAGTACAGGTAGTAGCAGCAGTATTCCTCTGAATTTGATACTGCACAAGGCAGACGAAAAGTCTCGAAGGCTTCGGACTCTAGAACTCAGACATGTTCGGTACATCACTGATGCGCTCTCAATAGCAAAGTTCTTACCTTCTACCCTCTCGATCAAGTGAAGCAAACCCCAGTGATACTGTCTTACAAATACATTATTTTATTATTTAAGCTATATTAACTTTTAAATCTCGTTACTGGAACTGGAAAACACTGGATGTCTACAAGTGTGGTCAACAGAAAATTCCAGACATTATATTGGAGTTTCACACGAGCTTTTTTCATGAAAAGTGTTCTTGAGAAAATAAATTGTACCTTCTGACCAGAAATAAACATTTTTTAAGTATTTTAAGCTAGAATATGACCTCGAAATACAGGTTGACATATTCCAGAGAAAAGAAATAGGTTAAAAACACACATGTGTTTCACCTTTTATAAACTCTCGCTTTTCCTTATGTGCGTGACGTGAATTAAGACAAATACATATACAAATTCGCGCTAGTTTCTCTACTTCTCAGTAACAGGAGGAAAGAAGCGAGCGTTGCAGCCTTCAGGCTCCAGCAGGTCGGAGAGGGGCGGAATGGGAGTGGAGAGGAATCCACATTTGATTTGGAATCTCCCCACTGTCAATGTGCGAGAGTGGTGATGGATACCTCTACGAGAAAGTTTTTTTTAATTTTCACACTGTTCAAAGATTCAATAAAAGATTTCAATAGGCGCTCCGTCAATAAGGAGATATGAACGATTGCATCATTCCTTCATCATTACTTTATAATAGCTTAAAGCTGACTAGCGCGGTCAAACAATGTGACAAAACGGATAATCCATCTGCATTACGAATGCTTTCCCTTTCGCATCACCTTTATTACACACAACCAAGAGATGTTATAATATCGAGAGAACGAGTATTACAATTAATTATACCTTATTACATCGTACAGAGAAGAAAAGCAACACTGAACAGAAGTGTGTCAATTTTCGAGTTTCGAAAAATGCAGAAAAATTAGAGCACTTCTTTGACCACACGAAAGAATATGTACGGCTTTGGGCTCTACAACCGTCCTATGCCACTGTAGCTGCAAGCAGATTGTTTGGTTTTAGCGATGGAAACGGATGCTGGCTCAGGAGCAGGTGGGTCAGCGCCCGGACAGGTGACTGCCGGGTCCGTACAGCACTTCGTCTGCCGCTTCCCAGAAGCAGCCGTGTCGGGGAAAACCGACCGCAAGGTACTGAGAAGAGTGATCTCACCTCACATCTGATTACCGATCGCCAATAGGGAGAGCGATGTGCTCAATTCAAGTCTCGGAAAATCTTGTGAGAAGTTAACATGGTTGAAGCTAGAAATTCTCGTGAATTATATTTATAAAACGCAAAGTGGGATGATCTGCTCATAAAGCATAGACACCAACCGTAGCCGGTTTTTAATGTGGTTGCAGGAACAATACTATCGTTTCAGCGAAAGTTACGTAAGCGAGCTCCTCTTATACATGATCGTGGGTCATCGGAGTGCCTACCTCTCACGACTAAATGTTTACAAAACGTAATTAAAATATCTTTTAATTTCTAATGAGAATTCTAGAAGAAGGAAAAAAAATTCGCACTCAATTTCTTACTAAGATAAAGACATTCATCGCTAGAAAGAAATATAATTAAAAATTATTACCCAACTTCCAAGAACAATTTTCTTTCACAGATAAAACGTTTTTGAAAATAAATACCAAAACCTTCCGTCTTAAACCATTTTTATCGTTTATACATGCGGTAATTCATTACGTCTGTTTTCCATCTCTCGCCAGTCGATAAACTCCCCATATAAGCCACAATTCCTTTGAACTGAGAGACGGGGCAGGAAAGAGAGAATAAAAAGGTGTTTACGTCGATGTTATTTTCCTTCAGCTGAGAGACGAAGACGAGTGGTAGATTCGTCCAGTTAACATTCTTGTGGCCGCTATCTGTATTCCGAAGGAAACAGCTGGAAGCGGCGCCGCCCAGTAGGCGTGGCGCGTTCGCGCGGCGGACACTCGGCGCCAGCCTCCGAAATGGGAGACACAGCCACGTCCCGCCCGAAGGCAGCGACAGAATCGGTCCTGTTCCGGGGTGCAAGGGACACCGAAATTTGTTTTACTGAATTTCATCAAAAGACAGGTAATTCGAATCTAGGCGAAACGATAGTTACGTGTCTGTAGCTGCATATTCCCTACGAAAAACGTTATGAGGTAGAGCTCGGTTTGTAGGTTTGTACAAGAAGCAAGAGCAGGTGTCAACGTAAGAACACATTGAGAGCAACTTATCGATATCTAAGTCATTAAGGAACGAAACATTAAAAAAAATACTACTTACAATTCAATGTGGAACTTCATTTATTTAGGAAGTGGTAGTGAGAAGGCCCGAAACCTATAGGACAGAGCGGATTGGGATAGGTCATTATGATTTTAATATCCTTTTATTTTTATTTTCCTCCATATACTGTAGTATTAGGAGTTATTTTTACAATATCATCAATCATCACAGTGTCTACTGAACTACTGGTGTAGTGAACTACTGAATGTACTGAATATATCAATACATCATAGTGTATTGGAATTACTTCAACCATCTCCTTGATTCCTTTACTCTGTCGTCCCATCTAACCCCTCTCTACCTTACTTATGCAACATAATCTCATCAATAAAATTTGTTGTTTTTTAATATTAGATTTGGTTCAAGAACAAAAGAAAACGACCCAATTATGTTCGATTGCCGAGGCGTCTGGTCATCAATAGAATAAAAATGAAAGTGGTGTAGAACGAGAAATTGATCAACCACTGACCACGAAGGAAAAAATTGATTTCTTGGTTTCAAGAATCCGCACTGATAAAAATTTATTATCAATAAGTGTAAAGTAGTGAAAACTAAATAATTTTTACACCATCGCATCTGAGATCTTCGGATGTAATCGGAAGGTGAGAAGTGTATCTAGGAACCACTGACATTGTCTTCCAGTACGAGAGCTGAAAAACATATCAGTCCAACACGAAACCTGCCACTATCTGAGCGGCCAAATATACAGCCATGTCTAAATCGTCGCAAGGAGATGGCAAGTGGATGGGGCAAAGGAAGAAGGGCGGGGTGAGGCGGGTCAGAACGAGGCTGGGAAATAAGGTACAGAGCGACTACGGGACGTGTCGAAATCCGAGTGGGGGAAGGCGGAACACGACGAGACGAGGTGGGATCGACCGACTGCATGGAATCAACGGGCAGGGCGGGACGGACGGGCGGGAAGCTCGGTGGAGAGGGGCGAGACGAGCGGGCGGGGTAAGGCGGGCTGAGGAGGGCTGAGGCGAAGCGGACTTGAGTAGTGCAGTGGAGAGTGGGGCGGTGCGAAGCGGGGCGGGTGGAGTGGGAGGAGTAGGCTGGGCGGGTGGGTCGACAGCGGAGGGATGGGGCATGGGAGGGGACAGGGGCGAGGCGGGGCGGGGTGGGTTCGAGCCAGGAGGGATGGGGCGGGGAGGGGAAGGGGCGAGGCAGGGCGGGGTGGGTCGAAGCAAGGAGCGATGGGGCGGGGAGGGGAGGGGCGAGGCGGGGGGGCGGGGGGGTGGGGTTGGGTGGGACAGCCGGTGTGTGGACGGCCGGGGGGAGCGGAGCGGGGCGGGGCTGAGGCATGGTGGGCGGGAAGTCGCCGGTCTAGCGAGGAGAAAGCAGAGCGGGGAGAGGGTGATGGAAGGGAAGTGCAGCGGGGCGGGCGGAGCGAGCCGGGGCGGCGGGCGGAGCCCGGACGAGGTGCGTGCGGGCGTGCCGTGGCCCGCGGCGACACGCAAGGCAGCTCCAGGAGGATCGCCCTCTGGCGCCCAAGATGCCCCCGCTGATAACGAGGGCAGCGCCTGATTCGGCAGGCGGGTCGCGCCGCGACGCTTTCGATATCGTCGCCGCCGCCGCCGGCGCGACGGCCGCCGGAATCCGTAAACGAGGCTGGCGACGAGAGCCCCCAACACCGCGGGAACACCTGTTCCCCGGCACTCGCTTGAATATTCATTTGGACAAGCTGCGCGAGCGCTGGCTGTAGCACTCCCGAACAGAGAGGGTGAGCGGGGATTCTTTTCTTGCGACAAGGAAGATACCATTCAGTGACCTTCGAGTGGTTTACGTAGAGATTCGGGTTTAAATGTTGTTGGCGTCGGGACTACATTTACAAGGAGTTCCAAAGATAAAAGTTTGTAACTTGTAAATACTAATTTGCCTAAAGTGATTTTTCGCACAAACGTAAAAAAATATATGAATGAGATAAACATCTTTTGAGGCGTTGGAGTAGTGTAATCCAAAGTTATTAACAATTCGTACCAACGACTGTTAAACAACAAATTATTTTCAGGATTTGTAGTAATGATTTTGGGAGCAATCCGCATGTGCTGCCTGTCATTTAATTTATTTCACTTTCTGCAACTGTGATTTAGTAAATTTCAGAGATTGACGAACGTCATGACGTACGACCTCTCCCTTTTTAATGTATTGTTATTAGTGTAGCAGACAAAATAGACACTTTGTCATTTTAACATCAAATACGCTTTTAACTACTTCTCGTCAAAACTGTTAAATCCCTTAGAAAGAAATTCGCATCTCGCACTATAAGGCATGTTTCCATTCTAAAGTTTAAGATATTGTGTTTCTGGTCAGAATCTTGGCTCTCAGCTCAAAACCCACAAGATTGGCAAAAATCATATGCAAATGCAAAACCCTTTTCCCTGACGAACATTGGAAATCCTCGTGAACACTATTTTGGCGCAGGAAGCTCGTAGAGGAGCGGATGAGGTGTGGGGAGCGTCTACCGATATTCTTATCAATGAGCGCGTCCCCGACTCAACAGCCGTCGGCGGACCCTTCACGCCGACAACCTGCCCACCTGCCCGCCCGCTGCAAGTGTCGCGGAGCACCTACCATTTACTTAAAGGCTGATATGTGAAAAATGCCGGCAACAGCGCTCTCTCTGTAATCCATCGAACAATGAACGGGGAAATGTATTCGGCTCACGATTATGCCGCGGGGCCAGGAAGTGATAAACCGCTTGCGTGCGCGCTTTGGCCAATCTCGCTACGCCTTATTGGAAGCGCGTTGCGGCCAGCGCGTTTTACATACTACTACATGCGTGCGGCCACACTAGTGTGATGGACGTAATTCTGGCCCGATTCCGGAGATTGTAATATTGGAGTGGCGTCTACGTCGCAAGAAAGGGGTTTGAATGTACCAAAAGAAAACGGACATATACCCAATGTAAAGAACCAGCCATTAAGATAATTATTACCACGAAGTGCTCCGAAAACTTAAAATTACCAGAAAGAAAACGTGCCTAACTTATTTAAGTAAGGCAAGAGATTTTTCAACCATGGTACAATATGAGGAATCATACGTTCTCCTAAAAACAACTGAAGGTCCAAATTTAAAAATTACAAATCAGCGAGGATGCTTCTTGACGGAAGATTTGCACTTACTACGCCAAGGAAAATTTCCCTCTCGACACTTCAAAGTAATCTATGGAAATTTTTTAACCTGATTTTTATTAAGGGTAAAAACGATAGTTTTAAAAAAAAGCGTCAGTCATTCCAATCTCTTTTTTATAGCACAAAACGCACCCGTTTATTGTTCGTCACATCAGCGCTTTGATAGGCACTGCTCTGACGCAATAAATTTCTATCCGCGAAGAAAATTCGCAGGCGCCCGACCGAACCCAGTATGTTCGTCCACGGTTTACGTACGAAACTGGATTCACAAGGCGCCGCGGCGCGGGCGGGGGCGGGGGCGGGGCGGGGGCGGGCGCGCGCACTTGCAGAGGGGGTGCCCTTGCCTCGTTCCGGCGCCCGGCGGGCGCCCACTCCCGCGCCGCCTGTGTTTACTCCGCGCGCCACGGCGGCCGGGGCGGTTAGCCAACGGGCGCCCAGCATCCACCTTGCACTTCTCGCCGCCCCTTCCCCTCCCCCACTCCCCCGCGCCCGCGCAGCCACTCCACGCGGCACGGCGCGACGGCGAGAAACATTTTGCGCGCTCGCAACGTGGCCTCAAATCCAAACTCGGCGATATTCTATTCGAAGAACGTTTACTTCACATTAACCCTCGGGTGCGTGACTGGCGCTTTTCACTTATCAATAGTTAATCCACAGAAAAGTGGGTTAAAGATACGAAACCGTGTTCGGAACAATGTTGCCAAATCATTCGGAAAATTGCATTTCAATAACTGTGGACTACTTTTAAGAAATCTATTTTACACTTCTGACATTTTGTGCGAGAAGATTATCGAGCACTTTGATCGATGACAATATAATGCAGTTTTGTGTCAGGTACACAAACTAGATCTCAGGAAAAAAAATGTTCATATTTTTTGATCACGAAGGATTTAAAATTTACATTAACTTAAATTCGTTGCTGCTTTTCAAAAGCTTGCCAATCATGACAAAGGAGTTGCAAGCGACACCTGACTCAGTGGGCGAATGGAATGCATATGACAACAAAGGAACACGAAACAAAGTTCTCACATGCTACGGGAGCTCTTCCCGCCGTCCACATGTGGCGCACCCCCGCAGGTTCTGGGTCACCCTGCCCTTCGCCAGCGCGCTGCACTTGTCACGTCCCTCCATCAACCCCGACGTAAACATCTCAGCCCCTACAGCGCGCCCCTTCCTCCCCCAAGGGAAGAACCCGTCGGACGCAGCTAGGGAGGGCGACCGGGGTTGAGAGACACTCTGACTTTCTAACTTTTCCCTTCTCAAGTATCAATCACAATTCAAGAAAGAGTCGTGGGAGTATGGTGTGCCAATATATCAAAAAATACGATTAATATTTTAACAACTATCATTTTATCCAATTTTAAAACTCATCGACACTTAAAAAGATGTTTCCGTTTCTAAATACAGATTTTCAGATATTTAATTTTAATTACGTACATTGTGCTACATAATTAAAACGAATCAACAATGCACTTAGAAGCGACGATCAAACTAAAATTATCAATTTAGTTTAAAAATTGAAATAATTATTTTGCACTAGCCATACTTTTTTCAACAGTAATTCGTGAGCAGTAATGCATATAAAAATTACAAAGTTTATTACGAAGAGTAAAGTAATAAAGTAAAACTGCTGCGGTCATTTTGTTTTCTTTCTAACACATGTTGCCAATAAAAACTATATGGGACGTAAAAGTGCGCGTAACCGTTCGCAAGCACTATTTTCCCCCCGTCGCTAGGCGAAACAAGCGTTGGAAAAAGCTTGCAGACAACGCGGCGGGGGAGAGGGGAGGCGAACACATGTTTCAGCCATCGCCTCGCGCCCGCCAGCCGGATGGGGGGCTGTAGCCGGGGACGGCGGCGGCGGCGGCGGCGGCGCGCGTTTTTGTCAACATAGGGACCTCCGCTGCGACGTCGTTTGACGTGGAGGGCAGGGAGGGAGGGAGGGAGGGCGTTGGTGCGCACGCAGGGCTCGTGGTACGGGTACGGATACCAAGGTGGCCAAACAATTCGCTCGCTGATATTGTATGATCATTCCCTAGAATTTCTGAGAAGTTTCTTCGCGAAATTTCCATATGATACAAGATAGATTCCTCTTGTTATTATGTCATCTAATAATATCCAGATAATATATTTTTGCTTAGAAGTCCAGGAGCTGCGAACGCAATATGTGATCATGAGCACAGCATATGGAGGATTCACTTCTACTTTTAAGAGCATTCTGGATGCGGAACAAGGCCTATGGAGAGAGTTGTTAAGAGAACGTGATAGAACAGGGATGGATTAACAATGTGAAGGGGTAAATGAATGTCCACGAGAGCAGAATCATATTTTAACTAATCAAACCTGATAACTGCAAGATATTTTTCCTATCAAAACATACGTTTCTGCATTTCCCAATGTTCTTCCTATGATTGGGCATTTTGAAGGCGCGGGCTGTTCGGTAAGCAGGATTGAGCGATGCAGGGCGAGGCTGGGCGGACCAGAGATTGGCTGGGCGAGACTAGACGAGACGGGACTGGATGGGGTGGGGCTAGACGGGGGTTACTGGACTGGACAGGGTGGGTCAGGACTGGTCGGGACGGGAAGGGACTGAGCTGGAGGGGTCGGGTGAGAGGAAGGCATAACATGGCGGGACGATGGTAGTTGGGCGTAGGCGAGCTGGTCCCTGGGCGGGAGAGGGCGTTGGGAGGAGGGGGGCGTGTACGCTGGGACTTGGGTGGCGTGTCATATTATGAGCGTAGCGAGAAGGGAGGTGGGGGGGAGAGAGGGCGGGAAAGGGCATCGAGGCCGAGGGAAGAAATTCGCAGCTGCGGCACTGGGTGTAGTTCTGTCGGGCGCGCGCAACTTGTTTACAAATACGAGGGGCGGCGCCGTTTGTCTCTGCCGTCTCTCGCACGGCGGCGGCCGGGCCGCCCGGCGGGGCCCGCATCCCCGCGCCATCCAGCGGCCTTCGCCTTGACGGCCAGCCGGGCGGCCGGCCGGGCGTTGGGGTGGGCGTCGCTGGCGGTAGTGGGCAGTGGCAGCAGCCTAGTGATGCATGGGAGCGCCCGCTCGCCCTTCCTCCGGCCTCCGACGGCGGCCAAGCGCTGGTGGACGACGGTGGACGGAGAGAGACAGGAAATGGAGGGAGGTGCAAGAAGAATATTCTCTCGAAAAGTAAACCGAATCAGCAAAGCAGAGGACAGAGGCGGGAGAACTTCAACCAGTGCAAGCGATGGGCTACATTTAATAGCGCAATATTAAATTTGCATATTCCTTTTATTTGCTGTCGTAGAACTTGTGGTTTTACCACAAAGGAAAGGTTCAGAGAGTTCAGTCTCAAGTTTAAACTTTTGAAGATATCGAATCTTGTGGAAAGGAATACAGTACGTATTCCTCCATTTTTTCATAGCTCACTAGTGGCTTTAGTACCCAGACCAACAGTACTCTCACCCCTCCATCGTAGCCCACACAATTATTTTATTCTTTTGAATTTTTTTTATCGTCAGCAATAAATAATGAAAATATCAATACTTTAATATCCCAACTAGCTTTGCGTGCCACCTCCGGTGCATATTCTCTTGTTTGCAGTTTGATTTGTGCTTTGCAAGTACACAATAAAAATAAATTTTAAGTATATTACAGTTGCCCATTTTAGAGCGTAGAAAGTTACATGAAAATGTGTCGATTGTTATAATTGTTCACATTTTGGTTTCATTACGAAAGTATGTTTAATTATTGAAAATCTCATGAATGGAATCGTTACTAATCATGTAAATGTAAAAAATAGCGTAGATGTAATTCACAGCGCTTTACCAATGTACTCGCATTAAAATCATTGACAAACATGTGAATTTTAGAATTTCCTCAAAATATCCAAAAAGGAACCGGCTGAGAATTGTGACAATCAATTTGTCTCGACGCGAGGAATAGAATGAGCTACTGGCCACCTCTTTAGATGTTGTAAGTCATCCAAAATGCTTTTTAGTTGTTAAAAAACAAGTTTTTTTACACATTTTTCTTATAGCCTTCTGAATGGTTTGGCAAAAAATGACCTTTTCCCCCACCAGGTCACAGAGAGGTGTCGAGAGAACACCTCATTTGTCTCAACTGGCAGACATTAAGGGGTCTAGCTGTGAGTGACGGACGTTTGCAGGTTACTCGAGTATTATTTCCGGAGGCAATTAGTAAATCGGGCCCTACACATCGGTAAGAAATATTGATACTTTTCTTCGGAGGCGGCAGAAACACTGCCCTTGCGGCTGACAACCGACGCGAGCAGATGCTGTAAGCTGCGGGGGGGGGGCGGCGAGCTGCAGAAGGCGACTGCTGAGGACAACCGTGGGCACGGCGACGGCGGTAAGCGCTGGTGATCAATCTTCTCGCTCCAAGTGACTGGACTCCCCCCGAGTCAACCCCACCTCCGGGCCGCCCCCTGCCCCGCCCCCGGCCCTGCCCCTCGCACGGCGACGGCGGCCGATCGCGACAAGTGTTTTCGCTTTGCTACGCCGCAGCCGCGCGCCACCGAAGGGCTCGTTTTTCCACCGGCCGCCGCCGTTTCGAGCGACGCGGCGCGCAAGAGGCGGTCGCGAGAACGCTTACGCCAACTGCAGTCCACTGCCTACCATGTGGCTCAACATTCTCACAGAAACGTCAGCGCTGAAACTTTTTTCCTCTGTTATAACCTCGACTGTTAAAATTAAATTTTCTAAGTATTTTTCAAATCTGTAACACACCGAAAACAATATAAGCACGAAGATTTTTTCACGATTATTTTACTATCAAAAACTGAACGATAATTATTAAAATAAAAAATACATCAAATGTCTGGAGTCATGTCCTCAACTTAAAAATGGCAATTGTTGCCACACAATCGTGCTTCATGATACGTAAATTTGAAATGCTACATTTCTAAGTAAAATTTGTAAAAGAATTCCTTCTTTTTATACACGATACATCCATAATTGGATTTAAAAATATTCGTCCCCTCCCCACATGTTATATTCATTTTCTATCAACGCGTGGTGTGTTAAATGCGATGCCGTTTTCACTTTCCACTCTGCTTTCCGTGCGCGCGGCGCTAAATCAGTGCAGCGGCTATCTTGTATGCCAGCCGCGGCGAGAGCCCCGCCGCTTACAAGCGATTTCGTTTAAGAAGTCCCAGCCTCCGCGCCTGCGACTGAGCGGACGAGATGCACTGGTAAGTTAATGGCCACTTCGTGGGAGAAATTTTCATGACGCAATAGGAAGCTGGGTTTCTAGATGTTTCTGAGCTTTCCTTTCGGTTAATTAGCGCTCTCTAATGGATTTTGTGCACCTTGTTTTGGCTCCCAAAACATTCAACCACGAGGAAACACGTGCATATCATTAAACCAGTCGCACAACTAAGAAAACCTACAATATTTATAAGGTCATTTTTAGCATATTTACGTGAATCCTTACATAGAATAGCAGGTTCTGGTTAAGATTAATGAATTCACAAACATAAATTCTCCCTGATGAAGACATTGAGCCGATTTTTACTTCTCTGTCATCGCGTGTGCTGGCATGAGAGTTGCATAACCCGAGAAAAGCGGAATCAAACGCCCGTAAATATACAGTCGAAGGCGATCGTTACGTACATGTTATCTAGGGCACCCGGTCATGTCCATCCAACGAAGACCAGACACCACAGACATCTCTGTAAGAGGAGAATTTAAAATTCTCACCAGAACCGGATCTACGGTCATCAGAATCCGGATCACGTACTATCCAAACTGGCCTTGATGCGGCATTTGTCATCGAATATCTCTAGATATTATGCTATGACGGCAGGCGAACGGAGGTCCAAAAAACGTACGTTCTTCATTTCAAAACTCGTTTGAGCCCGAGCCAACGTCTCTGACTAGCGAAAATATACCTTCTTTGACAACTCATTAATACTAGTTTTCAGATACTGAAACTCATCACAAATCATGAGATGCATAGATACTTTTATTTACATAATATTGTTTTCATTCCATCCGTTAATCATTGTACAGGTTCTGTAGTTGTGTTTCAATACTCACGAAATAGATCTTCGTCCAATTCTTGAAGTAAAATTCTATTACTAGGTAATGTATATACTCACGAACGCAGCTATATCTGTTTGTCACAGCACTATCAACTCACCTGAAACACATAAAAACAATATACGTAAGTACAAGAAAGATATCTCATTAATCAAATTGATAAACATTGTAGATTGTCTCATTGGTAATTATAAATTAATTATATAAATTTTTCCCGTTGCTTAGTGGCAATTAGGAGACTAAGATATTGATGTGGACAACAAATCCTTGAACTTCAGTATGTGCGGGAAAATAAGTAGAGGCGAGACACGAATTTTGTCCATCACGGTCCACTCACAATCTCTTAAAATCCTAACATTGTGTTTATTATAGTAACGAACGACAATAAACATCTTTCTTGCTTGACAACACACTACAAACACAGGAGAAAGACCAACATTCAACGTTCATTCTAAGGTATCCCATCGCAGATATCAGTTTCATTGCTCACATAACGCGAGCGGATGCTAGGAATGGCAAAAGCGGCTGCGAAGGAGATCCGCGTGCCGGGCAGAGGGCGAGGTGGGAGGGTGGATTTTCGCGTGGGCCTGAACAGCGCCCGGCCAGTTGGCGAGGCGGCTGGAGGACCTCTCCTCCGCGGGCGGCGAAAATTTCCCGAGGAGTGGGACGCGGGTTAACGCGCCGTGATCACGCATGCCCTCATCGCTCGGGGGGCACAATGGATCTCCCGAGTAGGCGCTGTTCTTTGTCTCGCAGTCAAAGCGTCGTTGAAAACGTCTCGTAAGCTTGAGTGGCACTCGTTCTGAGTTTGTACACTCGTTTCAAGGTTACTTGGTACGTTTCCTTCGGTTTGCTTCACGTTACCTACATGGGTACAAATGAGACCGGGAGCAAATGCGATGTTAAAATATAAAATAATGTTGCCTACGACGAATCCGCAGTCTCCAACTTCAATAATTGGAGTATCTCGAATTTTATTTCATAGTTATCGATTAGGTATCTTTTTTAATTTACTACACGTATTTTATAAAACGTAATTCGAACGTATCGTTACGTCAACACATTCGATAAATAAATAAAATTTATATGTTTCTCGTTAATTTTGGAATATCAACATCCCATTATTAGAAACTCGCCAAATTTTATAGGGTGTTTGATGGAATACAAAACTTTGCTACTTTTCCCACTAGAACCCAGGCAGGTTTCGAGTAGGAAGTGCTTTCTAAGGCTACCTTCTAAAGTGTTTTACGGTTAGTGAATCTATATCTTAACAGGGTGACGTTCAATTGGCGTTTGCGAGCGGCGTCCGTTCTTCGCCCGTACTTCCGCTGCGGGCGATTTCCGCTCGTTAGATAGGCAGGCGAATAGGTCGCACCGCGCAGGGCGGGCGTCCCCCGGCACCTGGGGTCGTTGTCCGCGCGGGCTGCTGTTGCGCACGCGAGTCAAAATGCCGCTTCAGCCGGAATTACCGTAATTCATTTCAGGGACAAGTCTTTACGTTAGGTTCTGACACCCAGTCATATAAGATTTGCGCAGTATGCTTACGTTATGGGTGGTATCATCAATCAATGTATGTAGCAGTCTATGTTCATTAAGTCCAACACATTAAAAGTTGCATAAGAAATTTTCAGGTGCAGTGTATACGCATAGTGTATTATCCTCATTGGCTTCAAAACAATGTCCCGGAATCATATGCCTTTTTTGTAATATGTACTTGCTGATTTTTTTGGTTTTCCTTTATTACGATATCTTTTTTTTCGAATCGGTAATTCATTCCTTTTTAAAGACAATAAGTTGCGACAATTATGTTGACCATTTTGAAACATTTCTTCGCTGATTCTATTATCATGTAGTTTACTATGAACCAAAAAAGTAACTTCAGTAAATCCACAGGAATCACGAAATTCGTGCAGTCATCAGTTCTCAGCTCATTCATATGCTTTCAGTTCAGACACACCGCGCGACACTGTCCACTGGGCACATTCCATTAATCGCAACTGAGACAAGCAACAGCTCGCCATTTTCACCTCATGATGCAGTTTTTTCGCATTCATACGCCCATAAGGAGCCCGGGAGTCACTTCACACGAGACAGGATTACGCGCGACTCGACCATCCGGCGCCGCTCGCCGCTGGGAAGAACCGGCCCTGCGGACCTGGCGCCAACGCGGGCCAACGCGGCGCGGCGGGCGCAGCCTTAAATCGCGAGCGCACAGTCACCGGCGCGCGGAGAGGTCGCGGCTTCCGGCACGACCTCGGGCGAACCGGCCCACCCCGACCCCTCCGCGCCACACTCCACGCCGTGCAGAAACACAATCGCGTGCGAGCGCATAACAAACCGCCGACTTACACCACTCCCGGGAGAGGTGGATCAATGATGTCACTGCAGTGCCTCTCACCGGGAGGACCTTGGTTCGACTCCCGACGGTGGCAGGATTTTCCCCACTAGCTTGTCCGCTACGTCGAATTCAGTCGCTGTGTGGAGGAGAATTCTGGCGGCCGACTGCTCTGATCGGTAGTTTTCCGTGGATTCTCCGAACAATACCACGCGAATGCCGGAGCAGTGCCCTAACGAGCCACGAACCGTAAGAGACAAAATACAGTGGCATTTATTTATTCTTGAAAAAGGACCCTTCGACATCAAAGGACGTAGACGCCTCTGAGTGATTTAGGAATGGATAGATAAGGGCGATAAAGATAATGTGAATTATAGAGCACTAGTGGAATGAGAGGAACAGGGAAATGAAAGAGCCTCGAGGA
Organism: Gryllus bimaculatus; assembly: GCA_017312745.1. Taxonomy (NCBI): domain Eukaryota; kingdom Metazoa; phylum Arthropoda; class Insecta; order Orthoptera; family Gryllidae; genus Gryllus; species Gryllus bimaculatus. The sequence goes on from BOPP01000019.1 coordinate 8,045,279, forward strand.
AGCCTATCAAGGGCAGGTTTTGACCTCATAATCCACATCGATTGATCGGGGATCGAACCCGGAACCCAAGCGATTGGAAGGCGTGCGCTAGTCATCATACTACGAGACCTCACCGTTCGCGTTCCTATGGTACCTTCTCCAACGGTTTCTAACTGATAATTAAAATAAATTTCTATAAACATACGCTTGAAATGTAAAAGGACCGAGATGTTCTTTTATAAAACAGACAAACCTAAAATTTTTAGAAACATGTAACATTCAAGCTCAAACTTTCTCGAACCCATCACGAATGCAATTAATAAACGATCACAAGACGTTTGTAGTAACAACCACAGACCGGCATAAAATATCCATTACCATTCCAGTCAGCCAAACACTTCCAAACGTCTTGCAGATAGCGAGAAAGCAACGCTCATTAGAATCGCACGATCATGCACGCTATTCCTATTAGACGTACATCATCTCCTACTTGGCTATGCCGAGAGCGGTCCGCGTCGGGCCGCGCGCAGCCACATCCATGCCACTTTTCGCGCTGTCCATCACCGGGCAGCTGCCACGTAGCTCGGTAACCTTCAGATCCTCTTATTTGCCCCGGGTTCGCGCCCGGCATGACGAGGCAGCGTCTGCCTTCCAGGAGAAGGCGCTCGGGCGGCGCCGGAGCGAGATTGGCACCGATCGGGCCCCGGGGAAGAAGCGCACGTGCTCCAAAGGGACGGGCACGCGGCGACGAGGACCTTGAGCGGTCACGATCAGCGCGCCAATGCGCGCACGTTATGATTACAAACGAGATTTTTTTTGTGAACGTCCACCGACAATTCAAAATATGTTAGCTAATTGATTTGACTTCAAGTTTTTATTCTTCTCGTTTTGACTGGAAGTTGCCTGGGAGCGCTTGTAGAATTTTCGGCAGTAAGATGACACTTGTAAATCAGAACCTTGTTAACAAGATGACGTAAGAAGTACTTGGATTCCTCGAGACCGAAGTCACACAGATGGGTTTAAAGGCTCGTGTATTTTCACGTCCATTATTTACTCTTTTTAATGTGATTTATAGTAATATACTACTACAAGTAATTTTATTGATCATGAATAAAAGATTTACGAAAAGTACTATTATGACATTCTTTATTACATCAGTAATAAACGTTGCATAGTAATGTCGCTAAATATACAAAATCTTACCGTCCATTATATATTTTTTATCAAACAAACCAGGACAATAAAATTATATCACCTAATTGTTATTGTAAAAATATCCAGATATTTTTAATCCGCTGCTTTTTCATAACTAAATAGATATTCGTAAACTCGCTAGATCAATTTTCGCTAAAGGGTTGTGCGTTGATAACCGTAATTGACAGCATAATCGAGAATTAACACAACCGACCATCAGAGAGCTTGGGCACAATTCTCATACCAAATTGTGAGAACAAATTCGGGAAATACGCTCGTTGACCTTATTAACTAGAAGTTCCTTGGCTCCCTGGGTACTTTTAAGTGACCGCCACTATTTTCTGGTATAAATTTCTTTCGACTGCGTAGATCAGAATTGGGAATAGTAATTGAGGGTGAGGAGAATGTCAAATATAGTCTTCTCCTATAGAGAGTTCAATGCGCGCTAAGTGAAAGGTATTAATTTGTAACTGCCAGGGACACAACCCATATTTAGGTGCCTAATATATTATTCTGTCTTTGAAATGTTCCAATCTAGAAAATTCGGAAAGAAATTCTCCCAATAGTTTAATTAGGATATATTCAGAAAATGTAAGCGTACTTGGCGATTTGTCGTTTCGCCCTCCCAAGCGTTTTGATCGACCCTGTCTGCACCCAATTACCGATTCGCATTCTGTTAGATTTATAGTGCTACAACGGAATGCTGACGATAAAGCAGAACGACAGAGCAGAAAACTAAAACATTGGTGGCAGTGAACCTGGCTTGTAATTAATCCCGGAAAAACAACGAGCAAAGGCAGAAATGGTAAATTGGTTCAACATCAACTAGTCATTCGACGTAGAAACAGTATTGTATGAAATTAGATGTTACGTTAATCAAGTAAAGTTTACTTGTATATGTAAAGGAGAAACTTCACACTCATGCGTTAACAATTATCATTAATAATTGTTTCAATATAATATATTTTCTACAAAATGTTCAAATGTCAGATACCAATCATATGCGCTCTTGTCACGTGGCGTCGCCCCCTTCCGGGGGAAGGAGAAACCTTTGATACAGAAAGTACAGCGTTCGCTCTAACGGTATTGTAAATAGGCATGTCTACGCTTAAACTTATCCGCATTCATATAATCCATACGAAAAAACCATCATCTCTGACTTTCAAGTTCAAAACATTCGAACGAAGAATGTGGTGCAAAAAACTCAGGGAAAAAGATTTAGAAAAGCCTAAAACCTTGCAAAACACACACAGTAGCAAGAAAATCTTTGGTGACTCAGACGTATGCTTTACTAGTTAAAGTTTGTTATACAGAACCACTTCTTAGACCGTAGTCACGGATCTAATATGAGAAAACGGTCACAAATTCGAGGACCAGACCCTATCTGATTCTCAGGAGAGTTGGAAATGAGCGATATTGCGTATGTGTGTGGGTTGGTAACCATCATTTATCCACAATCAACATTAATATCCCTAAAAATCTCCACAGTTCAACTGCTATCATTTTAATTTCTTTTCAACTCCTGAAGGCGACATGATGGGGGTATCTGGTGTTCGGGGCATTGGATCGCCACTCTCTGCGTCTAGGGGCTCTAGAAGGAAGTGTCGCCCGGCGCGGCGCGGCGCGGCGTGGGTCGGCGGCGCGGGAGCGGCCGGGCCTCCATTCCTTGGCCTTTTGCGGCGCACGCAAACTCGTTGTGCAGATGAAGCAGCGCGCGGCCGCTGCTGGTCGCCCAGGCAGCGCCACCAAGCGGCAGCATCGGCAGTCACAGAGACAAACGAACGCCTCCTCGAATTTTTATGGACTTTCGATCCCCTCCTCGCCACATTCCAGGCGGTTCGAACACCCAACACATTCGAAAGGAGCGGCGCTGTTAACTGAAGAAGGCACTACCTATTATGTTTTTCTGTCATGGGATTTAACATATGTGGCGAATAAATGACCTCCTGGTATTATTTTGCCAGCAACGCACCACATACCAAATCTACCAATGAGACACTGAGTGACCAGCCGAGGATCTCAGTTGTATTACAATTTCATTTGGTTTTGTGAACTGCATGAATAAAGGGAACTTCAACACTTAAAAATAAATTACTTTTTAAGCCTTTAAATAGCCTTCTAGAGACTTCTTCTAATCCAACGTTTCGCAAATGAAAAGTTGAGACTTGTATGACGCTTTGACTATATTTCCTCAATTTTAATAGTATACATATTACGTGCCAAATACTAAATATTGAAAAATAGGTTAGCAAACTATTGAAATATTGTTTTCGAAATTATATTTTTTTATTTTGTTACTTTAAAAAATTTGGTCACATTGCCTCAACAGGATTATTCGATACATGACACGTGCATGTAAATTTAGGCCACAGATTCTATACATGAACCAACAATTATTATTTTTTTGGAATTAATGATATATATCTTGACGTCATTTTCGTTATTACAAGCTTTGCTCTTCGAAACGAAAAGAATTCCAAAAAGCCGTTACCCCGCAGGACGCGGCACTGAAGTCACTTCTCTGGTATCGGTTTTCGAACCCGGACCTTGCAGTGCGTGACCATCTGTGGACTGCGGAGGAGCCGCTACGCGTCCGCAGTGGGATTCCTCAGGGCGACTGGCCGGCGGCGAAGCGCGCGCCCGCTCCGACTCCGCGTCCTCATTCCCCGCGACGAGACCATCTGCACACCGGGCCTGCCTTCGCCCTTTGCACGACTCGCGCACCTCGAACGTAAGGCAAATCTACGAAAAGGTATCAATTTTGTTTGAAGGTGTGTTGTAAAGTAAATTCAATTTAACGGTACTGCAAAAAGCATGTTTCTTCGAAATTATTTAAATATAAATCAAGACACAGGTCCAGTTTATCACTTGACACAAAAATTATTTGACTTTGACAAACAACGCATAAATATTTAATGTATCGAAATTCTCTTACAGTATCTATGTTGTTTTTTTTACCAGCATGCTTTTCACACAGTTCTTATTTCCTCAATCAATTTAATCATGAATCATGAATAAATCAAAGAAGTAGCAGTTTTTATTTTCGGTGTCAAAATTCGTAGTAATATAGAGTATGAACAATATCAAATATTAAAAAATCTAAATATGCAATGTTTTCAAAATCACGACAATTTACACGAAAGGTCACAAAAGAAATATTGATTTAAAGCTTTTAGATGCGTGAAAGATAAATATAACAACCCTAATCTACAGCTGTAATACAACCTGATTTGGGCTATCTCCGTCTGTTCTACGTACTAATCAATCTTCCTTCTCATAGTCTCAGCGCCAGCTACAGATACTTAAGCTCTCCTCTTGTAACACGCCCCAGATGAATAGTAGCAGAAGGTGCGGTTGTAACCCAGGAAGCCAAACTCCCGCAACGGGGACTGCGTTAGTGAGTGAGGCGGTTTCCGCCGCCGCTTCCACCACGGCGCGTCCTCGCAAGCGGCCGACAGCCACGGGGGGTCGCTTTTGTATTCAAACGAGGCGAAACCAGCACGCCGCGCCCACCCCGCACGCACTGGCAACGCAACGCGGCTCGCGGAAGCGACCCCCGCTGCCCGCAAAACGCCCTTGGACTCCTAAGGCGGGCCTTCCCGGCTATCCAAATTCCGGTCTGTGTGGCCTAGAAAATGTCGGGAGGCAAATGCCAGAGCCTCATCCTCCCTTGCAGGACTCGATTCTGAATCGCAGACGAATTTTAGTTCTTGTTCATGCCATTCATAGCGTTATCATATTCGTTCTCGGCAAGAGCCATCCACTAGACTCCACTGCCCTTGGTTCAAAGCGCGATTCACTTATAAAGGGTGGTTGACGCTTCTCTACGCATTTCCAAGTTGAGGTCGAAGCTCGGACGATCGGCACTCACATTAACATAAAACATTCGCGAGTCTGTGCAACGAGCAATCTCCGCCGCTTTCTATTCCCAGAATATTAAACAAGTGTCGCGACAAGACCCGAACCTACGCAGGTGACATGAAGAAAATGCGCTGGCAAGTAAGTTACAATTTGTGCCATGTGTTGGCTACATATTTCCCTCTCGAAACATCATTAAACCTATAGTACCTGTTGGCGAAAAAAACAGAAGAGGAGAACGATTTTGTCAACGAGACAAAATAATTTTTTAACGAACATAGTTCGAAAATTTGTAAAAAGAAAACAAGACAGAAGTTGAGTATGCTTTACTACGGCCCAGAGAACATTTTAAGGCAAGAGCGACCCCATGATCGGACAGTCGCGGTGCTCCCATCTCTAATATAGTATTCCCAGAAATGTCCAAAAAATGCATCCGATCCCAATGGCAACCGAGAACTCGTGCTCTAAGTCCTACGGCCACTGTTTTGGGTAGGAGACTATAATCTCCACATGCAGGCTAGCGCAACCTCAACGGCCACCGCCTATAAATACCATCTTATCTGACAGCCCTCGAGGCAGTATATTGCAGTTGAGGTGAAATTTGAACTAAATTAAGGCATTATGGAGATTTTCGACAATATTAATATTGGTTTCGGGTAGATTGGTGGTTTCCAAAACAGACATCTCCCCAGTTCGATCTTCCCAACAATTGGATACAAAATGGCAGAATCGGCGGCGCAAAGGACTACGACGTTCTGACCACGGACACGGACTGTCGAAGCAGACTCATCATGCAGCTACTCTCCAAAGAGGAGGGTGAGGCGTATGTACTGCAAAACATCCAAACCCTTCCCACAACGTTGCCCAAACCGTGCGCGTCATGCTCTGTCAGTCAGATGAATGTTGTTGTTTCCTTCACTTGTGACTGCCGAGACAATGGCATGAAGGAGTGGTGCAGGTCAAATTATTTGTTGACTTCAGAAAAACATCCTGCAACTTTCCTCTACGTAACTACCTTTATCTGCAACCTACGGCGGCAATTTTAATTCCGATCATCCCTACTTTAAGTGAAAGATTCCAGTTGCGGTATGTTTCATTACAGACCACATCAATACAGAATAGGAAAAATTCCTCGGCGTACAGTTATCTCCTTAGGAATGTTTCCATGTTTCTTTTGTCAACCGCGAAAAGAACGCTCCGTTACTCGCGAATTGAAAAAAAAAATAAATAAACACAAAAACGAAGCGAGCGAAGTGCTCGTAACAGCACTACCTGCGAGACAAACGACTGTGCATTAATTTGCGCGAGTCGATTTTTCCCTGCCTGCCGCTGCGGGAAGACAAGAGCAGAAGGAGACGGTTCCCGGAATGAACGAGTCCTCTAAAAGGAGCGATCGCCGGCAGCATTTCCCGCGCCGTCACCGCTACCACTACCACTACCACCGTCGCCCCCGCTTCGCGCCTACTAACCTGCTTCCACCTCCATCACCCGACCCCACGCCACGGCCGCCGCCCGCCGCCATCGCCCACCGCCACCGCCACATTCCCCACCCCCGCTTTCCGCCACCGCCACCCGCTATCGCCATCGCCACAGCCACCGCCACCGCCACCGCCATCGCCACTGCCACTTGCCACTGCCATTGCCAACAGCCACAGCCATCGCCATCGCCATCGCCAACAGCATCACCAACGCCACCGCCACCGCCCTCGCCATCGCCACAGCCATCGCCTCACCAATCGCCATTGCCACCCCCACTGCCACCGCCACCGCCACCGCCCCAGCCATCGCCATCGCCATCGCCACTGCCACCTCCATGCCCCGCAGCCGCCCATTCATCGCCCGCCGGAGGAAGATTCCGCGAGCCCAGCCCTTCCGAGAAACGCGTTGTTCCCCTGAGCGCCTGCGACTGCGAGGACGACACCACACCCGCCACACAATCTCCCGCCGCTTTTTGGGTCAGGCCACGGGGTCCGACATTTTTTACGCGACCAAGTCTTGATGACACATTATTTTCCGCTTTTGGCCTTTTGTTTCTCTTTTCCGGGACGCATTTTATCCTCGGTGTTTACTCATTAGATGCAAAGCTGAAATATGGCACATGTGGATTTTGCTACATTAGTCAGACGTGCGCAAGAGGGAGAAAATCAGGCGGGGAGTGTTAGAAAAATGTGTGCTCTCTCAACTTCACATTTAAGAGACGGGAATTAAATGGCGTGGCACATGTTGTTTGCAAACGCATTAGTAAACCACAAGTATTTTGTCAAGATTTAATTGGAATTATATAAAAATATTTTTACATTTAATGTTTAATAATTTTACAGTTCAACGCTCTCGAAAACCCAGAAACGTTTAATGATAAAGGATGCCATATGTTCCCGTGTTCTTCAAACGCATATATAAAGAATAACATCTGATGTATATGATACTGTAATAGAGTAATCAGATAATACGAAAGCTAGGATATGCAGAACAAATAATGCCTGAATAAAATGGTCACAACGTTTTGTGCGAACATAATCAGTTTAAGTTGGGGAAATAAACCAATTATTAAAATACGCTGAATACGGTTTCGAAATATTCATTCGAATACCTTCATATGATTGAATGAGCAGCAGCGCGACTAACTGAAATAACGTCGGACATATGGATGTGCTAGTAAGCACGAGATGGATGGAAGTTGAAAAACTTGACAAACACAGTATTGACATCAAATACAAACACTAAAATATTAACAATAATAGAAAATATTCCAACATTCACAACATTGTGATAGTCACATTTGTTGGGCAATATCAACTCAAAGCGGAGGGAAACGCTGCAGTACAGCACATGTCAAGAGCACCATATGTGACTAACATATGTATTCCCACAAGCCAAAGTATATCTCTGTTCTCACGAACATGACATATGGTAACCGGCTACCCCAGAGCGTGTATCCGTGGCCCACTGCAAGGTGACAGCTTGTCGAGGTCGCGGTGCGGTCGACACTGTGGATGCAGCGTTCCTGCGCCGAGACAGGTCGCGGCGGCGGACTCCGGGGCCGATGTGTCGGGCCACGTCACGCAATCAACGGCGCCCGGCGGGAGCCCTGAATAAATTAAAGCCCCGACACGTAATTTCACATTGGGCAGGCCACAGCCGCCGGGGGTCGCAGCGTGAAAGGGCGCCGACCCGAGGGCAGCCCAAACAGAACGGCGGGCGCGGCGGAAGACAGGCACCAAAACACCGCCACGGGAACGAACGCAAAAAATATGGAGGCTTGAAGGAAGAGCTGAGTTTCGAACGGGTTTTACCACCGACAGAAAAGAGAGAATTCCATATACATCGTCGGCACGGAACCCATAGAAGCGCGAGGAGAATGTTTCTTTGATATAAACTGCATCCCGTTATGTCTTCGAGAAGTGTAACTCATAACGATTTGTCCCTACTTTTTCTTTCTCGTTCCAAACAGAAAAATATACCATACAAGTATATTAAGATCACTATAAATTGTCTCGGCTATAAAACGACGTACTTATGTGTCATCAGCACACAACTAATCTGAAACTCAAGAAGCCTTTCTTAATACTGGAAATTGTTGATGGAGGAACGTATACTAATCCTCTCTCTTGCTCTCGCTCGCTCTCTCTCTCTCCCTCTCCCTCTCTTTCTCCCTTCCTCTCTCTCTCCCTCCCTCTCTCTTCTCCAAGTACAGAAAGAATATATCCAAAATTATAAACGGTAACAGCATGAAAATCAGAGATTAGATGAGAAAATGAGAAATGCTATGGTGGTATAAGAAGACTTCTCAGCCTTGAACACTAAACTATCTGGACGATCGTAAAGATCGACTGGATTGTTGTTAACGATTCCTGACAGAGTTTAAAAGAAACAAAAACTGAGAATGAAGACTTACACTGTGTGAACAAGTACAAAGAATAATGGATTCCAATGTTGAACACTATTCATCGTCTTCTACACCACGATAGAATTCCGATGTAAACATTCGGAGCATAACGGTGCGGTAGGAAACGTTAGAAAAAATAGTGTGAACGGAAGAGGCAAATAAAATAAATGAGATGCGATTAATAACCTATGTGTATATCGATTAACAAATCCCCCTCGTTCCAGTGAAAGAAACATAACACTCGACGCTTGGGCAACAGACTCT
>BOPP01000019.1:8054484-8069468 GCA_017312745.1 Gryllus bimaculatus
ATAACACGCTTTCATGTAATAAGCATAGATAATTTTAAAGAAATAACTTAAAAAAATATAGAATAAGTTTAAGATATATTTATAATAATTGCCTTTCAAATTGTTTTTTGGACTTAAATATTTTGGAAAGTTTGGGGATAGATTATTTTGTGAAATGTTAAATACTGCAAAAAAAATGTTTAATTGTTGAAATTTCAAAATGTCATCTTCGAGTCATCGTATTTTCACTTTGGACTTAAAATTATAAGGGGTTTAATGAGCATTTTCCACAATATATTGTGACTCAATTTATTTTTCTTTGTTTGTTTGTTTGTTATTTAAGGGTCGCATCAACTAACTATGGTCATTACGAACACTATTGCTTTAAAACCGGTATGGTAACTTGTCGGGTTGACACGCATACATGCAATAATGTTGATGATCTGATGATGAACGGGGGTGAATAGGACGATAAACATCAACATACAACTCGCATGCCCCGAGGCGGGACTCGAACCCGCGATCCTTCGGTCCGAGCTTCGCTAACGGCCTACTGCCTTAGCGATCATGCGGCCGACTCAAAGTATCGGTCTCAATTCAATCATTGTTGGATTATGTACTCTTTGTAGAGCAAGTTGCCATGATCTTGTGTCATATATCAATCTGCTCTAGTCGCTAACACTACACAAACCCATTTTTTCTCATGTTTGTCTTATCAGAGTTGACGTGATGGAGAATAAAATATCGTATTATTCCCGGCAGTTTCTAACCTTACACAGGTCATCTGGCCTGTGTCAATTTTGTACCTAATGTCAGCAAGAAGTCAAGCGTCGCTCTTTGATGGGACACAATGGACGCCCCTGTGTCACTTGTTGTTATTCACATCCATTTCGAAGAGTTCCGATCATTAATGAGGACAGGGCAATTGGCGGGTTAGATTTTCGATGGAGCTCTTCCTATCCACTAAGAGTTATTTTCGTTTCTCGATCCTTCGGGGAACGCTGAGCAGTTAAATGCCCTCCTATCTCCATTGCCAAATCGCCGGGGTCTCGGGCGCGTCTATGTCTGACGTGTACATTTTTCGGTTCCCTTACTAATATGGGTATCGGGACGAAAGGCGTTCACAGTGCCGCCTACACTTCCCAGGGATTTAGGTGACATGTCCGATGTCTTCCGCGGTTAAGAACTCTCTACCGTGATCGTGCTATTCATCGTTCACCCTGCAGGAATAGTGAAACATCTAAACCGGTCGATGTAAGCACGTGAATTAGACGAGTTTCACATGAGCTAGGACATGGTAGAAAGTGAAGAAACATGGAGGGGTGGGAGAATGAGTGCTCTAGCGTACAAAGAAAGTCCCGGCTTGCAATGCTGTCGTAGTATTCTCGGCGGAGGATTACGTGCGATGACGCCTGCTCTCGCATTGAATTGAAATAGGGTGTACTCAACCACTCCAGGAGGTAAAATTTTTTGCTCTCTGGGACAGTGTACAACAAAAAAATACATCTCACGTCCAAATTTAACCATAACATTGTTTATTATCTTCTTTGGAGTTCTATTCATCTTTGGGCAAATTTGTATCTGTTACGTACTTGACGGACTTGGATCAATACATTGTAAGGTAGGTTGATCTCTTACAACGGGACCCGCCCGTCACTTTGCGCTCGTGAGCATGTTGCGTCTCACTTTAATTGGCTCGATCTCTCAGTGGGCACTCAGCTACGGGACGACTCGCACGAAACCAACACCAGTGATTCATCGCACTTGCACAGTCGAACGCTGTCCCAGGCCCATGGCTAATGCAGAGAGAGAATATCGGTTTGGATCAGTGTCAACTCGTTGCATCGTAATTCACTATTTGCGAAGCGGAGCCTACATTTTCTCCACGTCCTCGAATGCAGATATCAATTAAAACTGAATACATTCGGATCGTTTAATGTTTTCTCGGAGAATCTTGCATTTTTCCGTATGGAGTTATGCTAGTGGGCTGGTTCTGGATGAGCCCGTGTTCGTGGAGGGTGGTTTGTCTCCATTGATAATGGTGTTTTTCATTGTCGCGGGCTTGCTTCTGAGGTGGCATGATGCGTTGTAAGTGGGGTCAGGACATTGATGAGATCGATAGTAATTTGGAGAGGCACGGGAGTAGTCCTGCGCACTGGTCTCAGATGAATTCTGTGAGGAGTACTGTAGAGGGTAAGCGAAACAAAAAGCTTTATTAATCTGGGAAACTCTCTGCAAAGATATGCGTGTATTATCGAGCTCGGAGTAAGTCCACTCAGGGGATATAAGAGCGCTGGCCCAATGAACTCCTTTCGGTCTACGCCGGTGTTAACTGGCAGTTAATATTTGGGAGATACCTAACAGAGACAGGAGCATATTTCATGGTTTTTGAACTTTTCGTATAGATGGGGAGGGAAGCAGCTTTTCGTCAACGACAATCGGAGTGTTCTCATTGCTAGAAGAAGAAGGTGTTGCATTGAACGTTACGTAACCGGGGGCCGTTTGTGAGAAACGTAAGAAACCAGTTATATGTATTCCGTCCAGCGTGTAGTGTAACAACATACTCCCAATTTTTGGCTGTGAAAGAAACACACCAAACATGTGCAAACAAACAAAAATGAATATGTATGAATATAGGTAGCACTAAGTAATCTTGAAATGAATCAGTATAGTTCTGCTTTTCACCTTCTTCGATGCGTGCCGTGAGCCAAGTTTAGAAGAATTGTATCACAATGGCAATTGGTATAAATTCTCTGAATCATAAGACTCGAAGGATTTACATGCAAATACATTAAATTCCTTCACTTTCGACTATATTCGATTTAACAGACAATTTTGGAATCACCAGCAAATTTTACTATATAATCGAAATCAAACCATTTTTTTATTGAATTACATTACTGATTTTTAAACTTACTAATAAATATCTACTCGTTTTTTCACACACTCCAGTTGGCACGGCACTCTGAAATTCTGGCTCACTTATGGTTTAATAGTTGATCAGATGTAATCATTTGATGATCCAAAATTTCTCTGTTAAAAACAAGGCAAAGAAAACAATCAGAACAAAATAGCAGCCCAAACATATACCTACATTTCAAAATTCTCGTCCAACTCCGCATTTCGAACTTCGGTGCCGCGCTGCGCGTCATCACCGATCACTCGCGGGTCAGCCGTGTCCTGCGGAGAGAAGCCAGGACCCTCAACGCCCCCCGCAGGATTAGAAGGAGGCCGACGGCGCGGGCAGCGTGTTCTGCGGCGCGCCAACACAACAAGGCGATGGGTCCGTGGAGCAGTCACGCCGCCCTGTCCTCCGTCCCCAAAGTCGTGAACCTGCGCGCGACGGGGGGGCGAGGCGGAAGCGGGCGGGGGGGGCAGAGCCGCTCGGGCCGAAAGCCGGCGGCGCGGCTGGCGGCGCGGTCGGGGGCGCGAACAAGGGTACGCCCGACGGGCTGTGCAGACGCGCCCCCGCCCCGCCCCGAGTGCCGGTGCGCCGCCCCCGCCGGCCCGCACCGGCCCACGCACCGCCGCAAGTGGGGCGCGACGCCGCCAGGAAAATGGACACTTGTCAAATTTCATCTTTGTCGCCTTTTTTTTCTCTCACATCTTCTCATGTCGGTCTCTTTTTGGTGGATCGCTTCTTGTTCATCGTTCGCCTTGCAAATTTATTTTTTTACATTGGGAATTATTCTTCTTGTCTTCACGGTAGTGTAAGGGGCAGAGTTTGCCCGCCCCCGCGCGCAGCACACTTGGGGACGAGACAGGGGCGCGTGACGGCTCCACGGGACCCATCGCCTTGTTTTTTGGGCGGCCGCCAGGAACACGCTGCCCCGCGCCGTCCGGCCTCCTTCTAATCCTGCGGGGGCGTTTTGAGGCTCCTGGGCTCTCTCCGGCAGACACCTGACCCGCGTTGATCGGTGATGGACGCGCGATGGACGGCACGAAACGAATGCGGAGTTCGGACGAGAATTTTGAAATGTAGGTATATGTTTGGCTGCTATTTTGTTCTGAATTGTTTTCTTTGGCCTTGTTTTTAACAGAAAATTTGGAATCATCAAATGATTACATCATCACCTATTAACCATAAGTGAGCAGAATTTCAGATGCTGCAACTGGAGTGTGAAAAAACGAGTAGATTTTATATAGTAAGTTAAAATCAGTATGTAATTCAATAAAAAAATTGGTTTGATTTCGAATGAAGTAAATTGCTGGTGATTCCAAATTGTCTGTTAAACGAATATAGTCGAAATAAGAATTAATGACTTGCATTCTCCTTGCGAGTCATGATAGAGAATTTTACAAAATTTGCCATTGTAAACAATTCTTCTAAAACTGCCACGGCGACACAACGGGGTGAAAGCAGAGACTATTACTGATATCATTTCAGGATTACTTAGTGCTACCTGTATTTTACATATTCATTTTTGTTTTTTTGCAATGTTGTTTCTTTCACAGAAAATTGTGGATATGTTAAACGATACACGCTGACGGTCATATAACTGGTTTCTTACGGTTTTCTCACAAAGGGTTACGTAACGTTAATGCAAAGTTCTCTTCTTAGCAATGAGACACTGTTGTCGTGAGAGATACTGCTTGGTCCCCCATCTATACAAGAAGTTCCAAAAACCAATATGTGTCTCTGTTTATTATCTCCCAAATATTAACGTGGGTAACACGCGTAACGAAAGTAATGTAGCGCTCTTATATTTGAGTGAATTAAGTCGATCGATGAAATACACGCAGTATTTTGCAGAGTTTTCCAGATTAATAAAGCTTTTTTTGTTTCGCTTACTCTCATATCCTCACAGATTCATCATGAACCATTGCGACTACTGTCCTCTCCCATTACTATCGATTCATAATTCCTAACCCCACTTACAACATATGCCTCGAGACAAATGAAAACAATTATCAATGGAGACAACACATCGAAAGGCTCATGGAAATAGACTACATACACTATACGGAAATGTAAATTCTCGAATTAACGTTCAATGGTATTCCATTTGAAATTTTAATCTGCATTCAGGAACATGGAAGAAAATAGGCTCCGCTTCGCAAATAGGAATTACGTTGACACTGACAAACCGATATCTCTCTCTGGCATTAGCCATTGCCTGACACGTTCACTGTGCGTGCATGATCACTGTGTTGTTTCGTGCGAGTCGTCCCGTTAGCTGATGATTAATTCGAGCCATTTGATGAGCCGCCATTGCTCACGAGCCAAAAGTGACGGCGGGTCCCGTTTAGAACCTACCGGTTACGAATTATTCATCAGTCCGCGGTATAACATGTTTATGGTTGCCAAGCAATTCCTAGTGGGAGTACACCTTTGTCAACAATGCGAGGGTCACGCACGTAATCCTCCGCAGAATATGCAGCATTGCAACGGGACTTTCTTTGTACGGCAACCGTCATTCTCCTGCCATGTTCTCCTTCTCCTACTCATTGAAACTCGTCTTAATCACGTGCTACATCGACCGATTTAGATGTCACTATTCCTGCGTGGACATGAATCACCATTCAGGGTGAGAGTTTCTTCAACTACGCGAACACGCATGTCAAATCCCTGGAATGTGCGCACTGTGAACGCCTTCACGCGATTCCATATTGATGGTGTCCGTCACAAGACGCGGGGAGACCTCGATTTATGAGAAGGCATTTTCTCTCACTGTCCGAGTCGAGAAAAGAAAATACTTTTGGAATAGAATATCGAAAAATCTACAAATCTATATCATTAAGACGGAAATTCTTCGAAATATTTGTCTATAAAAGCGACGCTACTTCTCTACATTAGTACAAATTTAGCAAGGCACATGGACTTTTAGTTTAAATGGGCGATATACGTATTGTTTTCTCCATCACGTCAACTCTGATAATAAACATAAAAAATGGGTTCTTCTGTTAAGGACTACAATTCTTTATATGACACAGCATGGCAACTTTACTTTCAAAGTACATTCCAACAATATTATTGAGCCGATCTGGTGGCCGAGATCGCTAAGGCAGTAGTGCCGTAGCGAACTCGGACCGAAGGATCGCGGGTTCGAGTCCCGCCTCGGGCATGGTTGTAATGTTTCGTCCTTTCACCCCCTATCATCATTATCGTGTCAACCTACAGTTACCATACCGTTATAAGCAATAGTGGTCGCTAATGACCTAGTAGTTGATGCGACCTTAAATAACAAACAAACAAACAAAGAAAAAATATTGAGTCACCAATATATTTGTGAAAATGCTCATTAAACCCCTTATAATGTTTAATGTCAAAGTGAAACATACGATGACTTCCGAATGAATTTGAATTTCAAACATTAACATTTTTTGCAGTATTTAACATTTCAACAAAATATATCTTCCAAACTTTTCAGAATTATTGTCAAAAACATTTGAAGGCAATTATTATAAAATATATCTTAAATCTTATTCTATATTTTTTTAGTTATTTCTTTTAAATTATCTATCTTATTAATGAAAGTTATCGCGAAGAAAATGATTATTTTTCTACTTTTAATTTATTTATAATTTTTAAAATTCTATTTTTTGTAAATAATATAATGTGATAAACTCCCTGGTCATAAAAATCTAATAATGTAATTTTAGAAGAAAGGAAGGAGAAGAGATCCCAACTAAAAACTATTTAGAACAGGAAAGCAAAATTCTTGGGACACATCTTCACCATAACCAATAACATATTCACTAACATAACCAATTCATAAGCACAACGTACAGCGAAAAATTTTAGAACAACTTCAAACTACACTTCAAAACTACGCAGATATGAAGAAGACAGTGGAGGTCAGAATGTCATGGCGGCAACGACAAGTCGATTTTTTTGCCTTTCGGATGATAATGAAACTGCAAGTTCTGAGAAATTCTCCAACGTAGGTGAGACAATTTTACAAGACAATTTGTAGTTGCTACAAGAAACAAAATACAAAAAAATTAAAAAAAGTCGACCATAGTGCTGGCTGTTAAAAGGCAGCCGCGCGCGCAGGGGCCCGGGGGGGGGGGGGCGGGAGGTGGGGAGGGGGGCGGGGGCGGGACGGGGGCGGAACGCGACGCTTCGCACGGGGTAACGTGGCTCCATCGCGCTGCGACGTCGCGCCCGTCGGCGGCGCTTTTTTCCCGTCCGCGCTTTCAAGCGCCGAGCCGCCGCCCGCGCCGTTCGTTTCAGCACATGGCGCGACGGGCGTTCGCGCCTGCGGACGGCGGTCTACGAATCCACAGGCGCACAATGCTTATGTGAACGCCAGCAAAAGATAGTTTGAAAGTGCTTCTTTGACGTGAATTCGCGGGAATATATAAAAAAATTAATTCGCTCCTATCTCGTTTAGATAGTAGTGATTAGAAGTTAAAGGAATACAATTTATTTTCCGCAAGTTTCAGGTTTTAATGGGGAAATGGACGGAAAGCTTCAACTGAATCACGCTTTGATTACGGTGTACCCTCGAAAATATTCCTGATCAAATAGTCCATTTTAAAACAGCATTTCTACTCGTCTTCCTCTCTATGGAATGTCGAGGCGGGTTTGTCAGAACTTTAACGAGCACCTAAACTTGTGTCAACCATTTAGCGCATTTCCTCTTTCGTTCCGCTCCCAAGCATTAATATTGTCTGTAGTCTCAAAAGAAACTCCAGAAGAAAATCGTTCACGAAAAGAGCGCTTACCGGCTACATGGCCGAGCGAACAAGCACGGGAAAGGTCGCGAAGTGTCCTACTTTCGAGCAAGAAGTGTGCAACAAAAACGAAGCGGGCGAGCGACGTGGACGGGCACCACGGCGACCCGCGCGATCTCTATGCAAGGCCTGCGCGCGCCTCGGACTTTCGGAAGGACTGGATATGCCGCAAGTAATTTAAGAGCGGGCGGGCGGGGGGGGCGGCGCCAAAAAGGCGGCGGCGCTGCGGATTGCGCTGCCGGCGCACGGCGCAGCCCACGTGGCGCGCGCCAGTGCCGTGCCCTCGAGCGCACGACGTTATACGGAGTCGCTTAAGGGAAGGGACCAATGCGACAGGTCGGGATAAACAAATGAAGGCCGTGAATAGTCGCGATGAAGACCATTACTAAATGAGCTCACTAAACGGAACGCTTTGTCCAATTGAGTGCACGGAATAACCGCAGTTATGTTTCAGTAGTAGCTGTCATAAGGGTCTTTTCATCAAATCTCTCTGTAAAGGGGATACACCGAGGATGTTGTTAAGCGGAGTTGTCCATGCGTGGAAGAATACTCGAGTACCTGACCTTCTTCTCGCAGCTTGGCCGCTGTTTGCTACCACATTATGTCAATTTATACCACCGCTCATGTCAACTTTTAGAATGAGAATTAGTAAAATTAAGATAGTTACATGTGTTCACAAAACATTAATTGCAGGATTGTTTAATTAACTTACATTTATTAACATTTACTAAATCTCAAAAAACATTATCGTGATTAACAGGAAAAAATAAATATAACTAGAAATATGACAATCGTTCTCGTAGAACATCTGTACATTAACTAACGAACAAAAACAAACAAAAAAAGTAACAAAGGAATCGGCCGAAAAACTCAGGAAATAGAGAGAGGATGCTTTTAAAAGAAACAATAATGCCTGAGCACGCACGAAGGAGGGGAGATCTTCATTTGGAATAGAAGGGCAATAAGATGCGTCTCATGACATGGAGAAGACGTCTTGAACACACACGGAAGTGTCACAGCAGGTGCACGTTAATGCACTTCCCCCCTTCCTTACAGGCGCCCATCTCCAAAGACTAAGCTGTTGATTCTGACAGACGAAAACAGAACGCACGTCCTCACATCTTAGTACTCACAGAACCGACATCACCGAGTGTTTAGTGATAACAAAACATAACACATGTTCACTGTGTTCGTATTTTGTAACGATTAAAAAATCCTTGTAATTGTAAAAAAAGAATTTGTAATAATTTAGGAAAGAGTAATAATATAATTGAAATTTTTATGTTATTCAGTAACTGTTTGGACAAAAGACAATTTAAAAATATAGTTTTATAATTTTTTTTAAAAAATCGGTAAATTAATACTACCTGCTTTAAATCAATTAAGAACGAACACAAACTAAAACGAACAAACGTACAAACTCTTCAACAATTCTCCAAATATTTCTCCAATAGATCAAGCATATACGGTAGTACTTACGTATATCCATTACATTCAAAGTTCAACAAATCTGGAAAAGTATGCTCAGAAAGACCTTGGGGTTACTGCACTCCCCGCGATAGCCAACGCTCGCTTCCACGCATGCCCTCAGTCGAAGAGCTCACAAGCGTCCACCTCGGCGCAGATGGGAACGTGCAGCTGTCAGAGCCACACGACTTTCCAATCTGCACCGCAAACGCGCCTCATAAATCCTCTCTGAGGAGTGGCCTTGACGCGCCCACAAAAAGGCAAAAACCACATGCGCGCCGTGGAAATAACTCCAGCCCCCGTTTACATACGAGCTGAAACCAATTCAGCGTCCTATCACACACCGAAATAAGCTCGTCTTAAATTGCAAACAAGGCGATGTGCTGTCACCAACATAACGCGGCGGGATCCGAAATAGCCAAAGTCAACAGCGAGGGAGACTTCGTCGCCATTTCGAATGACTTTTTACGCGATGTTTACCGTTTCGATAAAAGCGTTCTTTCTGCCGCGCGGGCTTCGCGGGCGCGATCTGCTGGCGGGGAGCGTATATTCGGCTGCACTTTGCGGGTCGCGCGCCCCGCCACGAGAAGGGGACCGGAGACGGCGCCCACTGACGGTGCCAATAAAGAGCAGGAAATATGGAGGGCGCGTCGCTGGCAACATGGTTTTAAACACACAGGAATTACTGTATACGACGTATGTTCTGTTCAGTGGAAAAATGGACTCCGTGATGACTCCAGGAGGAAGCTCTCTATTTGTGTCCTCTTCTACTCCTGCAATTTCCTTTTGGCTTCATTTTAAACCGAGTTAATTGCGAACACAGTACAAATGAAAATGCTTACTCAAGAAAGTAGAGAAAATTTTAATATAACGCTCTAAATGAATGTTCATTTTGTAGAGTACATATTTAACGAATTATTATTATTATTATTATTATTATTATTATTATTATTATTATTATTATAGTTGCTATTATTATGGCGTCAAAAGTAATATTACGAATGGTATAAAACCTTCCATTTATAAATTTGTAGATTATCAATTTCGATATTACGTTATATAAACTTCTACAAATTAAAATTCCGAAGTACTTTTTAAGCTACATTCACGTTGGAAAACAGCCAGATTAAAAAAGGAATACCTCTTTATTTAGGCGATTATAAAATAAAATTTGGTGAATTGAGCTACACTGTCAACTGTTACACACTACGTATTTTTAAAATCCAGATACAAATGCCAAGGAAATAGTTTTACTTGTATAGTTGTAGAGAATTCTCCGACATGGGGACAATTCTCCGCGATGCGGCGCGCGAGATCACGAGACATGGGAGTGTCAGTAGACACCCTCCCCCCCCATACACACACGCACACCTAAGTGGGGGCACAGTCCTTCATCAGGCAGCGCAGCTTCGCCACGCCAGCTCCCCTCGTGTCCACCCTCAGCCTCCTAATCCGAACACGTGCCCCGCGCCGCGCCGCCTGGCTTCTACCTGCCGCTGGCTCGCAAACGCGGATCCCACCTCCACACGGGTCGATCAGGAGCAGCAATTAGTCGCTCGGGCAGAAGCCAGGACGAGTGATGCATCGTCGCCCCCTCGCTTGCTCGCTTCCAGGGTTTGGTGACCTCTGGCGCAGTTCCTGTTTAAAGTTGAACCTCGTCGTTCGGGACAGCGAGCCTCCAGAACGCATGGGAAAAGTAGTAAGAGGAGGCGCGCACTAACAACTCAACATGACGTTTGGTTTTGAATTGCAACAGACAGCAAAATCCCAGAAATCAGTAGAACAGACTTCCCCAAAAACTTACCGTGACGATGTTCCGGCAGTTGTTCACTCCTTGTTACGTAGCAATATTCCAACGCACTAAGCCAGATTAATTTTCTAATGTATACTGTTTTACATTAATTTTGATAGTCAAATTATATATTTACAAATTTTAGTCAAAAAAATATTCTGACGTATACGTATGTTGAAAATATATGAATTTACGAACTAGAGACCTTTCTGTATAAATCTATATACAATAGACAGCTATAAAGTTGTTATCACCGATGGCAGAATTTGTACAGAAATGTTTTCGAATATAATGATAATAATATGCGCCGCCACAATAATAGTTATAATAATAATAATAATAATAGTAATAATAATAATGTGATGATAACTAAGCTAAAGATTCACACGAAAGCCAACACTGCTTTGAAATCTGACAGAATTCTGATGATTTCTGTATTTCAATGATTATTATTCTGACCTTTAGAACTAAGCGAAGTGAAAAGAAAGTGTGCATCACCACAATAAACAGAAACATTAGTTTTTTTAAGTGGTGCTATTATAATTAACCACTTTAACGCATAAAACTACATAAAACTAATACAAAATATTGTCTACCAGTCCAAACGCTTCGACAACATTCGCAGTGAAGTAGCCCAGGCTTCTGCCCTCGTAGCGATGAGTATCCTCTTCAACCGGCAAAACCAAACACATTTGTTGAGGCTCAAACGTCAACAACTCTGCCTTGCCCTTGGCGACCTCAAAGCAGCACTTGTGACGTCGACGTGACACATTCAGACCGCGCACAACGTACGCGGGGGTCGGTCATACATAATTCATCGCGCGGTGGATCCAAAGGAGGAATTAATTTGGACGAGCGCCCGCGCGCTAGGGCACTCCCACCCCAGGCCGCATGGCCCCGCGGGGGACGTCCAACGGGACAAATATGCAAAATATATAATTTTAAATATTGAGAAAATATACGTCACACGTATTTGCTACAAATGCATAACGAATTTTCCATATTATTATTAACATTATGTTTTAAGTTTATTTCCTTTTAGTTGAAAACTGAAATGTAATTTTAATGTGCTGAAATAAACAGAAGTTTAATTAGATACTGTGCAATTGGGAATCATTAAAAAAAATTAACACATTTTAAAGACTTGATGAATACCACAGGTGATCAATTTGTAATCTAATATTTTACCTCTGGACTTACAAGTATGAACTAACAATGGATTGAAGTAAGAAAACTAACAAATATTCAAGACGATTGTTCTTACACACGGGGATACTGACAATTCATTTCCATAGGTTCACTGCACTATCTCAAAAGAGTGATACATCACAAGTTCACAAAAAATGTTATGAGAAGTGCTTGTTTCATAAGTCAGTTACGAACCTTTTGTTATTGCAAGAATTGGCTCCCCTGTTACAGTGAAATTCTTGCAAATTTTTTTTTCCGCTTAAAAACGTATTGTTTCAAGAAATGCAAAATAAATATTTGCTCATTTACATCATAATGTCTCGTTAAGAAAAGTATGTTAACCCACATGGCCCCAGATAAAATATCAATAACCCTCTACGCTCCTGTGACACTTTTAGGCCTTTGAATTCTTTTCCACATATGAGCGAAGGTCGCTTTCAACAGGATGCGGTCTCGAACAGCCAACTTAAATTACTTTCCCTTTCTCGTTTCCCCATTTTCTCTCATCACAAGCTCGTTACAAATGCTTCATTATCTAGCATTTACGATACTTGTACAGCCTCATCATCCCAAAATACATGAGCAAAACGACCAATATTTCGCCCCGTTTCATCCACATATCACAATGATAATTCCCTGAACGTAGGTCATTTTATTCAGAATTATTTTCATTAAAGCTTCAGACCCTTTTTTCGTTACTACCAATTCCCAACGGCACAATGGACAATGCTGTTACTTAATTTACTCTTCTTTGTCTTGTGAAAAACGAAAACCGTCGGGATCGATCAGTTTATTGAATGAACCTTGTGAACGCATTCGTTTTGAGCGAGCTATAGGATACAACCTACTCTTCAGTTGACCATTGAACTTTCATTATCCGATATAACACCTGTCAACACATCTACGAAATTTTGTAATCCTAGTTCCATTTATTTATATACAACATTCACATTATACGTAGCCTCAGTGGATATGATTGTAAATGGTATTTCCTTTCCATCTATGCATTTGCTCCATCTTATTATACAATCCAACAGGTCGTAATAGAAAAAAAAAGCTAGAAGTAGATACGTTGAATATATTCATATTCAATTCAAATAGAATGTAGACGGGCATATTGAATTGAATTGTTAAGTTGGTACCGCTCTAATATCGAATGAATTATATCACTAAATTGATTTAATTACCTCATAAAAAGGTAATGAAGATCAAAAGCGCTCCTGTACTTTAAAGCTTCAAATTTACAAATAACGGCCATCTAAATAAGCTCAATATTTTCTCAATAGATTGTCAATCATTTCAAAATGAATTTTACAGTTCACTGTATGTGCTATCAAGATGCTAAGAAAACATAACCACCTTTCTAAAAACGATAATCTAATACGATTTGGTTCTGTAGAGGAAGTACTTGGCAAAGATAGCTCAATTCGAACCATAGGGGTGTCGTCCAATGAGGACAGGGTCCACGAAAAGGGTTAAAACCCTGCACTTTCCTCTCCCCCTGCCCCCGCCCCAAAATCGAGCGCGTCGATCACCGCCACCTGCTGTGCGTCGCCTCTCCTCCATAGAAAGTGGCAAAGAGGGCGCTGGACGCGGGCGGCCCCGAAAGGAATGTCTCACCTCTATTTGACGAGCGCTCGAAAGCAAACAGCGGGAGAGGCGCGACAGTAGGAAAGTGTCGCCGCGTTGGAGGCTGCCGCTCGGGCCTCGCCGGCGCCCGAGTGACGGGTGCGCCAACACAGTAAGGGCTCTCGACAGCCACCAGGATCCGGAAACATACTCGGGGAAGGCCATGACCCCAAAGTCAACATTTTTCTCGTAATTTTATTCAAGTACCCAAAAAATTGCCGTATATAAATGTCACCACATCAGGAGCAGTATTCCCAATATGAATGTACTACTCGTACGCTTTTGAAATTTCATGTGTATGATTTTATATTTCAATTATAAAAATTACCGTTCCAAAAATATTTAAGGGGGTCCCTCTGAAGTTGTCCCTCTTCCTAAAAGAGTACTTTCTGAATTCGCCAATGACATTCACTGACTGACAGCTGCGTACTGTTCTTCCAGTAAGTGAAGGATAGAATTATGGTCATTAACAATATCTGGGGTCAAATAAATTCATGGCTTACACAATTCAAAATAGTTTCTATGGGAAGTCATTTCAAGTCACACCAAGAGCATGGAACTAACTAAACAATGATAACACTTCGTGACGCAATGTATCGGCCTTTTTATAACTCCCCCAGAACGACGAGGGGAACAGTTATTTGAGTTGACTTTCTCAAGGCAAGCCCATTTCGAAGCAATTCTTGGAAATGTGGGTTCTCAGAATAATATTCTCTCAATCTTTTCCAATATGAGGTTCGAGGATACAAAAACACACGTTTATTAAATAAACGATAATTTATTGTCCTCAAGTCGTTTGAGAGTCAATTTATTGTACAAAAATGTCAAAAAAATGTAGAAATTACTTGAATAAGATTTTAGATATAAACATTTTGCTTAAAAGCTGTATAAATTGAATGTCGTCCTCAAAACAGATCTTTCATTTGCATCGTGGTTATTAGTCGTGTCTCTCATCATATTTTCGCATCAGTTTACTATTATGATTTGATTACAAAATGCTGTTAATTTTGAGCCCTTATCCATTTACAAACAACAAAAGTCACCTTTTTTGTAACGTTAACGACCAAATTTGTACGACATACCACATGAACGCTCTGAACAAATACTGTGTAAAAATGAAACCTATGATAAGTTAAAAAAAACGTAAAAATACTTCAAACCGAGTAAAGTCTCAAAACAAAGAAAGAGAAGATGTATCGTCTGCAAAAACGAGTTCCCAATGCGCGGGGGCGGTCGGGCAGACGGGGGC
>BOPP01000019.1:8069694-8089247 GCA_017312745.1 Gryllus bimaculatus
TATATATATATATTATATATATATAATTGGCTCGGCAGCTTAGTGGTTAGAGCAGCTGGGCGTAAACCACAAGAGCCGTATTTGAACAAATTTAATTTAGATTTTAGATAATAATATAAAAAACGAACATAAACCAAAAAAAAATGTACAACTCAAAACACATAACCTAACTTAAACCTAAAACCTAAAACACCGCAACGTTTCAGCAGTCCCAGTTTGGCGTGTGTGTTGGGTGTGATTTATTTGAATTTTTTGATGAATCCGCCATTTTAAATATTAAAAAAATTCTTAATATATTGACCTTTGGGGGGGGGGGGGTCTTGACCGCTTTTCATTCCGAAGCACGAAACGTGGAACATCTCATAGTTCGGTATTATGTGGGAAAGGCCTTGCTAATGTGAATTGGTATTTTGTCTTTCGAAGGCCGTTTTCGGACCGGTGACTAGCGATTTAGTGGTATTAGGAAACGCAGTCACGGAAGACCCACATACTCTTGTCGATTTTAATATGCATTACGGTGTTAGAAAAGAGTAGGTTTATGAATATGCATCGCTTTTGCAGCTTGGCTTGATTTATAGATTTTCATACAATTGTTTTTCCATTTTCATAAGTTGTTTCACTTATTTTATAAGTTGGATAATGTTATGTTTAAATTCGGAGAAATAATACTCACTTTTCAAAAAGTCTATTTTACAATAAATCATATCGTTAGATAACATATTTAAAATCCACTATTCACTTGCTGTTCACTCGAAGAAAATATTATGATAATATTAATGTTTTGTGAATAGAGAACATTAATTTGTTTTTGTATCTGCGCTGCCTTCATTCAGTGACAATACCGAATCAAAGTACAAAAACCAAAACAGTATTTACTCAAATGACTCCGCTAGCTACCTGCAATAGCACGCCAAGCCATCAGCGAATCGCGGGAGAGGCATGCCAACCTAAACCCTAATGGTTAAATTCGTTTTATTGGTTTTACTTCAAACACTTGGTGAAAAGGTGCGATAAAACTTCAAAAATCGAAAATCTAGGAAACTACTAAAATACCTCCACTAGAAAGAACGAACAAACGAAACTACATACATGTCATGGATGTGAAAACTTGCTGTAAACCTTACATGCATATGGAAAAAAAACTCGCCATTCGAAAAAAAGGAAAGGTAAAAGTGATTTTAATTTTCGGTTAAGAAAGACAATGAAACAAATCATTTTTTTAAATTCAGAATTTCATTGTTTTCTTTGACGTTCTCTTTATTACACGTAGTTCTGCCATGCGGATCTTCCAATGCCAGCCACGATTCAATGAGATTATGTTTGTGCAAAGTCCTTCAACACCTGACATCTCCGTAGCTCTTCAATGAAATATTACGTTTAATTAAGTTGTTTATTTTGACCGTCTTCCGACGCAGCTCTTTGACGTCTCGACAGGAATCATGTCCAGACATTCCCGACGAGTTATGAAACTGAACGTCAGCGCGGAGACGGGACAAGCACCTGCAATGACACAACGGAGCGCGTAACAGCTGTCCCACACACTCGTGATATTAATAGCTGGAGAGAGACCGCCTGAGGCGATGCACAGTGGGCCGAAAAGACAATAGCGACGCGCGTCCTAATTTCTGTTACTTGATCGATTGTTTTGGGTATCTGGGCGTGTCAATTGTGATGGTCATTCGTCTTATAAGTGCAGTGCATGTTATATCGCGGGAGGTGGCAGTGTGTCTCCCCGTTAGAAATAAAGATTAGATCGACTTGCGGCGGTTTCCCCAACCAGGTGTTCACACGTGGTGCACCATCCCAGCCGGGATAAGCTCGAAGCTCCTGGTCTTCAGGGTCTTCAGAGACGTGTGGAAGCCAAGTGCATGTAAGCGTTAGTGCGTGCGTGTAAAAGGAGATGCGTATTAGGACGGAAATATCGCGCGCGGTGCGTGGCCCGCTTGTTAAGATACTGCTTCGACATTCGCCTCGTGTTCCGAGAAACTACAGAAAACTACCGAACAGAGAAACCGGTCGCTAGCAGCCTCCTGCAGCAAGTGGCTACACGCGACGTAGCGAGCGTCGAAAATCGCTCACCGACGGGAGTCATTGTAGCGGCATTAGTTGTTGGCCTGAGCCACCTCTTGCTGGATTTTCCATTTTTCAGAAGCAAATCTTTTTGCCTCTCTTGCCCGTTTTGCAGAAAAAAGATTTGAGATATTTTGTGATAGTACAAATAAGTTAAAACAATAAGAAATGAAAACATGTTCGTTTTCATAACCACTTTATAAAATCTTTATTTTCAATCCATTGAATTTACAGTTTTGACAGGTAGGGAGGATTATGCAGGCGAAGAGTTCATTTAATCGAAAGCTCCCTCTACTGCGTAAGTTTTGTCTTAATTTAGTGTTTGGAATTTTTTAAATTATTTCTGAATTCCAGGTTTTACGAGGCCTTCCTCTTTCAGTCCAGAACAACCGAGCACATTCGTAGGCCATCTTGACTCTTACATTCATTTCCATCATTGCAGAGTTTTACTTCCTAATCTGTCCCCAACAGATTCCTTTTGCCGCATCTATTCCCTGATCTCTAGGTTTCTAATTACCTGCATTCTAGAAATTATGCCGCTCATTCATAGACCATCCATTTCTACTGCACACAATGTTTGATTCAGACGTTCCGTCAGGAACCAACTCTCTCCACCATAGATTACAATACATTAATAGTCCTTACAATAATATTTTTTGTATTACGTGAATTTCCCGACTCTACCTCCGAAACCAAATCTGACAATTTTTCGTTCGATAAACGCGACTTATCGTACGCTGCGTATGGCGGCAACTCGTACGCAGCGTATGGCGAGTAGGAGGGGCAGCGGAGAGTCAATGAAACACGGGAGAGTACACCCCACGCGCGGGTGAATAAACAGTGCGCGCCGTAAAGAGGAGCCCCAGGAGCAGATGATCTGGCTGCGGCGCGGCGCGGCGCGGCGCCTGCCTCCGCTTTCTCGGGAGGCATCCGGGCGAAGGGTGCGCGGTCGCTGGGCGATGGGCGGCCAGGCGGCCGGGCGATGGGGCGCCCCGGGGCGGGCTGCGGAGGCGGCGGCCCACATCCAGGAAGCGCCGGGCGGCGCTGGAAGTGGGGCAGGCCGGGAGGAGCGTTACGAACAGCGCTCGGGCCCAATTCCCTCGGGGAGGCGCGCGGAGCTCGAGAAATTTTCCATCGAGAGATACAGGCGATCGCCGATGCGGGATGCAGTGAATGCTTTGTACGTTTGCACGCTACTCCACACCTGTGATGCGACATTGATAAGAAAACATCAATGATCGAAATTAAACCATCGATGTTTTTAAGGTGGATTAGTAACTTCCATGCGCAAAAGTTTTTTGACAGTAGCAATGTTTATTAATTTATAATTACGATTTATCTGAAAACAAAGTTGACATATTGAGATAAAGGGTCACTTGACGAAGATGGTACAAAAAGATATAATTTGGTTCGAACATACACACTGTCAGTGTGATACAACCATTTTCTTAACATTTACAAAATAGTTATGTTGGTAATGTTTCTTTCACACACAAAACACCGAAAATGTAGAAACATCGAGGTTAAAAAACATCGATTTTATTACATCGATGATAAATTGATGATGCTTCTATAAAAGCATCAACGTTTTCAAAACATTGACATCAATGTCGCATCCCTATTGTACATGAGATGTCTCATTCCATTGAGATTAGTTGCAAAATGCATTAGAAACACAGAAGGTAAACTAAAATCATGGACAGCTTGCCTCACATCCCACAGGTTCCTTTACAACAAAAGGCTTATTGGCAATGGGACAAAGCATTGAAAAGAAAAAAACAACTGTTTTTTGTGACGTCCATCCGCTATGCAAATTTATGCGTTGGAGCATTTATTGGATTATTATCTTGACATCGTCTCGTCAAACAATATCTCTTGCAGATTGTATTCTTCAACATCGCCTTAGCAAAACAACCCAATTTTCTGTTCGTCCCCCTCTCCGTTCCTGGCGTTTTCAATTCGGAGAAAACTACGAGTTGGCTTTCGGTTACACGAATACAACATTACCGTTTGAAAACACGTGCGCGGGCTGTGTGAGACCGTTCCTCCTCAAGTAACCTGCTATTCACCGAACGCCTGGCGGCCACCGCCGCGCGGCGCCGTGTCCGCTAGCCACACCCCTCGCCCGCGGGGCGTGGCGCGGGCGAAAACAGAGCGGCGGGCGAGCGGGCGGCGGAGCGGGGCGCGGCGGACGGGGCGGCGGAGCGGGGCGTGGCGAGCGGGGCGGCGGAGCGGGCGGCGAGCGGGCGGGTGGAGCGGGGCTGGGGAGCGGACGCTGGGCGGAGCCGTGGCGGGGCGGTGCAGGGTGGTGAGGGCCGGGGCGGGACAGGATAGTCATGCAGGGAGGACGGGGCGGGTAACAGTAGGGCAGTGCAGGGGGGAACGGAGCGGGGAGGGACAGCGCGTGGAGGGAGGGGAAGCGCAAGAAGATAGCCCGTGTGGCCCCGCTACTCGACCT
This sequence comes from Gryllus bimaculatus, assembly GCA_017312745.1. Taxonomy (NCBI): domain Eukaryota; kingdom Metazoa; phylum Arthropoda; class Insecta; order Orthoptera; family Gryllidae; genus Gryllus; species Gryllus bimaculatus. Next base: position 8,074,223 of record BOPP01000019.1, read on the forward strand.
TTGCGCCCAGACGGGCGCGGCGCCGTCGCGACGCGGGGGCCATGGCGATTTTTCGCGACTCCGCGCCCCCACGGTCAGCACCGCGCCAGCGCTCTAGACCGTTCCCGAAGAACGTTTTCGCGTTGTACCAATACGTATTTCGCATTTATAAAACAAGTACAAACCAAATACAGGCGTTGAGCAGGAGCACACAGCCACAATCTTGGTTCCAGACTGCACTCTTGCCCCTTGTAATTCTTTCCGCTGACCAAGATCCATGAAACTTTAATACATAGAAAGGAAATTATCATTGTTAAGATTACAATTTTCTCTCATAATTCCTGAAGTAACGGATATCTCAATAGGCTTTCCTGGGAAGCACTGAAAGCAGTATATGCTTACTCTCAAATGCAACATCAGCATATCTGAGATAACAAGGTATGCTACACTTTGATGTTAAGAATGTACTTATGATTATAGCAAAAAAATGCGGCGATTGACTTTCTCATCAAGACCTGTCACTTTGATCGTATTTATGATTATTTCAATGAAATTTCTCCTCTAAAAGTGAAGTGTTTCTCGAATGTCCCCTTAGAAATTACAATAATGAATTCCACTCCCATCGACTGAAGAGGAAAAGCCGGACGGAAAACGCGGAAACTCCAGGCAGAATACGTTGACGCGCGAGTGCGCACGGAATTGTCCCGACAAATCCCGCCGCGTGAGGCCGCACCGTTTGGGCGGGCGGGCTGGCGGGGCGGAGAGGGGCGGCGGGCGGGGGGCACGAGAGGCGAGGCGAGCCGCGAGTGGGAAGAAAGAGCAGGAAAGTGGCGGCGGGGCAGCCAAGCCGAGAGCTTCTTTTGTGCCGCAACTGCCCGCAAGCAGCGGCAGCGCGCTCCATTCCGTAACGGCTCATTATCTTCAGAGGAGCGAAAGCATATGTTACGACTGCCCAGACACCGTTATGAGGCCGTCGCTCCGGCTCGCGCCCCGCGCTCGCTCAACAGCCCGTCGCGTCCGCTCTCGACTCCCCCGCGCCTGCACTCCGCTCCCCGCTCTCCCCCGCGCCCTCTCGTCTCCCCGCGCCTGTACTCCGCTCCAAGCTCTTCCCGCGCGTTTCTCTCGACTCCCCTGACCTGCACTTTAGCTTCCCGCTCTTCCCGTGCCCTCGTCTTGCCTCCCCATCCCCTTGCAACTTGGCATCCACGCCCGCTCTCGACTCCCCGCGCCCGCTCTCTGCTCCCATTCTATACGAGTCCACTCGCCGCTCCCCGCTCTCGGGTCCCCGCGTCCTGCGTTACACGCGTTGCTTTCCGCTCTCGCATGACATTCGCCGTCGTGCCCACATCTCGCTTTCTCATTCCACGGGACACCCCTCCCCCCCTCCCGCCGCAAACGCCACGCTCGAGAAAAGCGGTGGAATTTACTTGTGCTCACAGCGAGCAACTTATCCCTTAACTGTATCCCGCGGCGCGGTGCTAGGGTAAACTTACCAAGTGCCTAATAGAATAACGCCGCGCGCTCGGGTGATGGAGTGAGTCTTCCCCCGGCTGCGTCCGCCCGCTCAGACGGGTAACGGGACAGGGCAGATAAGAAACGTAAACGCGCACTCGGCGCCATTCCGAAAGGCTTTGTTGACACGCAGCGCAGTGCAGCGCCGTCTCGGGAAGCTCAAACGCCACCGCGAAACACTATCTCGTTCCTGTAATTCTGGCAACGTGCTCGCCGTTCTCCCGTGCTGTTACGAGTTCCAGACTCGCGGAAGCGGTGCGCGGATGCGTTAGCATGCAAGGACGGTCGGAGATTGTAGATGTCAGCACTGAAGCATGAAATGCAACGTTTGAACTTCTGATCCATGCAGACTTAAATCACAACCATTTATTACACCACTAGACACCAGATACATTAATGAAAATACCAATCATCCTTTCAATTCGAAAGTTTATTTTACATACGTTAAAGAAATAGACATTTCGCAATTAATTACAAACTATTGTTGGGACATTCTCAACTCTATAAACCTTAATTTATTTAAAACGTGACCTTTTAGTCCATTTGAAACACATTCCATTCAGAGGGAATTCTCAACTATAAGTAAAATAAAGACTATTATTACTATGAAAACGACGACTCTCGCTCGACAGTTTTCCTCCATCTCGCAACGTGAAATTTAATATTACATTTCAGGACACTTCCCAGATCAGAGGTGTGTGCGGAAGTAACCGGTTCAGTGGTTAGAAAGGTCAGCGCAGGGGCAGCACGCGACGGAACAACGCGTAGCCGGGGCGCTCGCGCGCGAGCGGGCCGGTGCGGTGTCGCGACGCGTGGGCGGTCGAGTGTTCTTGGCGGCGAATCCGCCTGCGATGCGAACACCTGCTCTGCGGACCTTGCTGAGAGAGACCGCCCTACGCGCGCTCTGTAATCGTGCACTCTCTTGCAAGAATCAGAAGACAAATAGTTGACGTTACTGAGGCGGCACACGACCGCGCTGATGTTAGCGATTACAGAAATATTGAATGATAAGTGTTTCCGGGCGAGCCAGCAGTTAAGGTGGTTTGTTCCGTAAGTATAGTGCGTGTTTTATCGTGGGGGAGGGGGTAGTAGGTCTTCCCCCGCTGTATGGCGAGATCCTGCGCCGACCTACATGACGCCGAGCGAGGCTTTACCCCACCAGCGTGTCTGCGAGGCATCGAGGGATGCCAAGCATCTCCCATTGTCTCAAGCTGGGCGTGCGTGTCATGCGTCTCAAGCGTGTGTCACTGCCCCAGGATGGCTCTCAGCACCCCACTGCACTATAGTGCATGTAAGTGTAACTGTGGGCAAGTAAGGGGAGAAGGAAGGACAAGGAAGAGGAAGGAAACATGGCGCGCGTTCTGTGCCCCGTTTGTAAGAGTACCACTCCGGCATTCGCCTGGTGACGATCGAAGATATCAGAGCACGACTATCTTCAATCCATTTTCCCTAAACCCTATTAAAATGCCAGGTAAGTTCAGAAGACATATTTTATTGAAATAATTGACGGATGAATTGGGGATAATACGTGGCACTTGGTACGTACTAGGTTTCTCACCACAAACAAAAAATGACACAAAATTTAATAAATCGCATGATCTGTTAATCATGAACGTTTCAATTATGGGTGGGAGAAACAGTTGCATGACGAAAGTTGACAGAAATTTAGACTTGCGGAACATTTCGCAGTTGTCTTCAGGACCAGATTACTAGTCTTTGATCACAACGCAACTCATGCCTGAAACCACGTTATGCACACTTAGGAACATGCCAACATCTGTCAAAACATTCACACTTCGTCTTCCTTGATGAAATGCAAGCGAGTGAAGCATTATAAGGAAATAATACTGATTCTTAATTAATAACTTCTACAATTATTTAACAAGAAATGGTCATCGGTTACTATAAATCCCTCGGTAAAAACAATTATTATGCTGTTCATATTTCAAAAATGCGTCCACGTACAAAGCACTCCGACATAGCGACATATAAAACGTTTCAAATTACCCTTAGCATCTATCTTGCACTATACCATCCGAATAATTTCATTGAACTGCAAATGAAACGTCATTTTGTAAAAGTAAAGTGTTTATTCGCATAAATGGATTTATTACAAATGAGCAGAATAACCCATCTAACGTAGAATTTATAAGTTAAGCAATGTTCGGTCTCTACGACTCTTGTGCAGCATAATAAAATCTCCGTTTCATTCGTATTTTCGAATTGTGAAAATGCTACACAGCATGTTTTGGACCATTCATTTTGTTCAAAGGATCAAAACAGGCTTGACTCTACTTTCCTGAGAAAGCGAAGTTTTACGTTTAAAGAGCACGAGTGCAGCGTGAATAAAGTGTTGGAGTATTTCAAAGAAGCGCTATATTTTTCAGTGGTAGGAGAACGCCGGACCTAGGCGGAGTCATCAAAAGAATCTTTTGGAGTGCACAGGCGTTCAAAGGCATGCAGATTTACGTCAATTAGAATTTCAAAACCTTTCGTCATCGTCGACCCCGAACTTTTAAGCCGAAAAAGGTCTTTAGGGCACGATTTTTTTAAACATTATTTGGATGTCTCGGCTCGTCGAGAGAGTAAAAAGAGTAATACAAATATATCTGGGTATTTAAAGAAATTGTTTTGATAAATAATGATACTACAAATGTAGTTATGTGTAAATATACTATTCTGTAAAGGCCCCTGTATCAAATATTGTTATAATCAAGAAAAGTTCCAGTTTAACTCAAAGAAATGAAAGGGCTTACAGAATACGGGAAAAATTCACGTTCCTTACTGTATATAAAGATTATAATACATTATTCTAATTCGAAATGTAAAGCCACCAATTCTCAAACTTCACACAACCTGGATTTCTAACATAAATGGTAGTCGGAATTTTTCATTTTCATCTCAATCCAAATGCACTAGTAACATAAATATGCAAGATAAAACATGCCATAAATGAGGAATTGTATCTGTATGGATAATGAATAAGTGGTTACGTTAAATTTCCCTACTATACAAAGCACAACTTTTAACTCAACTCATTACTGATGAGTATAATTACAACAGATTTCTGACCAGGAGTGGGGCCCGAGACATCAACTGATGCAGTACATCTCACCGCAATTTTCGACAGTAGCTAGATAACTAGGTCGAGTTCTGTCGCTGTCTGGAGGAGTATTCTAGAACCCGGCTGCTTTGATTGCTAGTTTTCCGTGTTTTCTCCTCTCAATACCAGGCGAATTCCGGAGCAATACCCTAACAAACGGGCCAGGGACCGCGCGTGCTCTTTCTTTCCCATTCCTTATTCTATCCTACCACTTACTTACACGCACTACCACACAAGCCGAGAGACCAATTGGGAGCTTAGATCTGGCTGGGGCGGTGACCCGCTGGTAAGAGATACCAGGTTGGGAGAAACCCCGCTGGCCGACAGTAGGTCGACGCCGGGGAAACGTCATCGCCATCCCGTGGAATACATGCACTACACTCACTGGACGAATGACCTTAGTTGTTGACGCGTCCGAAATCACTAAGCAATCAATCAACCAACTAACAACAGCTTTGTAATGAAGAGGCGTTACTAACATTGCAGTACATTTTTTCAGTAACTTAGCTCATTAATTTATTACAAAATCCCGATTTTACATCAAAGTGTAAACTTTAAACGTCATGCCACGAAAAGTAGGAAAATTTGACTTAATCACATATTTACTGCGCATACACTGAAAGCGAATTCTATTTATACAATATAAAACTCAACCACGTGCTTACCCTAACCTTCATAAGAATCACTGTTAAAATTGTAGCGCAAATCATTATTTTTATATATTGTTCGGCTGAACGAAAGTATTTTTTAGAGGCGTTGGATACTTCAGGTTTTTTGCCTCGATTTCATGTCCATTTCTGAAGGCAAACTCACCCCTACCGGGCCATTTGAAGAGGTCTCGGCGCAAGCGCAGAAAGACAGCTCCGCAAGCGCACTCACCTGGAACAAACAGAGAAGAGCAGTTTACGATATGCTTTACTCACTGCGCCTGAGCGCTAGCGCGAGTTCATTCACCGTTTGCCACCTCCGGCGGCAACGATGGCGCTGCCAGAACGCACGGGGCCTTTAGAGTCATCGCTGAGGCAAGTCTAGGAAACGCGTCACAATGGGCAAAACCGAATCATTGAGAATTGCCTCCTCTTTATTTTGTACTTGTGTTTAGCCATTGTATGTCCCGTAAAGGGCAATTGGCCTCGGCGAAGTTAGATCCCGAGGTTCCTAGTCGGTCAGCACAGTAGGCACCCGCGTTGTCTCGAAATCGCTTAACTTCCGTGACTTGACGTCGTTAATGAATTCGGCTAGCGACGCCGGTTTTGCGGCCGTGCCCTTGCAATAGAAGAATCCCATCATTTGTCTGGATGACCGAGGGAAACTGAAATCCCCGGTCAGGATGACCGGCACGGGGATTGAACCCGTGCCTCCTGCCTGGAAGTCAGCGCGCTTCGCCCTGAGCCACTTCGCTCAGTCTCCTCTTCATTAGGAACTGTCATCTCTTTGGATTTAAAAGTTCTGAAAAGTTCCTTACAGAAGTTTCAGAGGAAACTTAGAAGAACCCTTCTCAGGAACACTTATGTGCCGAAAATTCGCCCCCTTTGGTACTCGAACATAGGATCTTCCGACTTATGAAGCTTAAGCTCCTATTCGCAAATAAACATACCAAACAACCAGATCAAGATCATTTTAATATTACTTATTTGTGACCTCTGTTTAATTTACAAGCAGTGTTAATAAGACTGATGATCAGATGTGAGAGCAAAACAAATGTAAAAATGTTCCAGGTTTTACATAGAAAAATCGAGTCGTCAAAGATAATTATAGAAGAGAAAATTAAAGCAAAATATAAGTATTGGATGTGAAAAAATCAAAGCATTGGCTTTTGTTATACAGTGATATATTCGAAACTGACCAATGGCCCAAAAAGAATTCCGCTGAGTAGCGATAGAAATAAATGTCCATAGCCGCGAACAATTTTCAATGCAGTTCATTCGATATCGAATTAGTCTTCCCCATGTAGATTTCACCTGTCAGAAAAAGTGTGCCCCAGAGGGCCAAATATGTAGTGATAAAGCTTTAGGTCGTATCTACGCCTCTAAATTACATTTACAACTCCCGCGTCCAACAGCGGTAGACGATAACACAAAGCACACCCAGATATACACTCTCGTAAATATGCAAGCGCCTATAGCTGTAATTCGTGGCGCGCAGATACACAACGAAAAAAGAAAGGTAGCTACGTCCACACATCAACATTCCACAAAGGGGCATACGACCATAAAGAACCCTGGCATGAAGAGCCCTTTTGATAGGAGACTCTCCATCGTAACGTTTCTGAATAATTTCGAAGGAAGCCTACGGCTGCCATAAAAGCGCGGGAAACAAATAAACACGCCCCGCGCCCAGGGGGGGGGCGGGGCGAGGGGTTGCCCTCAAATGCATGCGCGTCACAAATCACATGGTGGGAGGCGAGTGAAAACGTGTATTTTTCCTTCCTCGTCCACATTGTTCCAAGGGCGCACACCCCTCGTCAGCGACGCGCCCGGGCCCCTTCGATCGCCCAGGGCGGTATCGCCCCCTCCGCTCCTCAGGCCCGCGCTGGGAGATAGGGTGCGGCGGCGACCGCCCGCGAAGGACTACACCGGAGAGAATTATAATCCATAATTTTTACCCTCGACCCGAGATGCCGCGCCTAATGGGCCGGGTATTACGAGATAATAGATTTCTCTCCAAATCCTGAAAAAAATTCACTTAGGAGCGAGCATAAATATTTTTCAGAGGAAGGGGGGAGCACGTTTATCACGGCAACACCGATGAATTGAAAAGCGACTATTCCGGTTGTTTTCACGCTGAATAAGATGCAGAGAACGAGACAAGAGTCTCCTTCAAACTCAATGTATACCTGGTACACACGCATATCTTTAAGACTACAGAATGTCCTTACAGCTTTGTTCGACTCTTCGCCTTATTTTAATGTCACTTAACACCGTCAATCAAACATTCATTGTATATCACTAACTTTAGTTTTTGCAATCACTACTGATATAAGTGATTTATCCTTGGCACAGCGATTAAGGACGCTACTGAAGCCTTTCAAAACTAATATTTTTTAGGCACTTGAAATTTCTTGCAACAGGCATACGAACGTCATAATATTATGAGACACAATCTAGCATATGGAAAGAATATATAAATAATGCCCCATTTGTTAAAGATAATTAATTTTGATGTTTTACATTTTTGGGAATCAAAAAGCACTAGAGAATGACAAATGAAAACCTACTTTTATGAAAACATTTTGAGGGTGTCTCCTCACAACTGACACCTCTAGATGTAGAAATTAAACAAGATTTAATACAAAAATCTTGAGAAGCAAAATAAACTTGCCTCCAAACTACAAAGAAACAATGACTTCCAAAATGAACATGTATCTATTTGTCCGACATGACATGTGTTTTAGAATCTTAAGAATCCTCGACTCATGACAGCGTAAACAAATCATGACCTACACATTTTTAGACAGCCCAGCATTTGTTTCGTCATCTCGTGAAGTGTTTGGCGAGATTTCCCAATCTATTGAAAGCACACTTGTAGGCCTCCCGCGCAACTCGCAATTCACGACGAACAACCTTCAACACGCCCCCGGCCCACAACCCGGGCTCAGTGGGCAGATGGAAGCGGCTGCCACGTGCTGCTCGCGACCGGGAACAAGCGTTGAAGCAAGCGTTCGCATGCGGAGATGAGGTGGTGGTTATGCAAAGGAGCAGATGGAACCAAAGTAAACAAATTTACTTCTTGAGGAACAGATGATAAGCACAAACACAGTAACATTTGGACAAAAAACTAATCCCATTTTCACAAGGAATATTTCGAATATGTTCGAAACGTATCTCTTATCTTCAATAATATTGTGAAAATGAACTTACAATGGAAGGGCTTCAGAGTTTCCCAGTTTTATCGTGAATTTTCAGGTTGAAACTTGGAGTAAACGATTTCTGCAGTGCTACATACAATACTATACAAAAATTGTACTGAGTGTTAATACTATTTTGTTCAGGAACCTAGCTATAAAAATAACTCGCGAAGTTGATATCATGTGATGATTTTTGTAACTGTTCACTTGCCTAGAAGTGCACTCGCAGGGAGGATGGTAGTATTGGGGATCACATCACTTGCGCAAACACGCTCGCAACCTGGCCAGGTGAGTGGCACCTGTGAAAACAACACACGGTCTGTTTCGCGTCCCATGAACTCTGGACGACGTACATAACTTTCCAGAATGCACTTTTCGAGGAAGCCGTACTTCAACAGTTCAATACATTGTGTGCAATATCGAACGTAAATCATACTGCCACCATGACCAATACAGGGAATACTTGGAACAGATTTAAGAAATGTTGAAATATTTTCCCTTGAGATATAATATTATTGAGGTACTATGCACAGTCAATTTATAAAACCTTTTTCTCAAGTAGTTAAAAATGAATTCTGAAATGAAATTAAGTAGTTTTATAATGAGAATATATTCCATACGCTAGCCATTATCTTACGGTTAATTTTGTAACCGTTAACGAAGGTAGTTAGACAACGAGAACAAAGGTGTGTGTGGGAGTGTGTAAGAGTGAGAGAAAAAACAGAGAGAGGACGTACTGAGAGAAAGCACTTCGACGACGAGAAAAGTAGAAGATTAGCAGGGGAAAACAACAGACGGAAGGAGTGGTGGACAGACAAAGGATCATAACGAGGCCTATGAAACTCGGGAGGAAAGCGATGTGATTTCCCCGGCGAGGACCTCGTTAAGCCCTCCGGCAAACAAACTTCGACTCCGCCAAGAGGCATCCAACTGCCCGCAAACCCACGCTCACCAGGCGCGTCTGCGGCTAGCGAAACTCTCTTCCCCTTCGAAAATGGAGGATAAATTATGAAAAAATAAATTTTCTGAAAATTATATTATAATTCTCGAAATTGCCGCTGCAAATTACATCTGCAAATCAAAGGAAAATAAGGAAAACATTGCACGGCTTTTTCAAAAATTCAATCACTGATCAACTACTTAATAATTATGAAGGAAAGGAAATAAAAACCCTGAACTAAATGCCTATAGTTAATATTTTTATTAAAACTTTTGGAGATAAATTTTAATATTTATCAGGCAATAATTACATAAGAACACATTTACACATTAACAGTTCTAATAACTATCTTTTACACAGCCTTCAAATAATCTGACTTGCAAAACATTTTCATCTTGAGAAATTAAGTAAACGTAGTATGTCTAAACAGATAGTCTTTGATATCGCTCCTTGCATGCTATATAAGAAATACATTTTTTGCAATTTGTCAATGAGAACAAATGCACTTAGAACAATGTGAAATGTAAATACTATTTACATTTTCGAAGTAAGCAGAATAATGAGAAAATTACAGCAACAATTAACACATATGTACGTGTCTTTGGGGTGTCAGCGAGAGATACAGCATTCTACGAAGTTCTTTATAACACAAAACACTTAGTGTGTACCAAAAAATAAATGATTTTTTTTACTTCTAAAAGCTTCATCCGCTTACACGAAACGGGAATTCTCGTAAAAAGTTTCTTGCCGAAAACATGGTTCATGTATTCTGTATAATTATTGCTAAAGAAATACACACTAACTAGTCGATTTCTTGAAATGACTTTCATGTCAATTTGCGATATCTGGTTTCTTTCAGGAGCTCAAAATGTGACATGGAAAGAAACAAATAATCTATTGTATATGAAAACCATAGTTACTTCCCTGATGGCAATTATGTATCGAATATCAAATATCGTATGTACTTGCAAGTCGATGCAATTTAGGCCGATGTCTCCCAATCACAGACTCGTTTCAACCACAGACGTCATCCAAGAAGCAGATTCATCTTGCTACTCCATGCGCCCCCTTCATCATCATTAGCATCCATAATCCCCACGGGACCGTCGTCAATGCCATCTCCGTCACCTTCGGCGTCCACGTCCACCGCTTCGCGAAACGCCGCGGCGGCTGCCTTCACGCGACACCTTGGGGCGGGCATTACACGCAATTACTCCGCAAACGCCGACCGCACGGCGCAACGAGCAATTACAATCACGGCCCGCGCCGCACACGCCGCCGCTCGCGGTCGCGCCCGCGAAAGTCCTCCTCCAATGCATCGCCGCCCCAGAGCGTGCAATCGGTCGCCAGCCGGGAAGAAATTATCCGCTAAAAGGAACCCGCCAGCATTGTGGCGTCGCGAAAAACGCGCTGCGTTGCCGCCGGGAGCGCGTCGCGCTTCAATAGCTCTTCCTCACCCTCTTCCCGGCCTCGCCACGCAACCCGCCACCTCCTGCCGCCTGCTAATTCGCTAAAAAGCCTAGAGAAGGCTAATTTGTCTTGCAAATAAGCCCGTCCAAAGGCCATTATCGGGCATGTTAAGTAGAAGATAACGCGCCCTTTTAATTTTAAAGGCAAACCGCTTTTTAATTCACGTCTCATTGGGAGAGACGTCGACGGCGCCCGGGATGGGAGAGGGAAAGGAAATCACGACTTGTTCCCGCTTCATTGCCGACGAGGGAATAAAATATTGATGGGTCCCGAGGAGGTGAACTCGTTTTCCAGGTGGCTGAAATGTGTGTTCCTGCACAATGATGCAACGCCTCCAATGCGAGAAAAATATGACATGGAACGTCTCGCCCAATGACGTTTGCAAGCGTATGGTCACGTTCGCGTAAACAACCACTCCTACAGAGAGTGGAACTCTTTCATTAGATTTAAGACCGGCAGCACGTGGATTTTTTAAAAACGTTTTAACGACACCCGAGAAAAGAACACGTTTTTCGCGCAAGTCACTTACGGGTACACACCCTACATTCTTTCAAGCACAAACTGTTTCTGTGTCGCCTGCAATGTTTTTACACTTTCGGCATTCTCATGGACCGCGGTTATGCGGAGTTCTTTACAACAAAAGACCATGACTTCTCAAATGTTACGACCGACCGCAGCCACAAACCACGCCTTTCCCGCGAAGCGGCGTCAGGGCTCGAGCGCGGACACGGGAGTCCTTGAATGGTAGCTGCGCCCGGGCGAGGTCGACCTTGGCAAAGGGCGCGTTTTCGCGCCCGCGTGCCCATTCACTTTCGCCGGGGCGTGACCAGGACGTCGGTCTATCTGGTCTCAACAGGGTCGTGAGAGCGACGCCGTGCAAGAAGCTTGTTCAATTACCTCCAATTTCAATGCGGGCATCTTTGAAGGCTGGATCACGCACTCGCTAACTCCGCACAAAAAAGAACAAACTTCAGAGATTGTATATGCCTTGCTGCAACTAACACATGTTTGCATCAGTAGGTTAAATGGAGGCAATCATAAGCACACATTAAACAAGAAACTAATACAGATTTAAAATAAAGAATACTAACTCTTCAAGAAGGTAATCGGATTTACATGGTGCATTTTCCTTGCCTCAAGTTTTAGTCCAATGTTTTCAGACAATCCACTTCATAATTATTCATGACGAAAAATACAAATTTCCCAAATGACAACCTTTTAATGAATATTTCTATCCTCATTTAAAAGTTCAAAGATAACAATTTAGAAAGTAAACAAATAAAATAATAAGGGAACTGAGTTTACACTAGTGGCGAAATACTTGTGGTATAATAAATTATTGTCGAACGCCATAAAAAAAAGCATTAATATGGGAATTAATCTTCAGAATAAGTGGGAAGCATTTTAAATATTAAGCAATAATCCGAAAGGACATTAAGCACAAATATTACACTTACATCAAAGAAATGATTGCTAGTTAAATAATGAATATTGACGAATTGCAATGTAAACTTTATACTGATGTAATTGTATCTGCACAAAGTAACGGCATCTTCTAGTGAGAAAATTTGCTATCACGCCAGCTCGCCCTTTACAGCGGGCGTCTTAAGGCGCGCGACTTTCGAAGTTGGCGCGCTGGGAATTAGGGCCCATTACCTCGTCAGGCGTCCGCGCCGAATGAATCAGCAGGCGAGGGAACACACAACACGCGGGACGTGCCCCGCGCGCCACGAGGGACGTCGTCCCCTGCAATCTGCGCGATCAGGCGCACTTAGCTCCATCCGGCCTCACGCGCCGCCCGCCCCGCCTCTGCCCGTCCCCCCTCGCTTCACCCGCGCCGCCCACGCCCGTCCTCCCCGCTCCGCCCTCCCCGCCCGCTCCACGAGCGCAGCCCCCTCGCGAGGGCGTACAGCGACGCCCAAAAGCGAGGGGCAGGCAGTCTGTTCTAAAGCTCACTACACTTGTCTCGAAATCGTGCGTTATCACGAATGCTACGATTGATTGATTGAAGTCCTTGTTTCCAGGTTCGTCAGCAACGGTCATTAGTCCCGTATATGTAGCGTTTATTTTTATTACGGGAGTTAGAGGGTACGGGTTCCTCTCACTGGATGGTCAGATCCGACGTCGACTTACATGTCTGCTTGCTGGAGTTTTCCAGATATCTCCTATCAGCGGGACACCACCCTCGACGGGACAAGGTCTAAGTTGGTGTTGCGACATATGTGATAGTGTATGTGTAAGTGCACACTTAAGGGGTGAGGATAGGACAAGGAAGAGAAGAATCCGCTCTGTTCATGGCCCGTTCGTTAGAGTACTGCTCACGCATTCGCCTTGTTTTGATCACAGAATCCTCGGAAAACTATCAATCAGAACTGTCGATCGCTAGAATTACCCTGCAGTCAGCGACTGAACTCGACCTAGATAAGGTCAAAAATCCTACCACTGTCTCGATTGAAACCCTAGGACCTCCCGGTCTGAGGCACTGTCGTGACATCAGTTGATGCCTTGAACGACCTTACCCGGTACGAGGGTTACAAGAAAATTGTGTTCACAACCAGTCTTTGCCATGAACATCGAATGTTCGCGATTCAACTCTATGATCTCGCGTGTTTCGATTTGACAACGCTCCTTTTGCGCAAAATAAATGTTCAGTAAAAATTTCTTTTAAAAAATGTTGTTTGTCGGTTGATAAATTGTTCAGTTTATTTTTAACTTTACGTGTTTATTGGTGACATGCTTTGTAGCTTATTATTAACTCTATAACCTATTAAACCTGTTACATCGGGGGAGGAAGTCTTCTAGTCAGGTGCAATTTCGGCGAAGGTGGGAGCCGACTGGCGAGTGAGAATGCAGCTTGTATCCTATTTACTACAGCACCTAGATACGAAGAGTAGCGAAACCGCCCCATTTAATATCCATTCACCTTATGGCTCCGCCAGACCGCATTTGGGAATTATAGAGAAATGATAATAATACAAAGCGTTAAGGTGAATTTCGAGTACATTATCACTGGTGTTGGGTAGATTGATGGTTCCTAACTTATACCGTACAGTTCAACGACCATGAAATGGCGGGACTGTACCTATGCACGGGAAGTAGCGACACCTGAAAGCTACCACCATTTTATATCCTCTCACCGGTCATCCCCGCCAGACAGCATACAGGAGTTGAGGAGAAATTATAAAAAAGGTTTTGATGTACATTTTTAAGTGTATTAATATTGGTATTACACATTGGTATTATTGCGTAATACCGCATAGTTTCAACGCTCCCGACATCAAAACAGCAGTATCAGGAGAGCACTCCTCTCCGTATCTAGGGACTCGTATTTGCCAGACACTGTACCCTGGCGGGGTCCCGGCAGGGCGCGGCGGAGTCCCATTGAGATTCACAGCGCCCCCGCGTCGCCGCGACGCATGGCAGGAGCAGACAGCGAGAAGAAGGGGCAGGGAGGGGGAATCTGCGACGACTTCCGCCCAGGAAGAAGCGCTCGTGCGGGACGTGACGCCGAGAGGCACTTCGCCCGCGGCAAGGATGCCTTTCGCCTATGCACAGTTCTCGCACGTTTCCCCGAGCATCTAGCGCCATTCGCTGCTGTGGATTTGCACTCGCATTTTCTTTCGTAAACGTGTTACGTAAGATTCTAATCCTCTGGCGGGAATGCTACACTCTTGAAAAGTAATCTCATTTCGTGAGTCATTGATAGAGTATTGATTCTGAGTACGTCAATTATTTGGGCACGTGTAGTCCGCCAGTATAGAGCGTGTTAAGTCGCGGAAGGTGGAGATTTTCCTCCGCAATTTATAGGCGAAATCCGGTTTGCAGAGTTTTCCTCTCTGTGTATCTCCCCCCCAGAATGGCACCGACCCAGCCAGAACAAGCTCTAAACACCCGACTGGTATTCTGAAATGTGTGGTTGAGTACGACATGTAAGTGTAACACCCGGTGTATAAAATTTCCTTTGAGATTTTCAACACCTCAAGCTGAAGATACCACGTCTACAAGTGAAAAAGGTAAATAACAAGAAAAACACATGACAAATAAACAGACAAAAGTATCACCCATAAGAACAGGAATCGTAACCTCAATGTAACGAAAATGAGAAGTCTAGGGCGAAATAATTCAATTCTGAATATTTCGCGCTCGTCTGGTGGCTGCCCGTCCGCTCCCCTCT